>WEKY01061440.1:135721-180909 GCA_013390045.1 Picathartes gymnocephalus | reverse complement strand
AGGCAGTAAGTTAGGTGTATCAGTTTCATTCAGACCAGGTATCAGTGCGTTCCCAGAAGGAATGTCCAAGACACCAGAGGCCAGCAGGAGTGGTGCTGGTGCACATCTGAAATGAAGGACACTTTTACTCAGACTACTTTGTGAAGTTTATGTTGAGATGTTTCTGCACACCTTCTTGTGACATGTTGAATTTAGAGATGAGCTGATAAAGGCAGGAACACTGCTCTGTCATCACTGAGTTTTTGAAGATTTCAAACCCCTTAGTATTAAGTCCTAAAATTTTTACCATTACTTATGAAATGGATGACACCGCATCAATTTCTTTAAGGAAGCCCTTAATACAACTGCAAACTGAAATATGCTCCAGAGCACGGTTTGCCCCAGCTGAGTGCTTCTGAATTCAGAATTACTATACCCCATAGAAAAGAGTAAGTCTCTTCTTCACCTTTGTTGAGAAAAGACTAGATGCCTGGTCTTAAATCCCACAGCCAAGGTTTCTTCCTCATTCTCAAAGACACCCTGGATTCTAGCACAGTTCTAACACAGTGGTGTCAACATAGAGCATTACAGACCAGATGCTGACCAAACCTCAGGCTAGGTAAGAGGTTTACTGCTGGGCACCACCACAGCTCATGAACACATTGCTCAAAACACACTATTCTGACCAAAAGATGCCTCTCAATACAAAATTTTCACTGGATGAAACCCTTCCCTTCAGAACTACTCAAGTGCTGTCACTGTCATGGTCACAGCTCACTCACTACCTGGGTTCTCTCAAGTGGTGCTAACCAGAGGGCATCCAGAAACAGCAAGAGCAGGCAGCTGTCGTGGCTGTGTCCTATACCTCACTCCTTTTCATGCTCCCATGAAGTGTTAAGTGCTCAGGATGGTGCTGGTTTCTAGTCTTGGCTCACTGACACGATCAAGACAGAGTGACATAGCCCTCACATATGCACAGATGCTGCACAGACCCACTTAAGACACTGATGAAGTATCCTCTGGGATCTTCCAAGTCCCCTTCTTCCCTCAAGAGTTTGGCACCACTGCATTTATTCCAAGTGCTGTACCCTCACATCAGGATTTATTTGGATATTCTGCAAATATATGTACATAAGAAGCTTTTATGTTAGCTACATATATCCTCCAATGAAACTCTCCATCATGAATCACATTTTCTTAAGGAAGTTGGCTCTGCTAAGATAATGAAGTTAAATTCAGGTGACCTGGGGCAAACCCTTCCACCAACATGTTTTCATTGCTGCAGTCTAAATGAGAATCTTTTCAGGGTAATCTAAAATCTGCCTGGACCTGACTTCCTTAGAAAAGAAATTGCAGTTGGTATCATAATGGCCTTAGGAAACAAAGCTTCATTTAAACCTAAAAGCATCAGCTACAATTAAAGCACTGCTTCATTTTGCTAGGATTTGTTTAAATCACTGCCAGTCAAACCATAACAGGGGCCACTGACCTTACATTTCTAAAAAGCAATTAACTCTAGCAAGCTTCCTAAAAATTTAGTCCTTTAGTAAATTAGGGGAAAAAAAAGAGAAGAAAGAAAATCTCCAATAGTGAGTCTGAGCAGGTTCATTCCATAGCACCATCTTTCATTATTATGAATTCCACTGAAATATTTACAATCATCTTTTACCCAACCTTCATCCCTCAAATCCAAGAACTTCGTTGTTTTTTTAAAAGCAAGTATCTCTATGTCCACACATCAGTTTTTAGGTCAAAAATCGAAAAAAGAGGGGTTCCAGGTTAACAACAGCAAAAACTGATGTTTAAAACAACAACTGTTGTTCCAGCACCTGACAGAAATGTCCCCCCAAACTTTACTGTCTTGTGGTTTGACCTGTTCTCCCTCTGGGGCAGTCTCACATTTCTGAGCTCCACATGACCCCTGTGCTGAAAAGCTCTAAGGAGGTACCTGAAGGCAAGTTCTAAATAAACACAGGACTTATATTAGCGCAGTTTACTGTCATTTGTCTTGAAGAGCTCTTAAATGTTTCAGTAAGTGTAAAATTGCAACACTCTAACTGCTCTCTCATTAAGCACCAGAATAAACAGCTGCTTATTTTAATGGATTCCTTCAGGCAGTTGCTAACAGTTATTTTGCCACATGCTGTGGTCTGTGCTTAAATGTTATCAGAGGCTGGTTCTGCCAGATACAGTCTGTGGCTGCCTGCAAGGTAAAAGTGTCTTTGAAAGCACTGCCAGCCATACAGCAGCTGTATGGCATTAAAGAAATGTGACATAACTTTGGAGCTGCAGAAATGGTAAAGCTTCCTCTGATCCCAATTTTCTAGCTGAGTTCTGCCAGCAAACTGCCTAGACCTTGGATTCTTCTCCAATAAATCCACTCATATCCAAGTATGATGTTTTGCTTCTGCTTGCTTATGTATTTGCTTCATTCTAGGAAGTGCCAGTCAGATTTCACTAGACTTGGAGACGCAGTTGGACATCTAAAGACAAGTGGTCTCGATACCTATTATCAGAGGAAAAAAGGATGGAGAACCTTAAAAAGAGATTCTAAAACTGTGGGTAGAAGTCACAACAAACTGGCAAGCAAATGACAATGCATTCCTCTATCCAACATAAATCAAAGACCATGGAGATAAAATAAAACTACCCAGGGAAGAAACCCTGAAAAACAGCCAGGACAGCAGGACACAGACTAACCTAACAAAACTAAACAAACAGCACAGCACCTATAGAAGAGGCCAATGCCTGAGCCTAAGTAGGACTGCTGGGCCAATGGGCAGAGGCTGGTTAGGGCAACTAGGGGCACCTGGTGCCCTCAGTGCTATGACAGCTTTCATGTCAGTGTTCTAGTGCCAATTCTTATTTTACTTAAGAAGAGGAATGGAAATACGGAGATGCGAACTTGGATCAAACCACCTGACCCAGATAAACACTTCTCGCATCCAAACAGTATGCTGCAGACCTCTAATGTGCCATGCTCTGTTTCCTGTGGAAAGGCAGCCCCAAAATACATATATGCCCTAGGCCTATGATTTAGCCATGGCTCAGGAAATAAACAACAGGGCTACTAACTGAGTTGCAGTCCAGAAGAATGTAGTAAGATTTGTCTCTGTGGAATTCGTGATGTTCTTTAATGCCTGTCAAGTTTCCACTGTGTGGAAGTAGCCCTTGATTTTTCAATTAAAAAAATTAAAATGTCTTTATGTATCTTTAGATCATCATTAAGATGCTACATTTAGCAAGAGATTTTCCCAAAGCACCTCAGAGGATTGGGAGATTCTGTTTCTCTTGGTTTAATTGACTAGTCAAATCCCCAGCCACCTTTGAAAATTGTGTCTTTAAACCTCCGATCATGCATAGGTGACTCAGCTAAAGAAATGGTAACACTTTCTGAACTTAGGAAAAGAAATTACTGTATTCAAACCTCACTGGCAATCCCCCAGGATGGGAAAGGAAACACAACCTTGTCTGAAAAGAGAAAAGGTCTGTGTAAAGAATACCAAAAAGCTACGAGTGGCAGAACACAGCAACCATAGATTTCTCTTGGAAGTCCACAAGTGTAAAGCATTTCCATGAAACTCAGACTTCATTCATGAACCTCCTCTTCAGATTCCATCTCAAAAACAGAGCAAAACCATTTATGGAGCTTCTCTTTTATATTCTTGCTTTAGAAATGCAGTGGGTGTTCTTGTTCTTTCATCAAGGTTGGCCTAATATCCCAAATAAGAAACTGATAATAACATCAACAATTAAATAAAACAGACACAGTGTTCTTTTCCAGGATTTACAGGTACTTGAAAAGAATGTGTCCTTTCCTCTTCTGTCTTAAAAGCAGAATGAACATGGCAGGGATGAGATTCCCCTGTGAATGAGACAAGCCAACAGAAGGTTTTCAGCTGAAAGACAAATGAGTGGAGACTGAAACCATTTGACTCTTCAGGCTCAGAGATCTCTCCCCTCAGAAGCAGCCAGCATAGCATGGATGGGTGTCCTTTTAGCTCCTGCATTTGTCTGACTAGAACATGTAATGACCTCAAGCTCACCACATTCTCACTTAGAAGTAGGGAACACAAGTAGGGAACATCTTGCAGGTGGCTCCAGGAACTGCCTACAGGGCCCTCCGAGGGTGAGTGGGGTTCTGTGCACCGGGGCACCGCGCTGGCTGGGGGCACCTCTCTTTTGGGCTCAGCAGCTCAGTGAGTTGACAGGCAGCAGCCATAACCAAGGTCTAACTTTTGCTGGGGAAAGTCATCTCTCTCTTAAACACAAGCTGGGTGGCACACTAAGGTAGTTCTGTTCCTTGGTGCATACAGACTCCCTCTAGGCCTTGTTGACATGCAGGCCCTGGACAGAAGCTAAGAGCTTCTAAGAGCTAAGAGAAGTTTAAGTGCCTAACATGCCAGCACTGTGTTCTCAGATCTCACTGGCTCCCCAGAATCCCCTTCAGATCTGTTCTTACATGGGGGAAGTTTTCTGTGACTCACATCATGTTCTTTCATTCCCTTTTTTCAAAAGGAAATCCTTACTGTCAATATTTAAGAAGTTTGATAGTGCCCTGCTCCACTCAGGAGGGCTGACAACTTTACAACAAAGCATTTATTAATTGGAAGTCACAGATAAATGGAAGGAAAATTTTGTGTGAGAGGGTTTCTGTGACAATAAGAATTTGTTCATCACCAAAAGAAAATGTTTTGATCTTGTATTTGGGAACCTGCACTTTCTTTGATCACAAATGAGAGGGCATTAACAAAGCAGAGCATGGACAGGATATTTGTATTGATAAAACTTGGGGGTTTAGTAGTCTTCAAAGTGCTTTTTACCCCCTGCCCTAAGCCAGCTGCTGAAGGAGCTAGCTCTGCACTGCCTACTCTGCTCACTTGGCTGTCTATCCTTGTACAGTGTGAATGCCCTTTCCTCACTTGTCCCCCAGCCTACCTGGTTTTGTCTTCTGGGTGCATTTAGTGCCGTTCTGTAGCTAACTTCTGGGCAATGGTTCTCTTCTCCAATACCAAATCACTGCCCCTGAGCTCTGTGAAATAGCTGGTTTTAGGGGATGTGAGTTTTTCAGCACTGGCAGATATTTCAGCCTTCCTGAAGGCTCAGAAGACACCAGCAGTGTAGCACGTGGGAGGAACTCTTTTGCAGTGGATCCTGTTCTGCCGGTGCAGAGTCACTTGTCAAGCACAATAGCTCTTGGCTGAGCATTAATATGACAGAGTTGGGCGTGCTGCCAAGGAAAACACTCCTTTGTGGTCTGTGCAATGTTTCGCTGGCCTGTCATTTTGAGATCACCACTGACAGCGAACTGAAAACTGCCTTTCACCATTATTAGACAGAAAAAGAAGACTACTCAGCAAAATGGATAACAGGTTTTGCTGAAGGCCCAGAGCAACAAAAGCGGGTTGGGTAGATCATACGCGTGTGTGTATGTGTGTGTCTGGGCATGTGGGAGCCTTACAGTAGCTGCCCTCTGTGCTGGAGGAGCCCTGCACAGTAGGCAAGAAAGCTTTGCCTTCAACAGAACGGAGGCTGGAGTGAGCCACACTGGCTTCTGAGAAAACTCAGAGATGATGCTGGTCGCATGACACAAAGAGTCTTTCAGCTTCAGAGATGTTGACTAGAGGGCAATCTTTGTACTCGGAAATTCTGCCTGTTTGTTGTCCTGTGGATCATGGGATTATCTAAATCGGCTTTAAGAGGCTGACTTGCTTTTGCACAGGAGGCATCCTGGCATTTAACAAACTAAATGGGAAGTTACAACTGAGGTCCATGAGGTTTCAATTATTTCTTGACATGTCAGAATTAGGAAGAACAGTGCTCATTGATTCTCATCCTGTCATTCACTCATGGGAAGTACCCTTCAATGCTCAAGAGAAAGGCTGTCTGAAGGCATAAATGCCTGTAATGATTATAATTCACAGAAGGAAGGAGCTGTGTGGCTGCGACCATGCAAGGCATTAGGGATATCTGTGATTTACCTGATGTCACAACCTGATACACAAGGATTGTTCTTATCTCTAGACAGTTGCCACTTCTGGCCTTTTCTTGCTGCTCACACTTTTCATCTCCTAGCCCTTAAAAAGGAGTTTGCTTCTTCCCTAGTTACACAGGCACTAAAATAAGGTAAAGCAGATAAATGGTACCTTACTTCTAAATGGAACTTTTCAGATAGGTTCAATTGTGGGCCCGTTAATCCACTTTCTCTTAAAACCTATATGTCAGAAGACTCTTTCTGAGAGTCCTGGAGAAATGAATCTGCTGATGAAGCAAAGTGTCACTGAGGCTTCTGAGGCTGCTGCCAAACCACATTCCCCTGCGTGGGATCCTGACAGCCAAAACCAGACGGGGAATGATGCTCTGTGATGTAGCTGATCTGGTCACTGAACAAGCTGCTTCTGAAGTGGAAGAGCACACGCTACTGAAGGATTATGAGCATGCCTCCTGTGCTTCTAGAAACCACCTGAAAGGACACAAACAGCCTGCACACACGAAATGGAAGTGCCTGTGTTCAGGCTGCTTCTCAGGAGCCTGGTTCCTCTCTCCAGCTGCTTGTTCCTCTCTCCAGCACAAGCTGTGGCCCCTCTTCAGAGAAAGGGATAACAGCCTGTGTGTGGCAGGACGTGAGCTTCAGACTGCTGAATCTGCGGAAAGGTGCTTTGCTTTCATCTCTCTATAGCTGAAGTGAGCTTCATAGCAAAATGTTTTTAAGACAGCATTGAAGCATTTCCTCTTCAGCC
The DNA here is from genome assembly GCA_013390045.1 of Picathartes gymnocephalus. Lineage (NCBI taxonomy): Eukaryota > Metazoa > Chordata > Aves > Passeriformes > Picathartidae > Picathartes > Picathartes gymnocephalus. The sequence goes on along the minus strand of WEKY01061440.1, from coordinate 174,190 downwards.
AGAACTTCCTGTTTTGCCTACGTGGTCTGTCTCCATGCTTCTCACTGCCCCCTCCTTTCCCTTCCCTGTCTGGAACGGATCTTGCTTTTTGCACCTCTGGTGTCCATGTGCTCAGTGCATGAACAGAAATGCAACTCCCCCTCTGTCACCCAAAAAAAACCCCTTTCAAACACTGCATTCTCTGCACGGTTGAATATCAAAGTGGTTTCAAAGGATGAAAATAAAAATTTTCTGTGGCTTCCAGCAGATTTTAAGGTTTTGTTTGTCAAGCCATTTTTTCCAGATATTTGATTTGATATGGGAAATGTATCATTGTGAAGAGGACTTACTGAGACAAACAGGTGTTTGTGTCTCTTGGTGCATGTGTACAGAGAGCCTTTGAGTTCAGAAAGCATGAAACATCCTTCACCCATGTTTAACTGGGCAACTTTGCTTTTAGAGTAAGTTAAAACACTACTGGATGAGGCATAACATGCTAACCTGTATGACCAGAAGACTGCCACTGAGGTTGGGCTAGTCACTTTGTTTAGCCATGTCCTGTCCAGAAAGCATATCAAGACCTTAGAAGGGAAGATTGTATCACAGTCACAAAGAAGCTTTGCTGCTCTGGTGGACTCTATGGCTCAAGAAAGGTGTGTACCTATAGGATTGAGCCCCAGTTCTGGGGGGGAATCACTTAACTTTGGCTACAGCTGCCTGTTCTTTAGCCCAAGAACCCTGCACCCAGTATACAACTTGTATACAATAGCACTTGGGACATCCAACAAACTGTTATGAAGGCATGAAAGATAATGATTTTGTACTGAGAGCCAAGAGCTCCAGGAAATAAAGCAGCTGGGCCTACCAGTTATACAAGTGTGTTGCACTAGGGGGGCTCAGTGATGTGATTAAGTTCAGATCTGTGCTAAATCATTAAAAATAATGCTGTTCTCCAGAGAAGAACTCTGTTGGGGGAGCACTGCACCAAGAGACTAGTGAGGTGACACCCCAGCTGTGGGCTGGGGGACCTGTACTTCAGAGCAGGGTGGCTGTTCATGCTCATAAGAGATTATGGCATGCTGTTCCATCCAGACGCCAGCCAGGGCTTTCCTGTAACTTTTCTCTGGCAGAGGGACAGCCAGACTGCACCTAACACAAGGTAGAGATTTCCCTGAAGGACTTATGTAAGTGGGGAGCAAATGACTTGCACTTCAAGGTAACAATGCTTCAGGGACAAAGATAAAGGAGCTCCGAGAGGCAATTGGAGAGTTAATCAAACCTTTGATGTATTCTTATCTTATCAAGTTATGCAGATATAAGGCCTTTGAGAGGCTGGCAAGTGGTAAATTGTTAGTTGTGTAAAGACTGAGTCGATGGGCCCTGATTCCTTAAGGTAAGCAAGTTCTGGAGGACTTTAATCCTAGAGCAATAAAAAATTAAAATGACATTGCAAACTATGAACCATAACTCCCCCACAAAGCACCAGACACAAGCAGAGGGGACCAAGGCTTGCGATACACACAATATGTTACATCCTTGGGGATATTTCAAGTCCTCCCAGCTTTTGAGGTTCAATGTCACTATCTCCAAACTCATGTGACTGCTCTTTGTAAACAAGATCCTGATCCACTTGCTTCAGTTCCCACCGGAGAGCCAGCCCTGGGGCTGCCTGCCTGCATTATACTGTGCTGGAATTCAGCAAAGCACTCTTTCAGTACAGGGAGGCTTGTCTTTTGGTTTCAGGAGGCACATGCCCTTGCATCCATTTCCTTGTTTCAGCCTTCCCAGGAAGAAGTGTTTAATGGGGAGATAACCGCTGGAAGGCCTGAAGGCTTTACTCATTTTTTTTCATTCCCCCTAAATTATCTGTTTAGCAGCTGAAACGAGGGTAGCTTGGAGATGTTGCCACTTTTAATCTGAGCCTAGGGATGGGCACTGTAGCTTTACTGCCATAGAAGCCATCTGTCAAAAGTATAATTTTGTTAAATATTGAGGCCTTGGCAGCCTGATGTGGGAGGTGCTATCACTTGCCCTCACACTTCCTACTTGACCAAAAGAAAGGATAACTGAGCAGAGCACATGTGAAAAGAGATGTCCTGGTTGTCTGCATTCTTTCAGATCAGCTTAATCTTCCGAGTGCCCTCCAAAGATAGCCCAAGTGACTCTTAAAACAACTGTGTGATCAACTCCTGAGCATACAGTGCTTTCTCCAGCTGCCCGGACTCTTGGCAGCTGAACTGGACTGGCAGCTTTCAGTTCTCCTGGGCATTGTGTTCTTAGCTAATCACTAGGCCCAACTAGCTATGGTTATAAGGGAAGTTGAGAGCAGAGGGAAAAGCTTGATTTGTGTTGCAGTGCAAGGTACAGAGTCCCTGCCTTACAGCCTCTAATTTCAAGACTTTTATTTCTGTCAGCTCAGGCTACCAACAAGCTTCACTAGTTTATGTTTCCCCCTTTAAATGATAAGGGAAAAGACCTTTCCTTCCAGTTTGCTGGAGTGGTACCAGCTGAATGAGTGGCAAGGCACATGGGTGGTTAACAGTTTGTTTTCCCATCTGCATTGGAAAAGGACTGTTCCTCTAAAGCTATTGCTGAGTGCAATAGGCTGCTGTCCTTTCTGTCTCTGCATCCGGTGACAACTTCCTCCCTTCAGATAAAGTGAAGTTTATCTACAGAATTCTTAACAACTGGAGGAACAAGCAAGAGGGGAAATAATGAGATTTGCTGGTATGAGTTAGACTCACTGGAGCTGAGCATGCCTTCCCTCACAAGGCCCATTTCCCCTTCTAAACGACAAATCAGTGCTCTTGCACACAAGGCTGGCACGCAAAGAAGCTTAAAGCAGCCCATTAAATGCAGTACAGCAGAAATGTTAACACTGCACTCCACCCTTGGTTGGTGTACTGATGGTGGGATAAACAAATAAAGAACTTTGGGGCTTATGTTCTGCTTATTACATTTGAATTTTGTGACATATTTCATAGTACTTAACTTTAACTACATATACAAGTACAAAATATATACACATGAACTGTGCATTCAGTATCCAGGCCTACTGTTTGGTCAGGAGTCAAAGGTCAGGGCTCTGGATGATGGGACAAATTTAGCTTTAAGTTATGCTCTCAAAGACTTCCCTGTGTGTGTGTCTATTTAGAGGCATTTCAGCACTAGGTAAAGAACACTGGCCTTTAATTACAGAAGGGAAAAAAATGAAATGGAAACCAGTTTTGAAATGCTATATAAGTAGGATAATTTGGAAAATGGATTAGAGAGTTTCTGAATCTACCTTTCTGACTGAACAGTGAAGCTAGCAAGCACCTCTTTGTATGGAGTTCATATGACATTGATGCCTTTAGGAGTAAGACTTTAGGCCTCACTAAGCCAGGAATTTCACTTTGGTTCTGTATTTCTAGAACCATTGTGTTGTCTTTGCAGATCTATAACACATGTCATTTAGCACCAATGTGATTCTGCCACCCCTTCTCTGTGAAGGCTTGAGATGGCAGTCCTTGAGATAGCTGTTTCTTCTGCTGTGCTAGAGCCTCAATGTCCTTCTAAAGTAGTAAGTTGTCTTGAAAAAGGTAATGTAATTTACGTGATGGAAAGAGGATGTAAATTCAGCACTTTGTGGCATTCTGGCCTTTCTTTGTCTAACAGAAAATTAGCAGCTTTGTTCTGACAATAGAGTGCTCTGATAACTCATCTGAGACTGGGATCAAGAGTCATACATGACATTTGGTGTTGTACAGTCGATGATCAGTCTCTGCTGCATCAGGTGCTATACAAGGCAAAAAAGTAATTAGGTAGTAAATAGCTCTGAGATTCCTGTGGCTGTGCTCCAACACTATCAAGTGTCCACTGTTCTCCAGTGCCTGACAAGCAGAGAACACTTGGTGGGGACTACAAAAGGGTCTCTCTTCACTGCTCCTAATCATAACACAACTGCAGGACCCTAAGGTCTTTGGGACACCTGCAAGTGTGAGTTCACCTTTTAAGCCATGCTTCATAAGGATCTTACCTCCGCTGGCAGGCGGAGTAGGCACCCTGGTGAGGTCAGTGTCAATTCAAAGCAGGAAGGAATCCAACAAGTAGCTTGTACTTGTTCTTTTTATCCCTAGGGAAGATGGATTTGTGAGTTACTGAAGAGGGAGGGGAGGAGGTAAGACATGCAAGCAGCTCTAACCAACTGGAACTAGATGTTTCCTAGCTAGGCAGTTACAATATGTCAAACAGAAACAATGCTCAACTGTTCGCCCTGCGAGTAAACAGGAGCAGAACAAAGCCTCAGCTGTATGTGTGTGTGCTTGTGAAGCTCCTTGCACTTACTTTGCTGGCTGTCCACGTGCTGGTCAGTGTGTGGCTTGTATCTTTAACCAAAGACAAAAGGAGAGGGATGGGTAGGCAGTGACAGGCAAACATAACACACACTGGGGGACCTGCAGTTTGTCTGTGCCAGGCCAAGCCTATGGTCTGTCTCTGGTATGTCTGAAAGATTTCACTTTGTAGTTCCTTTGTTCTGTTCATAAAAGCAGAATTAGAAAGTAAGTTCACATGAATCTGGTCAGGCCACAATTAACTTATGGAGCTCTACGAACAAAACAGCTATAAGTGAGGCTTATAAGCACAGCTAATTTGGTTTACTAATATGGTCGTTAGGACTGCATGGTGAGAGAGGGTGAAATGAGCAGCTTGGTGCTCCCCACACACCTTTATGTGCACCTCAATGCTGATCAGCTGCACTGTATCACCTGGCACCCTGTAGAGTCACCATGCTGTCTGAGTAGTCCCAAATTGCCCTTCTGTTTCATACAAGGGAACATCTCAGCCATTTATCTTTACCTAGTAAGGCATGGAGCTGGGATTGCTGATAGACAATCCACTCCTATGCTCTTGGATCACAATACAGCTCCTCTGTTCAGATTGTGAAAACTGGGAACAGTGAGTTTGATGCATTATTTTCCAATGTCATTTTCAACTGTGGAGTCTCAGAAGAATAACAAGATGTAACTCATTTGTCACTGCTCCTAGTGATGGGAGGGAAGAATGAGGGGAATGTGTCCCACGGTGCCAGAGTGAATTGGAAACAGAACAGTGAAATTCTCGTGAAATGAAATAAATTAGTCTAATTTGCCCATCCATTTAATTAAAATTATGTTCTTTGTGTCAGTTTGTCTAGGATATGGAGGGGGAGAGCTGGTGTGTGTCTGTTTAAGAGCATTTGGAAATCTCTGACATTAGGGAGGGAAAAGAGGTGGGATGGTGAAGTATCAGACAGAGAAGAGGAATGTTGGAATTAGAAAAAGATGTATTGGGGGATGGAGATTGGATACTCAGTTTACTTGCAGACAGTGAAGGATTTCTCATCCAAGTAGAGACAGGATGATGCTTTAGTCCGGATGCAGTGCTGAGAGTAACAGGTAAAGGAACTGCCCTCCCCACAGGCACAGGGACAGGCTGTGTCATTAAGTCCCTGCAAACAGCACATTAAAATTCCCACTTATTTTCTGTCTGCTTTCCAAGCTCCTCGAGGAAGCTGAAGTGTTATGTTCTCTAGTTATGCCCTGGACACACTGTTGTGTTGGAGCCTTTCAGTGCCAAGGTCTCTGTCACAACAGTAGTGTCCTTCTCAGCTGCCACCTTTCAGTTTGTTCTGACCACAAAAGATGATGCCAAATGGCAGCATAAACTGATCCTTGGCTCATAGTATTTGGCAAACCAATCCTGGAACTGATTAACCTTTAACTTCACTTATCTGCTTAGCAGCCCAGCTCTCTGAAGCAAGAGACTGGCCCTGGCACCAGCAGACTTGGGAAGGTGACACTGTATTGGCCCGTACTGAGTCTGTACTCAAGAGGTTTCCTTAGGGGTATGAGGGAAGTGCCTCAGAAAGGCTGAAGAATGAATGACACATTTTCTGATGTGCATGGGACTAAGTTTGCCAATATCCAAAGGCAAGAAAGGTTTCTGAGGCCCTATATGATCAAAAGAAGTCTGGGAACATTTAAATAGCCAAGGGCACGCTTTAATGGACTATAGAAAGATCCCAGCACAAGTGAGACTAAATGGAACTTGTGTAGCCTAACCAGGCACCCAAACTTAATATCTTGGACTTCAGGAGATGCAATCAAGGTGCTCGTGCAGCAAACCAGTGGTCTTCACAGTGTACGTCACTAATCCCCCTTTAGATCAGCCCTACCCTTCAAGGTACTAGCGTCCCTTTTCCAGCCTGTGTGTTGCAAGCCTGGAGTTGTGCGGATTGGGGATTTTCCTCAGTTAATCACTGCAGAAAGACCAAAAAGCTTTTAAAACTTTCAAATTAAAATAAGTTATTGTGTCAGAACTGAGAAACAGAGCACTGCCAGGCTTCTGTCACTGCAGAGAGCAAGAGCAGGACAGGGGAGGAGGGGGACATAGAGAGACAGCACAAAGGTAGCCAGTGGCGAGTCCTCCTGTGGAGCAAGACCATCTCCTGGCAATCTGTGGCAATTGGTGGATGAAGCAAAAGGAGCCTGAATGAGGTGCCAGGGTCCATTTCAAGTATTTTGGAGAAATTTGCTATTCACTTATTGCAGACCTGCCTAGCTTATTAATAATGCCTTCTTCTGCTATAACCCTAGCTGCTACAGAAGCGCTGACAAGATGGGTATGCAGGGCACAGATCAGCCCATGGAAGAGCTGGGCAGCGCTTTTTGCTTGGCCCTCTTCTGGACCCATTCCTTGGCCTTTTGTTGCCAAGTGTTCGGTTGCCATGCCAACCTTTTAGCATTAAAGCATAATCTAAGCACAGCAGGAGGCCAAAAGCCTTCTCAGGTCTAGCTCGTGTCCTCTCTCCTATGATCATACAACTCGTTGTGTGAGCAGGATTGGCTGGACGCTTTGATGGCTTGTCAGCAGCAGCCCGGATGAAAACTTTGTGACAGGGAAATGACAGTTCCCTTTGGAAATGAGTACAGAGGTTAATGGGAGTTATGCCTGGAAGATTTCTGCCTTCCCAGCTTTGCCACCTGTCTGAATCCAAGGCCTGTGTGTCACTCAGCTCACAGTGCTCCACTGGCACAAGGTGCTGGTGAGCTGAAACAGGCTTTTGTGTTTCAGGCTTGCTTAGCACTGCCTGATTCCCCTCACAGTAGGACTGTTTCTGGGCTATTAAAGACATACTTCAGACTGTCAGGATCGAGGTATTAAAACAAGAAATATGTTGTTGATAACAATGTATATTAGCTCATTAAAATGGTGAAATATGTTGAGTGTACAGATCATGTGTATTATCTTCCCATAATAGATCAAAAATGAGGTATATACTAATGCTGAAATGGCTCAAAACAAAGAATGTGAGAAGTAAGGCTGCGTTTTGCAGAGAAGAGATGAGGCCTGAGTTGTCCCTCACAACTGCTTAAACTGTTTTGTAGCAGAAAGCCTTTTGTTTGTCCCTTCAGTGAAGCTGAATACCCACAGCTTGCAAATTATCATGACATGAAAACACAGGTCAGAAAAATGGAAATGGAGTTTTAGACAAGCTGTGTCAGGAGAAGCAATTTGACTGATCCTGCCTAAGCCTTAGGATTCCCATCTGGGATGTCAAGCATCACTGGGGATCACTGCACACAAAGTTTATATTCTTTAAATTCTTCAAATCTCACCCTTAGGATTGGTGGAGGTTTTTCATAATTTCAAAGATAAATGGAAAACTTCTCTTTGCCTCCCTCTGGTGCTGCAACACTGGTGTGAAGAGCATCCCAACAGTCCAATTACATTAGGTTTTAAATTTTGCTGTAGAGATTCGTTAGTCAAATATGGCTGTTCTTTGCCTGCAGTGTGGGGTGAAAGAGCAGCTCTGCTTGCTGTTTTCCTGTTTCCTGCAATGCAGTTCAATAACAATTAACATGAACTCCATGTCAATCTGCTGTAGATTTTACCTGATTTATCACGTCAATTACTTTGCTAAAACTGTATCTGGATCCAAAGACACTACTAGGCAATGCCTGGGCAAGAAAGAGCAACAATTAGTTTTTCTGGCATTCAAGGATTTTTCTTCTTGGTTGCAAGGGAGATGAGCTCTTGATAGTAGGGAGCCTGCTAATGCTGCTGAACCAAGCAGAACAATTTAATGCTGTGCGCCTTTCTATGAATGACTGAGGGAAAGCTGTCTCCTACAGCTCAGGAGTCCTGAGAAAGTTTCTATGTGCTTACTGAGTTTTCGGATTCAGAGGGCACACATATGTGATGCAGCCCAGCTAATGGCATTTGTTTAGGTTACAGATTATGTGCCATACACCTGACCTCCTACTGTCCTTTTAGCTGGCTCAAAGAGGGGGCAAAAAGCACTTGGGCTGCTCTGTGCTCCTCTTGAGCCACAGTGAAGCCAAATGTCTTTAGCTGGCATGGTGGAAAGCCATGGAAAATCTGTCCCTTATGCTGCAGAGAATAATGATCTTTTCTTTTGCTCTCTTGTCCGAAATGTCATCTTAGATGGAAATTGAGAACAAGAGAAGGAAAAGGACTGATGAATATGTAGGACAAAAGGGTTAAGTGAGTGCATGTTACCACTCTGATCTGGATAAATCTTCTTGTCTCTGTGTGCTGGTATAAATGACTGTACAAAGAATAAGATACACCAGTGGAGGACAAACCTGTTAAATGGACATACTTGTGGAAGCCAAATATTTAAGGTCAAATGCAAACTGATAGCTTTTGGACCTGGTATGCTGCCTTTGGTCACTGAATTCATGCCGTATTTACAATGAACACTGGACTTGCTCCCACATTCCAATTCAGTTCAAGAATATTCCAGCAACTGCCTCATAGAAACACTGAGCTGTGTTGCAGGTCCCAAAGGAAAGGGAGCCCAGCACTGGGTCTCTTCTAAATGGCATCTTGTATTTGAAGTACTGGTAAATGAAAGGGTTGCATTTGCCCCTAAAAAAGACATAATCCAAAGTCATGTAAAATGCAGGATCCTCTGAAGGATATAATTCCCACAGTAGTAGATGACAGCGCAGGAGTTGGTTTTCTTTAAAAGACAAACATCATGTCAGTTTACGGAAGCTCTAGTTGTCAAGCAAGACCTGTTCTACTGGCTGCTACACCAACCCAGAATAAAGGCAGTGCTTTGACTGTCCAAATTCCTTTTGGTTTTGATTCTAAAAATACCTACTCAGAGGTTCCAAAGATGGTCCCACTTAAAACCACATGTTCTTAAAGAAAGGACTGATTTTGTGGTGGATGTTAACTGTAAAGGCACATGTTGGGAAGCTCTGATTTCATGCTTTCTAGGTAAGTATAGTTCAGCAGCCTGGACGTGGCTTGTTCCTTTCAGAAACAGAAACAGTCTAGTGAAGCATAAACAGCAAAAGGATTTGGTAGTTTGATCATAATTGGAAGCAAAAGCTTGCATGCTAGTTGTACACATATTTTTATTTTCCTCAGCTTTCATCTGATGTACAAAGGGTCTCAAGTAAAACAGTAATTTCTGTTTGATTCTGTATTCCACCTGTACTTTTATACTATTAATCTTGACATATTTCAATGAATATTGAATGATTAATGTAGTGGATGTACTTTAAAGTGGTACAAAAAACTTTTTATTATAAGAATTAAGGGAGACATTGACTTCAAATGCTTTAAACTTCCCGTGCTTATTTCTTTTCTCAAGATTAACTTCCTGTGTTAATTCACTGATAACAAAATCATAGCTGGCATGTTAGAAAGAACATGACAAAAAGGTTCAGAAGTGTGGCTGATGCTTGCCTTCAGGGTTCAAAAATCAGAAGAGGTCCAGATGGGAAACACTCCTGAATTTTTATTAAAGCTGTCTGACCAATGTCTTCAATGATAGTGTTCTGAAAGGTACATGAACATACTGGCAGTACATCAAAACCAGTCCCTGGAAGAGACTGTCTGGAGTTCTGCCACAGCTTTTGGCATAGCCAACTCAGCTTTTGGCGGTGGGTGACTCCTCAGGACAAGGTTTCCTACTTAACTTCATTAATTACTTTTCAGTTGTTGCACAGCATAATATGGTACTGGAAATACAGCAAGAAATCAAGGAAATATCTGTAACGTGGGTAATTGCTGCAATACAAAGGTAGAGACTGTAGAGAAGGAGGTGCAGGGCTTTTCTTACTGTATAAAAATAGAAGTCACCAAGCAAAAATTCCATCAGAGGAAAAAAGCAAGTGAGGGAGATCACCGTTGTGCAACAGCTCTGTTGCTCTGTTTTGCAGAGATGTTGGCATGATTACACAAGTGTAACGAGGATCAAAGAGGCAGTCTTGCAGATGACAGCAGCTCCTGCCAAATACTACTTCTTTATAGCCTTTGCTTCAGGGAATTCTTACAGCCGTGCTAAAGCTCTCTATTTATCAGGTGGTAGGTTAAAGGAAAACTTGTCTTGCAGGCTTCGCATTGTAAATGCAAGTGCTTTCTTTGCATGGGGAGTATGGTGTCTGCCTTAAAGATTATACACTACTGTACACCTGATTACAGGGACAATTTAAATAGATTTTCCTGGAGGATTAGGGCTCCTGGGACATGGGACCTTCAGGAGAAACAAATGACAAGTGAGAGACTACAGGAAGCAGAACAACCCTGTGGGACTGTGCTATTTGAATGCTCAGTCACTGATATTCCATCACAAACGTTAGCTTCAAGAAAAACTCCCAAATCTTCTGGGGTCAGGGCCAGGCAGAACTGGCATGAGCTTTAGCTATAAGTTATCATAATCCTCCGTGTGTGAATGGAAGCGTGAACAGAAATGCCATGTCAGTAAGGAACCATGGCTAACCTGGCTCTATCTTGGTGAGTGGAGATGACTGCAACTGGTTAGCTTCTCACCCATGCTGAAATGGGTTGGAAGACCTTGATCAAACAGGCCCCAGGAGCTGAGCAGCAGTGCCATACCTTGCATTACTAATGGGGGTCTGTTACCAACTGGAGGGATGGGGGTTTTGCTGCATCATCAGCTCTTATGAAACAGTTGGTCTATGTGGAGAGGGGATGATTTTCATTTTGTCAGGCAACATAGCTGAAAAAGGACTGTGTCTAGCTGGGTACAAAGCGCTTGCTGTGCATTAAGCTCCAGTAGGCTTTTTGGATAGCAGCTGTTGGAACATGCACCCATTTTTTTCTTTGTCCTTCCCACTGTGTTTTGTAGCAGCTGTCAGTAAAGCCATCATCAGGCACCGGACACAGCCGGACCACAGAACACTAAAAAGGGGCAGCTTCCAGGGCAGCAACAGACACGGGGGAAACCACCAACGGATTGTCAGCGATACTTAGCAAAGAGGAAGCTGTCCTTGGGCAAGGCTCTGTACTCAGGCTCCGGCAGCCGAACCAGGATTCTAGTCTGGTTTTCAGCCCTTGCAAAATGCTGTGTGCACTTGACCTGATCAATTCAGGTGGGAGTGGGAGGACAGCAGCAGCGTAACTGGTCTAGGTTCTAGGTGAGCCACGTGATGTGGAGCAGGCTGCACCTTTATTATGTGAACTAGTATCAGTGGACAGGTAATATTTCAATGGTAAGGCACACAAGCTTGTATTCCAGTCTTACACAGAAGCAGTAAATTCCAAACCCAAGCAAGTTGCCAAGAATTGCACAGGATATGTAAACTGTCAGACCCTCTGAAGGTAGCTAGCATAGGTGGGGTGGTGACAAAGTAGTTAAATGCACACGGAAGCCCTGGGAAAAGAGACTGCATGGAAAATAACTAAAACCTAATATCCTTGCTCTTGAACACCTTTTGTCCAGGCTGCTCTTCACTGTGCTGGAAATACCACCATTTCCCTGGCCACTCATTCAATGCTTACTTGTCCTTGCAGCCACACAATATGTCCATGATGTTTAACCTAAATTTCATTTGGTATAATTTAGGTATCCCTATCTCTGCCCTGATTAAAGGGAATGTGACTGTGCAGACTGATCCCTTCCCATTTGCTATTTTTGTCAATAATAGGCTGACTCTTTTCTGGGCTAAACAACTCCTCCCACTTCATGTTTATTCACAGGCCGTGTGGTTTCCAGACATCTGATGATTCTCACTGATATCACCCCGTTTGGAAGGGCAGTGTGCCACTCAAACACAGCACTCCTTTGGATATGGAATGGAAGGGTTACCTCACATCTCTGGGATCCTCTATTTGTGTTTTCAAGTCACATTTAAATCTAGTTCTGTTATTCTGTGGTACAAGCAGGCCTCCTGGCCAGTGTCAGGTGTTAGAAGCAAGATCTCTAATTTTCTTTTTCCCCATTAAAAGTATCACCAGATTTTCTGTGGAAATACTTAACAGCACTTAGGTAGGAAAATACCCCTCTGGAAATTTGCAAAATACGTTTTTCCATCTGCACAGTGAGTTATTAATAACTATATTTTACAGAACCATTAAAATATCCCCCTACATACTGGTTTTTTTGCTTGTTTAGAATGTAGGACAGCCAGGTCCTCGGCTGGAAAGGGAATGCTGCCCTATCCTCACATATCTGTACCTTCTCTACGGAGTTCCCAGGATACGATTCATAGCAGCTGCTGCTTTCCAGGCAGCACTGTGCTGACTGACCCTCATACGCCTACAGACTCCAACTAGGACTTCCGCTAGGTGCAAAAGTAGGAAAACAGTTGTTTGGGGAATTGTGATTCTCTTAGATACTTGTATCCCAGCTAAAGCTTATGGTAATATTTTGGGGCTAGGAAAAGGTACTAATTGGAAATGATGTTAAGCAATACAGGTATGAGCTCTCTTTTAAAGGTGGATTGTTATAATGCAGTGCAGCAGATCAACCTGCTCTTCCCTCTCCATGGATGCACATTAGTACAGATGTTGTAGCACTACTTGCTCTGCTGGGATCTCAGTATTATTATTTCTCCAAAGTAAAACCAAAAGCACTGCCCAATCTAAACGAGAAGAAGACACTTTGCAGCACTTCTCAACTGCTGGATTTGAGAAGAGTTTCTTTTCATGGTTGCTGAGTAATGGGTTCAGCATTTGACAGAACCGTTGGAGATTTTTTTACTCAGTGTCTCAGGCTTCTGTCAAAATCAGTTTCTCTCTTCCAGCAGGCAGTCAATGAGGAAAAAGACTTTACGTGACTGGTGAAGTAGAGCCCCACACCAGTCCTCTTAGTCACTGGAGTCACTCTGAGTAAAAAAAAAGAACGTGTTGCTTCCATAAGAAATCCACTGCCTTCTACAGAGCATTTACCACTGACAAGAATAGTACCAAGGCAAGAGCCTGTCTAACCAGTGTGGCTGTGTGTGGACAGAGGAAGGTTTTTTACCCTCCCCACATGCCCATGGAGCAGTAAAGAGGGATTTTATGATTGTTTTATCTTGCATAGAAGGAGTGATATTCACAGCTGCATCAACAAGCCTGGGGACACTAGGCTCATGGCCCTCCTCTGGAGCATCGCGTGGCTTTCATCCTGGATACTTAGGGAGGGGTGGGTGGAAATGTGCCACAAAACACATTGTTTCCAACTCCATCCAGTAAGCCCATGGCTGACCTTAAACCGCCTCAGAAGTAGCGCTGTGGTTTGGAAATTGCCTTAGGAACTTCTGAAGTACCAAGAACCCAAAATCTAAATAAAATAGATATTTCTACAGCAACACGCGCTACTTTCAGTCTCATAAGAAAGCAATGATTTGTTATGCCTCTGTTTTGTCTTTTCTCTATGTGACACTCTTGGAGCTTTCTACCTGTAAGGCTTGTAAGAATCTTTGATGGTTGTCTGCACACACCTCAGGTAATGCAGGAGGGAGAGACTACTAGATGATTTCCATGTCCAAGATAAAAGGTATCTGCCTCCCAGGGAATGGGCCTTTAATTGGAAGGCAGTCAGCTATGTTATCTAGAGTGACTGATACTAGTTTCTCTTTCTGGCAGTAGATGGTCTCATGCAGCTTTCATTTCAATTTCTGGAGGATTTTGTGCTTTACAGAGGAAAAAATACCCTTTGTTATGTCAGTTAAAGAAAGTAAGCTAGAGAGGTTCCACAGGTCAGTATTATTGACTCTATGACTACAAGCCACAAATCTCGTGTGAGTTGTTCCTTTTTTGAAACAGCTGCTCTGGAAATCTTATAATTAAGGGAGAGTTTTCTGGGGAATTTTAAATAGTCCTCTTACATGACGGTGAGGAGAAGCTGAAGAAGTGAATCCCAGAAGTGCAAAATTGGGTAAGCTAAGACATTTCTGCTTGAAAGAAGAAAAAAACACCATGTTTTAGGATTGAGTTGGGACTCACTGTCTTAACAACTGAATACAGTGTGCCCACTTTAAGCATATTTGAGCCATTGAGGTGAGGTTGTGGGCATCTTGGGATGGGAGGAATAGGCTGATAGTGTAATGTTGACTAAATTCTCCCATATGACCCACCATTTGCCTTCAGATCAGCAAGGATCTAGAATAGCCCTTTAGAACAGAGAGAGGACAAACTCTGCTTTTAGGAGCAGTGAAGTTCAGATGGGCAGTATTATCAAGGCTTTGGATGTAGGCTAAAAGATTTTGTGATTTTTTTTTTTTATAATTAAAACAGATTGCTCCTAAAGTAATTACATAACACTTGCTAAAGAAGTCACCAGAGTATAGTAACATTTAACCATCTGTTGGTTGTCACATTTCTGCTCTGCTACAGTCCTGAATGCAGAAAATGTTGTCCATCCCTTGGGAACACTTGAGCATGCCAAATTACTTGTCTGAGGCTGAGCTCAGAGCTGAATTATTGCTCTGTGACCATGCTCCTTGCTGTCCCACAGCTGATTCCAGATGTCCCTTGAAGAGAAGGATTTCAATGCCATTTCCAAGATGATGGGCAGCTGGGGTGGTCAAAACAAGCCTTAGACCCTATCATGTTCCTTATCCATAGTGGGAGTTTCATACTGTGCTTTATTGAAGAGTTTCTCAAAAAGCTTATTTTAGTCAGGCAGTTGTTAGAAGATTTGAAATGCAGTCCTAGTACTAAAAGATAATGTTTTTTAAAAAAGTGGGAGGACACACTCATGTGGAATCACCTTCTATGTATCCCTCAAGCAAACCTCAGCAGCTGACAAGCAGAAAAGTTTTATTTTGTTTTCTTTCAACTGTCAGGTTTGAAGTGTGAAAGCTCATGTTTCATCTAGGTTTGCTCACATACATCCTGAAAAGAAAAAAAAATCTTTCAGAATTAATTAGCATCTCTCACAGCTGAGATGACAGTGGAATGAAATTCGGCATGCTGTTGAGTAACAGCACCACAACTCATTCCCTGACAATGGGAGAGGTACAGTCTCACTCCTGTTACAGTGTTTCTTCTTTGGCTCCAGGATTAGGGAAGCAAGAGACTCTCCTTTTGATTAGTCAGTGGCTCTGAACACCCACAGCAAAGAAAAAAAAATAAACGTAACTTCATATACAGACTCTGCAGGGTGAAGCTTCCACTCAAAATCGCACAGAGAACTAAGGCAATGATTTTGTTTGGAAGCAGGTGTTAGACTGAAGCTAAAGTTCATGGCCTGAATAGTTTTTTAAGAAGTTATGCACGTTACAACATGATATATACAGCTGACGTGTTTCTGACTGTGGCTGCACTCTTTTGCCTCCCACATGTTGTAGTTCAAAGAGTTACTTCTGATAAAATAGTTGCTCTAATTTAAAACTTGTTTCCAAAACAGTATACCATGTGCAAAATGCTTTAAGATATGAATCTGTCCACTCTGCACTTGATGTAAAATAAAATTTCCCCATGGAAATTGTGTCTGGTTCATTTTAAAGCTTTTATATTCACCAGTGTGGACTCAATTACGGATGAAGGTGAAATGTGCTAATTGTTTATGGAGATGTTTCTTTCTGATGATCACTAGAAAAGTCCCAAAGGAAATGAATCTGGCCCTATTTCTTTTAGTGCCTTTAAGCTAAGGCAGGAAGCAAATGTTTTTGTTCTTGTGAAAAATTATAAAACAATTGTGAATCTTTGCAGGGGTACTGAACTCTGCAACAAGACCATTCTTTACAAAAGAGACTTTAATTGCATGTCACCAGTTTGTCTTAGCAGCGCAGCTTTAGCTGACCTTCAGTTTATCCTCTGTCCAAAAGTGACACATTGATGTGTTGTGCTTGGCCCTGCATTTGCATTTGCATGTGTTCTATAGGAATGAGCTGGTTCTTTTCTCCCTCCCTGTTCTTTCAGTGTTTATGCTTCTGGAGTCATCTGCTTCCTGTCCAAAACACACAGAGTAACCTTCTGAACAGCATTCTAACACAAAGAGATACCTAAAAATGCTGTGGCTCTGCTGCCTTCCCAAGTGTTACAGCTCCCAGTGCACAAAACTTCCAAATTAGCCGATCAGATGAAGCGTTGCTATTTTTCAACTGTTTTTGCCGTGTGTCAAGTCTTGACACTGAGCCAGTCTGAATTGGCAGCAGATCTCTGGAATAAGCCACAGGGAAAGCTGCAAAACAGAGTCATTTATCTTTGTAACAAAAGCCCTGAAGATGGAATGGCTGACTCCCTTCTCTTTGGACTGGTGTAAAGCAGGCACAACTCCTCTGAAATTGAGAGTAGAACTGCAGGAGGAAAGAACTGAGCTCTTGCACTGCATGCTCTGGCACATGGGAAACTGCAATTTTATGTGATAGACAAACATCTACTACTTCACTGGTGAGAGGGGGCAGGGTGAAAAACAAAAACCTATCATTCCTTGGGAAGCTTTCTTAGATTGATTTGGGTTTTTTACACTGTATGCTCCCTACACAGCCGGTGTAATTCCATGGTCAGCGAGAGCTTCTCCAGGGTTTGGATGGTGACACCGACAGAGTTTGGCTAATGCAATTCCATCCTCTAGACAGCATGGTTTCTTGTCTCAAAAAGTAACAGAATCCAACAATTTGCAGAACGTTTGTGTTATACTTTTTGCAAATGAGTCTGGATCATCTTTTGCCCCCTTGTACCCTAACAGCAATCCAGAGAAACTGCTGATGTAGTGATGTTTTGCTGGCTCACTGCTGGTGTGAGATCAGGCTGGGTGCTTAGAACTCTGCTGTGTTCAGAAGGGCTGTTTTGAAACAATCTAATCACGACTGCCAGTATGTATGCGGAAGTGAGAAAATGCTGAGGAAGTAAAATGAGCTGCTGAATGACATTGATCTCATCAGTTCTTAAAGGGAAACTCCAAGGTTTCAAAAGAGCTGTTTTGAGCAGCTGCTGACTCAGAATAACACCCAGTCATTTCATACAGGCTGATACAGGGATGAAACCTACACTTATTCAATGCTTTGTCAAGCACAACTCCCACTGAAGTCAGTAAATGGGACTCCAGAGACACGTATCGGTTTCATTTTACAAAGAGGCAGTCAGAGGGATTTTTTCCAGCGTCACCCAGTGAATGAGCAGCAGAGCAGGCCATGCTGTGTCTCAGTAATGTGAGTGCAGCATATGCTGCTCAGAGATTTATAGCCCGAGTCTGAGCACATGATGCTGTCTGGTCTGCAGTATCAGTTTCAGCTCTGGTCGATATTTTTCTAGGTAAGAAGTGTAACTTTTCCCTGTGTTTTTATACACACCTGTGTGTTTATATACACACCCCAACAAACTGAGTACTAGAGGAGAGGAAAAACCCCAAAGGCAATTCACAAAAAATCAACCCATAACCAAATTTTTAGTTCAAATATGTTCTGTATGTTCAACTAAATGTATCAAATATTAATAAAAGCAACTCTTGACTTTTTGGGGGCTTCATGTCATTTTTTGATAAACTTTAGCATTACAATGCTGCATCTGGTGACAATGCTGTATCACGTATTTAAAAAGAGAAGCAAATAAAAATCTTACCTTTCTGTGCACCTGAAGGGACCTGAGCCAGGTTTACAGTTTGTTCCGAGGTGCTGCAATCTGTGCCAAAGCCTGGGCTGTGTGGCCACAGCATCACGTTAGCATGGTTGCTTTGCCGAGTACGTGGGAAGCAAAAGGACACAAAACTCAACCACTGACAGGTGACTGTGCTTTCCAGCAGATAACTGTCTTGCTCGCCTCCCGCATGAAGAAACTGGGGGTTTCTTTCCACCCTTGAACAATTTTTAAAAATTTACAGTATGAAAATAATCACTCAAACTGTACATTTTTCATTTTGAAATGTGAAGGCAAAAATAATTGTGCTTTGTATTAGTAGGCCAAGATTGCAATATGCTTCTATTGTCTGAGCTCATTTTTAGTTCAGGTTACAGAAATTCCTTTGCACTATGTTGAGCAGGTTGAAAAACTGTATTATGGATTTATCTTTGTCTCTGTAACAGTGTCAATCTAGGCTGAGAGTAATTTTGGCCATGTCTAGACAGTGGTGTAAGACACGTTGACATGTACCAGGACAACCTTCCATTCGGAAACAACATCAGTGAACTCATCTGGCATTGTTACATATAATTATCTATCTGAAAGCTGACAGCAGTATCAACAGACAAAAAAGCTGACAGCAATATCAACAGACAAAAGTTTTAGATATAAAGTGTGTTCAATATGAGGATGTAATTTAACCAGCTGTTTGTTTGTTTTACTTTGTACCGCATCCAGGGAAAAAAGCAAAACCTGTTTTTCCTTAGTCTGCAACGAAACTAGAACATCAGTTCCGTGCCAATAGGGCAACTGAGTGGTATCACAGACAAGAGAAAATAGAGTATGTTTTCTTTAAGAAATATCTGGCATGCTAAACAGAAAAACCTCTGCTTGAGAATCTGGCAGTTCACTTTAAGACATTTTAAACCATGTGAGCGAGCACATTAGCAACTTCCTGCTGCTGGCACTGCTGTGTAAGTGTGCCCCAACAGTATGGACAGATAATGCAGAGACCATCTGGAAAGCATGTAACAGCCTCTTCAGAAAACACTCTGCCTTGGAACAAATGACATTCTATTGCTCTCAAAAAGCAGAGGACTCTGAGAGCAAACTGCCTTCAGAGATTCTGTTCCCATGGCAAGAGAAGGAAGACCATTTGCTCCTACTAAAACAACATGACCCTTCTTTATATTTGCAGATTTCATGGTGGCAAAGGAAATTGATGCATACAATATTTTTTCAGCATAGGCAGCTGGATCACTGACCTGACAGTCTTACATCTCTGCAGGCTGTCTGCAGAAGCAGAAGAGAACCTGCATCTCCTCCCTGTGAGTCCCATACACGGTTCACTACACCATGAACTTCCCTACCTTAAATTTCCTGTGTAGAAAGTGGGTATATGTAATAAGAATATGTAAATCTTGTCTCTGCAGCGTTTTTCACAGAATAGAAACCTAGTGATTTTGAGCATGAAAAGAGCTCGCAAACAATATTTTTTTCCCTAATGCAGTCCTGTCAGAGAAGTTGTGATCAAGGGAGGAACTGAAAGCCTTCCCTGAAGGAACAGAAATGCTGTGACATATGAAAGATCCTTTCAGGAACAGTTACCGCACTGTAGATGTGCAGAGCAGCATTCCCATTTGGCAGCTACTCTGCAATTAAAACCCTACCAAAAGACTAACTTTTTTTGGTAACTTCATTATCAGAACAAAATGTTTGTTTTAATCATGACTGCTGCTTCTTCGGTCCTTGCTTAGACCAAACTCTTGAGTACTTTGAGGGAAGCACGAAATGATGAAATGCTGAGCCTCATCAGCCAAGCTCCCTTTCTGAGGTCTGCAAGACAGTGTTCATGCTAATTTGAACCTTGTGGGATATTACTTGGGAGTTATCATTTTTGGCAAATTAAAAAAAGGCACCATGCTAGGCTGGCTCTTGTTACCAGACGAAGTCTTTGTGGGATCCCTCTTAGCACTGCTGTGGGATCTGATGCTGTGGACAATCACTGTCCAAGTCTTGTGACTTTGGCTTCTAAGGTGCACCTCAGTTTGCTTTTGCTGCTGCTATGTGCAAAATGAATCCTTCAGGAGAGAGGAGTTACAAGGAGTTAAAGGGAACTGTAGATTAAGGCCAGAGAAGCTAAAGGAAGAGTCAAAGTGAAGGGGTAGAACTGGAACACAAAGTGCAAAATCTGTGGAGAGCTGATGAGGCAAACATACAAACAACTGAAGAGAAGGATACCCCAGCAAAGGGTTGCATCAAGAGTTATGACATTCAAGAAGGTATAGGTGAGAAAGAACAATGCAGGGACGAGCACCTAGTGATAATTGATGGAGTTTTCTCCTTGGAATACCTCTGTGAGGAGTTATCCTAAATATTCTCTTAAGGGAGACAGGAAGGCAGCAAGAGGAAGTGGTTTCCTTAGGAAGATGGGAGGTTCACTTTGCTGTCCCACTTACGCACTTGTGGCCTCCTATCTCCTCTGCACTCCCAAACTGTGTTTATTACCAAACTGCTTCCCCTACTACTGAGAGATTTCACCCTCCTCCTCCATTTGCTGCTAACCCTCCTCCTCAATGCTACAAGGCATTTTTCCCTTCTAAGGCAAAACCATCCTGTCTGTGCTTGTAATTGTGTCTGTGTTGTTATGGACAAGGGTCTTTTCATTCCAAGACTCAGTGAGCTATTTTGGCCAGGCACACTGTGTTGCAGTATGCAAACTTGTTTGTATACCTGGCTAAGCTGTCTATCAAAGACCTCTGCCAATCACATACAGCATGCGTCACTGGCCAAAAGAACTGCCCAGACTATAACCCTAGCCAAGCAGGAGACCAGGCGGGAGCTTTTGGATATTCTCTTTAAAAAGAGGCTCCCAACAGAATAAAGCTCTCTTACTCTCTAGATCTGCCTTCTACACTGAAGCTCTGTGTCACTTCTTTCTCCTCCTTGTCCCCCTCACGTTACATATGGTGATCCCGACGTGATAGACCTGCCTTCAGAACGGGAGGAGACCTTTGGATTTTTGTAATAATGGGAGGATTATTTGCTCAACCAGAGCCACTAGCCATCCAGGTATGGGAACCCCTTTTTCAAGCATTTGGGGTGGATTATGATAGAGAGGAACTGTTAAACCTCCTCTCATGGGTGAAAGAACATGGACCAGATACCTCAACAGAGAAAGCCTTGAATTTTAAAACATGGACTTAGAATGGCTGTGTTGTTTTGCATTCTGCTGCCAGGGGTGATTATTCTGCTGTGGCAGTTGTAGAACCCTGCCGACTTATATTGAAACTGATTAGACTAGTGCATGGCTATGGCTGGGAGTCAGATCTCCGAGAGGAGGAGTGAGGCAACCCCCCACCTTCCCGGAGAGGCCACCCAGATATTCCCGTGAAACCCTCACACGGCCGTGCAGCTCTGAACAGGTACCCCACAATGGCGCCTCCTCCCAAGGAATCCCCCCGAACTGACCCCCCAAGTGGGGCAGGCGCAGCGAACCGTGGAGCTCCGAGAAGCGGCAGGCGGCTGCTGCCAACCAGCCATGTGGTGGATTTCGCAATATCTCCATGTGACTGGGACCTGGAGTGGAATGGGGTGTGCTGGAACCGTGCGAACGTGAATGCCAACCACAGCGTGGCGGCGAACCGCGGAGCCCCAAGAAGCGGCAGGCAGCCGCCGCTGACCGACCACGTGGTAGATTTTGCAATGTCTTCATGTGGCGCCGGGGACCTGAGTACCGTGGCTTGGCACGGGCTGGTGGGCCACAGCACGGTGTGGCGCAGGGCAGCCAAGTACAGCGACGCGACTGGGCACAACAGCATGGCCGCAGAGTGGAGCACACTGCAGAGCAGGAGCAGCGCAACCCCGATCCCGATCCCGATCCCAACCCCACCAGCAGCCACAGCTCCCCCCCAGCCGACAACCCGGTGCGGAGCCGCCTAGTGCTGGCCCCTCGGAGGTCCCCCCCACACCACTGTACCCCTGCCGGGCTGGTATCAAGAGTGCTGCAGCATCCCCATGACCCCGGGGAGCTCTCAGGAGCCAAGCAGCCTGGGTGCCATGGACCACGTGGTCTGGTCTTCATGGGACGCACCAACGTCTCCTTAGGGCATGGCCCCATCTCAAACCCTACCTCTAGGGGATGTGGCCACACCCCCAAACCAGCCTAGAGGGAGAGTTACCCCCCCTCTGACCCCACCTTCGTGGGGTGCACCAACACCTCAATGGGACATGGCTCCACCTTGAACCCTGCCTTGGGGGGGGAGGTGCCATGTCCCTGGATCGACTTCCAAGGGGTGGGGCTCCACCTCAACCCCCACCTCGGGGGGGCGTGGTCACACCCCCAAATCTGCCTCGGAGAGATGAGGCTCTGCCTCCCACCCAGCCTCCGAGCCGGCCCCGACAGAACGAGCCTTTGCAACTGACTCCACCCCTGCCAAGCACAGCCGAAATGCAGCACAGCACATGGACAGATCGTGGATACAGAGCCAAAAGCCTCAACGTTGCAGCAGTGGACCCTAGCACCAGTCCTGAACATAGCCTTGGTCCTGCTACATCTCCCAGCCCAGCATCACCCCCAACTGCAGGACAACTCCAAAAACCTGCACCACCAACTCCAGCTTCAACACCTCTGATGTTTCAATCAGAGTCTACCCCTTCCCACAATCCCATAGTCTTCTCAATAGAGATAAAGAACCAGCCAATTGAAAATAAGGATTTTAAAGCAGCCAAACTGATTACTGTACCCCTACTATCCTCTGAAAACTGGCATCAGGGAAGGGGAACAATTGAAAAAAAGCAGGTTTAATTCCTGCAAAAAAGAGCAGGTTTAATTCCTGCAAGAAAAGGCAGATTAAAGTCCTGCAAAAGTGGCAAAAAACAAGTTCAGAGAGAGAAAATAATTGAAACTTTCCCAGTTATAAGAGAGAATAGAAACATGGCAGATAATTACATCCCTTTTAACTGGCAACTTCCCTCTGAACTTCACCAAGTAACTCCTAAACATGAACTTAATTCCCCCACAACAACTGTTAACATGACCCTACACTGCTATAAGTATAGAAAAAAAGACAACCTAAAAGTGAACTGTCCAAACAAATACATACCAAAAGAGACATCTCAGAGAAATTTGAGACTCTTCAATTGATAAGTCTGTTTACAAGCTGCTTCTTTCGTTATTTATTTCTAGTTCTAAAAGTGAATGTTTTTTATTTATGGAGTTATGGTTCCGAGTTGAATGTTTTCTCTGTTTCTATTTACAATAGTTTAAGTTTGTAATAAGAGTCAAATTGTTTTTTACTTTATAGAAGTAAGTTGTAACTTGTAACTTCTAAGCCTTTAAACCTATGGTGTACTGACCTGAAAAACTGTTGAATTTTGTCTAAGCAGTTCCTGAACATCAGTGACACATGGACGTACTCCCAATTGAAAGCAAACCAAGTTTGTTAAATTAGACAGAAAACATCAATCAAATTGGACCTATACTGTTTCATGCCACTCTATCTGCAAAGGGCCCTCGCAGATAGAGTCACGTAGAAATATTCTGCTTTTTTAATAAAAGAAAAGGGAGGAATTGTTGCAGTATGCAAACTTGTTTGTATACCTGGCTAAGCTGTCTATCAAAGACCTCTGCCAATCACATACAGCATGCGTCACTGGCCAAAGGAACTGCCCAGACTATAACCCTAGCCAAGCAGGAGACCAGGCGGGAGCTTTTGGATATTCCCTTTAAAAAGAGGCTCCCAACAGAATAAAGCTCTCTTACTCTCTAGATCTGCCTTCTACACCAAGGCTCTGGGTCGCTTCTTTCTCCTCCCGGTCCCCCTCACGTTACAATACTGAATGAAGCATTTATTGCTTTCCCTTTAATGCAGTTTCCTTTTCCAGGACACTCTGTCTTAAAAAAGCTGAGATTACATAGCCCAGTAAAAGTTGGACCACAATATTACAGAAGAGATTGCTTGTCACAGCATATAAAGTATTCTGTGATGCTGTCCCACATGGGACACTGATACTCTTGCTGGGTCTGAAGTAGAAGGGGTTCAAGAGACACACACATTGGAACACACCACTTTAAACAAACCAAATATGTTTTGATGAAAAGGCGGAGGAAATCCAGTTCTAGAAAGGACTTTGGAGCGCAGAGAACAGTTTGGTTCGTTTCTTTGAGAATAAACAAATTCTTTGTGTGTATTTGTTTTCAAGCCTTTGAAATGAGGTTATTTTGGAAAGTATCTATTTAGAGAGATCCATGACGGCTAACTCAACTCACTTCTTAATAATTTCTGAGATCTTCTGGTGTAGGATACACATTGCCTTCCTCATGGGAAGTTTCTAAAGAAATAGAAGCACCAGAAATTAGTAGGGTAAGACAGCTCACTGGAAGCTACAGAGTAAACTACAGAAGTTTGGTCTTCTGTCTCCTTCCAGCTTGCATTATGTCCAGTTGGAGTACCTCATCTGTACAGAGAACAAGCCAGTCACTGACTCTGTCCCCTTTTACGTGCCCTGCAGAAAGCTTGCCGTGTTCATTGCCGTGGGGTCTTCCATAGACAACCACTGTGATTTCGGCTCAGTAGGTAGACACACACTTGAGGGGAGTTAGATTGAAACCTGCTATTGCTGCACTATCAACTTCATTTAAGAAAACTGTGTTACATGAAAATCAACATGCTTCCAGAATTTATCTGCGGGTGTGTTTCAAAATGTTGTTGCTCCCTCTCTGCCCAAACTGAACCTAGGGAGTCGTGTTGAGGCTTGCATCAGCAGGCAGAGTGTCTCAGAAGTCCAACTACAGTATTGCTTTCCCCAATAGTGTTCCCAGACAAGTCAGGCACAAAGACATGCCTCAAGAGTAAGAAATGGAAGCAGGATCAATACGTGAATATCAGGTTTGGAAATAACCAGGTAGATACACTGCTACTGTAAACATGCACAGCTGTACTCTAAAGCCTCGTGCTGGTCTATGGCATGGCGTGGATTTCATTAACTTCATTTAAGATAGGTGAGAAATGCCCATACAGTGCATGCCAGGAGTGTTTCGACGTCTGCAGTAACTGTGCCATCCCTGGGATGGAAGACACCTGAGCAGTGAAGATACCTGGTTTTATCTCTGTCTACCTTAACACTGCTGTCTCAGGAGGACGTCACTGGATTTGTTGGATGTATCAAAAGGCAGTATCAACCCTGCAGAACGATGAAGGCCTCAGGCACACGGGACAGCAACTCTGGCTCCACTGTCTGCCTTCAAACACATGGGGACTTCTCTTCCCCACTTTCCACTGAGCACAGGTTCCCCCAGAGGTTCCTCTGCAAAGCCAGACAACAGGCAATTCATCCCTCTGAGACAGTGTGGCATCACCACCTTTCACCACTTGTTTCCTTGTTTAATCCCACACTTTCAGTGCACATTTTGGATTCTTAGAAAAACTGAGATTAAGCTATGGAATTAGTAGTTCTGGTAACCACATGATCTTTACTTTCAACTGCAGGGCTGCTATCTCTATTCATTAATTTCCAGAAGGACTCAAGGAGCTGTGTGCCTTCCCCATATGAGAAATCATGCTCCTTCCTCAAAAGGTTTCATCAAAAATGGTGGTGATGGAAAGGCAGAAGTTGGAGGAATGGGAAAAATAAACTGAGGATGTTGTATGAGTGAACAGCAAACTGGACTATGCCTCTAAGAAAGGGTTGGGTTCGTACAGACACATAAAGCACATTTCATTCCCCTTTGTTAAAGGAAATCCTATTTGAGTGACTTAGAACTAATGCAACATTTGCGGAAACGTGAGCATTTTCTACTTCCTGTATAGGGAGAAAGGGCATCTAATTTTTTTCAACTTCGCTGTTTCTCTTATGGATGTCTGATATTTTCTTTGCCCTCTGCATTGTGAAGAAAAACTGGTTTGGAAGATATTAAGAATTCTTAAGTCTGCAAATAGTAGCAAGTCTCTATATATGTATAGTGTCTGCACAAAATTAATGTCTGCAAATTGAAAACATGAATTTATATAAACACAAACCTCACAGTAGCATAGAAGGCAAATAAAGCCTTATAATTCAAATGGGAAACAAATGAAGAAAATCTTTTCCAACTTAATCCATCTCTGCCCAAGTGATAGGTACTAACAAAGCTTTACTTTTCTTTTTGGAAGAGATGCCTGCTGGGGAATGAAGAAAACTGTGTTGTGGGAAGGATAAACCAAGACAGCTGTTTAAATTGCTTACTGTAGTATTAAGCTGTTTGTTGTATTTTTTGTTTCTGCCTTTTTATTCTGGAGTTGCTTAACATTGACTGGTGTATGAGGATGCAAAAAATGGCTGGAATTATATTTGTGAACATGGCTTAATTCTCCACTTGAGCAGGCAGAAGAAGAAGTTGGAGATGTGCTGTCTGCTTTCATCGTCGTAAGCCTGGGTGGGTAAAGGGGGCTTTGCTTGTTACTCGGATAGCAGTCAAGGAAACAAACCTCAGGCTAACGGAGGTGAGCTTGTGCATTGATACCAGCTGAGAGAGACACCAGGGACATCAATCTTCTTTGTTCAAAGTAGAAATGGTTCACAGGAGGTCAAGTAGTAATTTCTGTCTTAAAATAATGTTGCACATTTGCCTACCTTATGCAGATTTGAAATCTTCTTTTAACTTTCCATCAATTAAAAGCAGACACTTAAGCTACTGTTGAGCTAAGTGATAAAGGTCATAGAGTTTCAGGGTAAGGATGGCTTGAGCCCAACCTCTCCTGAAAAGCCAGAAAAAAAAAAAAAAAAAGAAAGATATTTACTCTGTAAATTACAATGATCAACAGTGAAATTCCCACTGTGTCTTGCAACAATAAGATAATTATAGATGCCACCCGGAGAGGGAAAGCCTAAGAAATGATAATGCCAAGTTGAGTCTGCCACCTTAAGCCTGTTCTTTTGTGCATTAGTGAGTCTTTAATAACATGACATATTGTTTCCCCTCTAGTATATACTGGGCAATTTATTCTACACTCTTAGATATGCTGTGTGTTCTGTACTTCAAAGAACATCAAGCCCTTCTTTATCTACTTCACCAGTGACAGCCAACTTTATATCCTGCTTTTAATGATGCTGCATATGCATTTTTTCAGAGAAAAAGCATGTTCGGGGAAGAACTGTGGAGCACAGCTCAGCAGAAGATTCACGCTCACATCAGATCAGGGCATTGTGGTGGT
The DNA here is from genome assembly GCA_013390045.1 of Picathartes gymnocephalus. Lineage (NCBI taxonomy): Eukaryota > Metazoa > Chordata > Aves > Passeriformes > Picathartidae > Picathartes > Picathartes gymnocephalus. The sequence continues at coordinate 147,224 of WEKY01061440.1, read as the reverse complement.
TGTTTATCAGGCAGGTACTCTTTGTAGCAGGATTTTTGTCTCCTCATAGGCTTTAGCTGAAGGATGCCAGCTAAAGACCTTTTGCAGCTAATGCTATGTTAGATGCTGAGTTCTCTGCCTTCTTTCCCAGGATCACAGAGAGGGTGGGATGGCGACGCACCACCAGACTCACTGGGATGAATGGGTGCAGCATGTGCTCTGGCCTCTCTGTCATCACTGCGGTTCCATTTCCTCTGCTGATGCTCAGAATGCCCAGCTGAGCATCTGTGTACCGAATACCTTGATACCTGCAGACAGATGCGATCATCAGAGGTGACAAGGCACACCACAGGATAAGCTGAGCCCCAGAAAGGGTCTAAGCTGATGCAGAAGGATACACTTGCTCTCCTTTCTGTGCCCACATGATGGTAAGGAATGCTAACATCAGCTTGGTGCTGTGGTAAGAGCCAACGATGAAATTTGTGGGCAAACAGTGTAAACCTCTCTTGGGCTCCTGTCATTGGTTAGCAGTGACAGTATTTCTGACTCCCCAAACCACATTTATGGGCTTGTTTGTCACCCACTTGTGCAACTTAACCTTATTTCAGATGAGCAATGATTTCACTTGATAGCAGAATGTAGCTGTGAACCCCAGACACAGCTGCAGAGAAAGAGAAGAAAACACATGATGCATTTAACTGTCCTCCATTGTTTTCTGGCATGCAGGGTTTCAGTGCCTGCTGCTACTGACTTCTGCCCTAAACATGCACACCTGTTCCCGCGGATATGGAAATATTGAGGATCGTGACTTGTTTTCCTCTTTCTCAAAGAGCTGAGTTGGTATAATTGCACACAAGGCAAGTTAGCACCTCACACCAAATTCCGCATTATACAAGAGTTACACAGCACTAAGAGAAATAAATTATTTCCTCTCCTCTGGAAGAAGAGGCAACTTGCAAATCTCTGTACTGATATCTAAAATGTACAGAACATCCCACATCAGTAATTCAGCCTTTGTAAATGCAATCTGCAAGAATAAAAGCCTGGGTCCCATTTTTGTAGACTACTCATAGCATGTCATAGCATGAAGCTGTGACTTTAGCCACACAGTTGTTAAATCAAGTGCATCATAATGTGGTAGACATTTTCTGGTAGACAGAGAAGCCTTCTGTAGCAAGCCTATGTTAAGATTATCTAGGCTCTGTATTCTTCCACGTCTTAAAGCATTTTGTGTGCAAAGTAGAGAGTTCACAAATGCAAGCAGAATCTTCTCAGAAGCAGTTAAGGATGGCAGAAGCCTAGCTAGAGATTTTGGTACTTTATCTATGGAATTATGTATTCCCAGCTGAATATACATCACAAAAAGTGATATTTAAGCACAGGTGCTACTGTCAGTAAGCACTTCTTGGTGATGGAAACAAGCAGGAGGAAATGTAGGAAGGTTCTGCTTTCTTAGGTCACAGCCAGTGTTTTTCCAGATAACTCCAGAGGCATTAACTGAAAAGTGTCTGGCTTCATTATGACAGTGAGGCTTGAAAACGCTTTTGGAAATGACACTGAATGACAACTAAATGAAGTACAACTGAGACAATTTTTCTCACTTCTCAAACTGTATCAAACATGAGAAAGCTAAGAAAACAATAACGTTATTTCCCTTAACAGAAGACAAGAGGTTTTGCTTTTAAATAAATGGACTGGTGTTTTTCTTGAAAAAATTTTTACATCTTAATACTGCTTAAAAATTCTAGCACACACAGATATGTGTTCTGCAGACAGATGAGCTCTTTAGGTAAACCACAGGATTTACATAACAATGTTGGAATATACTGCTGTGTGAAGTACAATTTGGTAACTTACACAGACTCATCCAGGCTTCCAATGTACATCACACCAGATGCCAAAAAGGAAAAAGTAAACAATAGATATCGAAATAATCAGGACACCTTTTCCATCACCTGGAATGAAGCACTGAAGTTAATACTGCACTTTAATGGCCAAATAATTAATCAACCTGCTTGAGGTAATTGTGAGTCTTCTTGTTATCAAAGCAGAGGTCTCCTTTACCTGAGCTATTAAGCTCCATGACCATAGTGGCAAAGGGGTCTACAGGTTAATCCAGTATTACATACATAGATAGAACTGCTCCTACATATATTTATGTCTATCTGGTGTTGTATAGTTGTATCTTTTCCCCAGAGGTAGTTCAAATTGTCTGCTTTTGCGTTTAATTAGCCATCTTTTTCTAGAATACAAATACAGAGCATACTAAATAAATAATTTTATCTTCATGTTTCATATATCAATACCAGGGTCATGGCCTTATCAACATTGTCCAGTCCAATCTTTACCAGATTTCCTCCTATAGCCTTTTACTGAGGTTTCATGTAGCAATGCTAACAGATAGTAGCTTAACAGATAGGGCTGCCCTAGATCTGAAAGTGGTACTCGGCTGATTTTTCTTCTAAACAGTTGAGTCTGATATAGGGCAGGATAGCAACAAATAAACATGAATGCCCTGCTACACTCCAGGGATACCCACAGCACACAGCGAGCAGGGAGAAATGATCTCTTTGATCACAGAAGAAGTACTTGAGCAACAGTTTGAATAAAGATTCTGCCTTGATTGATTTAATTAAATCAGTTTAGAAACTGCTTGAGCGGTGTGCACACCACAGTGATTTAATTAAGCTCGCGTCTGAACCGGTCCTGCTACACTGGAGTGAACGTGAGCCCCCTGAATTCAACCACTACAGGCAGAGGCAAATGTTTGAGATACCAGCTGATGTGTCCCGTGTTTTCACCTCTGCAGGATCTTACTGCCAAGCATGGACTGAGCATGGTGCATAGCTGGGCTGTCCCTAAAATCGTGCCCTGGCTCCCACAGGATAATCAGCTGTACCAGACCTCGATCAATTCTCTCCTTACTCCCTATCTGTGCTCCATCCCTCTGGCGGTGCACATGGATTGAGAGGTCTGTAGGAATCACTCATGAACGATGAATCCCTCACCCTGGACAGCCAGGCCTGCTGGGTGCAGTCTCAAGTGCTCCTGCCTTGCCAGCCACAGCTACATTTATGTGGGCAATGCCCAGATTTTGTTCATGGCTCACTGGTCTGCTTTTACTCATCTCCTCTCAATGACACTGCAAGTCTGAATTCATCACCCTTCACAAACATTATAAGCATTACTATTATTTTAGACAGCTCTCTTTAAACAGTAGTGACTAGGTGTAGGCATTTCCTAGAGACTAATCAAAGGCTAGAAGGAAGTCATAGGCCAGAATCCTGCAGAGGAATTGTTATTGCCATTGCAATCTGAGAAAAAAACTAGGAAAAAATGCAGAAAGGCTCTTTTTTAAACTGATTACACAATTTTATGGGCAAAACCAATACAATTGGAAAACCAATGCATGCTCTGAAAAAAAATGTGTCTTGAATGCTTGTCACATTGTTTCAATCATCTTTCAACTTTCTAGCCAACTTAAAAAGTGAACTTGGAAAACATTTTACACTCTTGCTGGGTTTAGCTCATAGTCCCTTTTTCCAAATATATCCTGTCACAAATCCAGATTTATGGCCCTATGCAGGTCCTTCTGTGACACAAGTACTTTTCTCTTTACTGTTAAATCTAGTTTTCATGTGTTTTGTAAGCTAACCTATACTACTTTATTGACTTTGCAACAAAACTTGAAATAATATCCTCAGTCAAGTCCACGTTACAGTAGCTTGAAGGCCCATTCCAATTAAGCACAGATGCACAGGAGAGTAAAAGAAAGCAGCCAGCACATTGAGGGCTAGAACCATTGATTCTAAAGTTCTTAACATCTCTGTTACAGGTCACATCAAGTTCCACTGACTCAGTTTCCTTGTCATGAATGCGTATGTATAAATACTGAGTTCAGATGAATCTACTCAGCTCCACTATGTGTACCTACAATTCAACTCCAACTTTCTCTGAACAAATACTTATCTATTAAACCTTTAACGAGAATCAATAAAACATTGAAAAATTTAAAGCTTCCACCACCTTTTTGATGGGGATACCTCATTTAATGAATCTTCTCCTATTGATTCCCTACACTCTAATTACAGGAAAGGTTTTCTCATCACCTAGTTTAAATTTTCTCTCCTGTAGATCAAGACAAATTATTCCTGTCTTCCTAAGAGTAAACACTGAGAAACACTGACCAACTTCTAGTACGTAGCAGCCCTTGCATCAAAGGAAATTAACAGACATCCAACATAGTTCTTCCCCTAGGAACCCTCTCTCTTATCTGGGACACAAAGTTACTCCCATCTCATGCCTGAGACTCACCCATGCCATTTAATATGCACTTGGGCCACAGAGCACGGCATGACAGCCACCAGGGTATGCAATAGCCTTGCCTCCATCGTTCCCATTGTGGAACAATGGACAGCGTATTGCAGGAAAGGCTACTGCAAAACCATGAACAATTATTGCAGTACTTCTGTATCCACTGAGATCTGGCAGAAACTTGCAGCAATTCTCTTTTCTCCATCTTTCCCACCAAATTTGTTGTAGCATGTAACTTCCAACGACACCAGACAAAATTCTTCCCTTTCCTTAGCCTGGATGCAAATACCATTGGCTGAACAACTCGCAGAAGTCTTAACAGTTTTTCTAACCAAACAAAGATTAAGAGCTCATACCTCCATAGTATTTGAAATGTACTCTCAGCTGACAACTTGTGAATGGAAATAACCTGTCTGCAAAATTAAACAATTTTTAAGCAACATTTAAGTGTATTTATAAGTGGGCTTTTAAAGGTAGGAGTCAGCCAGCAATGACATCTGTAGTCAGTGTGCTTTAACGGGCAGCAGCACACATAGTGTTCACTTGTGATCCAAAAGCCATTCTTTCTTCCCAGGCTGTCAGTTCCAGGGAGCTTTATCCCCTCTCTGGAAGCTTGTAAGACTATATCAAGAACTAAGTATTTTTAGCATAAGGACTAATGACCAGAGATATTACTGCAGTTCTCTAAGATTCAAAAAATACATGGAAGGGAGAAAAAGGCCATTGATCATTTTATAGAACAATTCTCAACAGTAAAATCTACCTCTGCAAATGGGGTAAAAGATTAAAACCAAAATTATTTCTTGAACCTCAAAGCCTGTGGCTCTTCCAAGGCTTTTCACTGCTACAAGTAATTTTGGGATGTATCAATGCCTCTGGGAGTTTTCAGTGACACTTGAATATTTTTTATGAAGTAATGCATTTAGTTCTCAAAAGTACTCAAATGAAGGATGCTACAGTCTAATCTGTATGCTGCTGGAAGTAGGATACCATTCAGGCTGATCACTTGTGCTTGACCTTTGAGATAAAAAGGACCTTTTGTCCTTTTTATCTCAAAAGCAGTTGTAGAAGCAGCAAAGCAGTATTAGTGTTGGAATTCGGGCATTTTAGTTTTCTTGTAACAAAGTTGAACTTTTAGGAAGGGAACACTGCCACCGGCCAGATCTCTGTGTACTGTCAGCAGGCCTTTTATAAAGCCTGTACTGGGATTAGGAATTGCTGAGAAAAGCCACGTGTTTTAGTCACATGAGCAACTTTTTCAAGGAAGAGAACAACTTTGTAAGACTTATTCATTAAATAAGTTGGGATGGCAGCCTTCCTTAAAAAGGCTGCACAGAGCACACTGCATTTCTATAAAATGAACTCCTTAGACATTTTTAGGACTGTAAAAGTAAGTAGTTACAGCAAGAGGGAGATCAGGCCTTGCTTCTAAGAAAGAATGAAAGCAACTAGACTGATGGTGAGCTGGGAATGACCAGGAACCTGGACAACGGAAGGAAGGGAAAAGCTCAACTGCAAGAGGCCAAATACAGGGATCTCAGAACGCCCTTTCAGAGAGAGCAGGAACATGTTACCCTATCAAATGAAGTCAGAGGCCTGGTCATCGGCACAAACACAGGAGACTCTTCTGTTCCAGAAAGGAAACACACTATTATTAATGTAAAGCAATTTACCAGGTCAAATGCAAACAGTTCTGAGCCCGTTATAAACTCTTTCCAATTCCTTCCCCTCAGACTTCTACCAAGGACTCTTACAAGCACATTTGCCTTTGTTTTCCGCACTTTGCCTGGCTGTTTTGAACTGGTCAAGGGTTGTCATCTCAACATGGAATTTCTATTTTGTTTGGTCCCAACACTGGCTGCAATACAAATGACTGAATCTTGTGTTGCAATAAAAGACTCTTGACCTCAGTGTTAATGAGAGCTGCGCTGGGTGTCACCAAAGCTGATATCAGCTATTTGCACCTTCAATATTTTCACCAGCTGGCTCCTTACTTTGTTTCCATTTTAAAGTTGGAAATCAGCAGCTTACTTGTTTTCCACAGCCCCATTTGTTTCTTTCCCGATTAGAAGAGATGATAGAAACTGAAAGGAATGAAAATTTGTCTCTGTTCACAAGGTCACTGCAAAGCCTCCAGGGCTGCTCAGACCTTCTGAACCGTGGCAGCCTTCAGAGGATGCACTTGCTTTCTGGCTGATTTGTGCCAGCCCTCTGCTCCAAAGTGATTCCCGTTCTTTTCTTTGTCTTTTATTCCCCCTCAAGTCAACATGTTTTCTATGTCAAGATGTTTCACAACATACCAAACTCCTTCTGCAATTTTGTATATATAATTAAGCAAAGCAAAAGAGCCTTTCATTACTACTCCTGCCTTTGAGACGTGGAGCTACGATATGACTTCATCACAGAAAAAATGCAAACCCAAACCCAAACCAGTTGTCTCCTGGGATTTTCTTAGCTTTTAGCTCATCATAAACATTTTGTGTGGTTTCAGTAACTGTGCCTAAACCAGACTGCATCAGGGTCAGCAGTACAAAACTAAGACACTGGATTTACTGAGACAGAAAGTTTGTACAGCTACTTAAATGTGTAAAATGGTCTTTCTCATGGCTGTCAGGGGACCAGAAGCAAAACAGGCAACAATGAAGCAAAAAGAGGGGAAAATAAATTAGAAGAGCTTATTGGGCAAACCCACTTTCTGACATTACTTCGTTCGCACTGACTGAATTATTACAAAATAGAAAATAACCCTCACATACCCACATAAGACAAAAACCAATTTACTGCAGTAATTGCTGAACACTTGAGATCCTCTATTACCGAATTCTTTTGAAGTTTTAATACATAAAGAACATATTTCTATAAAATTATAATTTTTTTTCTTTTGTTTCTAACACTCAGTTTGAGTAATTGGAATGAAAAAAGCTTATCCAGAAGCAGCAAGAGACATTTCCAAAACAACACCCACATAAAGGAAGTTTTCTACTTCTCTTTTGCCTTAATAAATACTTTCTGTAAGGGATTTTAAACATTTTTGCAGGAAGTTTTTTATCTTCACGGGATTGATTTAAAACAAATTTATGTATTGTACAGAGGAAAGAGTTATGAGTAGGGAGAGATACGAGGAAAGAAATGCTTGATAAACAGTAATCAAGGTGGTGGCATTTGAACTATTCAGCAGTTTAAAGAGGATTAAACCATCACGTTTCACACTCCAAGTGCATGTGAAATATCTGGTGTTTCATGTTCAAGCAGTGTTCTCAGCTAGAGCTTTCCTCCATTAATCTTTAAAGGTTTTACAGTGGTCTAGCTAAACACTGCACTGATTTTATAGATGACAAAGTTCTTCACACATGGAGGTGAGTCAGTCTACTCAAAGCTGCCTTGCTCTGCTCCCATGGACAGGACACCTGTCTGAGTTCTGAGGCAAGGCAGAGGCTCACGGCTACCTGCGGGCCACGAGCCAGACGGAACTGAGATTTCCAGTGCTCCGAAATAATGTTATGGATACGCTCTTTGACATGAGCAGTGGCTCTTGCAGTCTGGACACGGAGAACACAGTTCCTGCTGTATTAAAAACCCCTCCAGACCTGCTCTTGTGACACTAACTGGGACAGAATCTTCAAGAAGTGTGCTATGTGCTGGAGTGGATCATTTATATGCCATATAGATCTGCCATTACACAACTATTTAAAAAGGAGGAACGTATGTACATTTTAGACCCAAGCAGTAAAACGAAGGAAGAAGGAAAACGTTCCAATGTTGTGGTGACCGGGACTTTGTTTTCATGTAGGGAAAGTTCAGTATTGGCTCCACTGTCATATTGCTTTTTGGTTTTTGTGTGTGTTTTTTGTTTGTTTGTTTGTTTGTTTGTTTGTTTTTTAATGAAAGCTGGGTATCTCCTATGATTTCACAATTCATCAAGTTGAAGGTTTAAGAAAAGAAGTATTACATAGGCCATTATCCCCACCCCAAATGATCATTGATATTATGGCCTTGGTGCAGCCTCTGCATTATGATTCCCCATTTTCCCCACTTTTGTAGTAGATCTCTCCTAACATCAAGATTTGTATTTCTGATTTTCTGTTCTTTATCACCAGATTTTTCTTCAGACCATCTACGGTTTTACATTAACCAGAAAATAACTGCTTGTGAGTACTTTCAATGTATTAAAATTTGTTTTGTTTGTTTTTAAAGTAGCGCAAACACCTTTCTGATCTGTTTGTCACACTGCCAAACATGTGTTGCATTAAATAGGTGGGGTTTGCTGCAAACTTTGCAGATGCAGGAGACCAAAGCATCCCTGCTCTGCCTGAACCAAAGGAGAGGTTTCACCTCGGTAAGGGAGAGCAAAGTTTACTTTGGGTTTCATACCTTCAGTGAAAGATAACTCACAACTCTTCCTTTCTGGAAATTAATATAGCTTCTAGAAATGTCAGAATGTTGTTCTGCTCAGGTGAGGATTTAAATAAAAGAGAGGGGGCCTATTCACATATTTAAAATTAGCACTCTCTTACCTGCTTGGAGGGTCAGGTCTGTGTTTTTAAGTGAGTTGTGAAAATCCTCTTCACTATTGAACTTCCTTGACCTATACTTAAATAAAAGGGACTCCTTAACACAAAGACATGCTGGCGTCTCACAGGAAAAGCCCATTTGGTGCTAAGCCTGAGGTGAAAGGTGCTGCGGAACACTGAAAGGGAGCTCCTGGAGATTCTTGACAGGAGACCAGCCAACCCTGCAGCCACTACATGCTCACAAAGTGCAGCTCAGTGTGCACTGCTGACACACTCATTTGCCAGCTATGCCCAGCAGCGGACCTCTGTGTTCTCCAGGATGCCAAGAGATTAGCAGCATTAATCCCAGTATAACAGGAGGGCTCATTTTCTCCGGCCTATAAATAACTCCAGTGATAATTCAACCTCTTACTTAAAAAAGAACAAGAACACATGGGTGGGGATGGAGACCCCAAAGCCAAATAAAAACTCACCAGGTGACCTAAAAGCCAGTTGTACTCTCAAAGTCACAGTGGCTTTTAGCAAATGCATAATTTTTACAGAGGACCAGCAAAATCATAGCAGTCAGTGGCACCAAATGTATGTGCCCTTAACCTAGCTGCATTTTTTCTCAAAGAGATCACTAAATATCTAAGAGGCATAGGCATATGTCACCGTAGGATTGCCCTCATTAACACAACACTGCTGCTTATGTCATCCCTCTCACAGAACTCTGTTCCTTTCATCTGCATTGAAAATACCTCTCTCTCCCAAGGAAAACTGCAAATTAATCTCTGTATGCTGTTGAAAAATTGATCTGCTGTTACTGAAAGGATAGCAGTGACTTCAGAAAGGGGACTGCTCATCCAAACAGCTTATCCGTGCTTTCCATACGTTACAGGTTGTCCCTTCAGTACAGAAATATTGTCATTTTCTTACCGACTAGGAGTGCGGCAACATGATTAAGTTGAAACTAATTTGGTTACCAAAACATCATCCCAAAGATTTGTACTTCGGACCTCTCTGAAGTTTTCACTGAACCAATGGCTGTAAGTGACATCCATCCAAAACCTACATGCTCAGGTCTTGTTAAATTACCACTGTCAGTGTCAAAAATCTGGCTTTGTTCATTCCTGTGAGAGATCGACAGTGTCCCTTACCAGTTTTGGTCTTACTGTATGTTTTCATTTGGTAAGGAGAAAAAACAACACACAAGTACCACATTTTTATTTGCATGGGGGGACTCCCAGGGTGTGAAAACAGCCTGTGTTGGCAAATTCCCTGGTTTGTTTTGTCAATGTCTATAGGGCAACTGTACCTGGTCAGTACACTTCAACAGTGGGAAAATGTACATTTTACATTCCACTGCTGATGGTTTCCTGTCCAGACTCATCATTTTACCCCTTCTTTTAAGTCACCTTCAAACCTCTGCATAGGGTGTATGTGGAGACATACTAATGGAATTCATACTTGTCATCAACGCTTTTCACACGTATTTCCCAGATAAACAGATTTTTAGGTTAGGTTTGTGAGGGGCCTCTGGAGATCATCCAGTCCAACCCCACTGCCAGGGCAGGGTCACCTTGAGCAGGTAACACGAGAAGCATCCAGGAGAGTTTGGAATGCCTGGAGAGAAGCAGACTCCACCACCGCTCTGGGGTTTCCCCTCTGAAAGCACTCCCCAGACTCAAGAGGCTCCATAGCCCTGGCCGTGTAGAGCCGTTTTTACCACCGCGATCATTACCACACCGTCTCCACAACACTTTGCTCCCCGCAGACTCCTTCCCGAGGGCACGTCTCGGTCTGGGCCGGGTCGGTGGAACACGATCGGCGCCGTGAAGGCGCCGAGGGGCCAGGCTGAGGGGCGTCTGCGACGTGCATGTCCGCCGGGCGCGTCCCCCTCAGCGTCTCCCGCCATTTTCCCTCAGCAAGCGCGCGGCGCCCCAAGGGCGGGAAAGCGCGGGAGCGGGCCCGTGAGGGAGGGGCGGGGGGGCGGTCTCGCGCCGCGCCTCGCTCCCGCGGCACGTGCCCGGCCGGCCGCACTTCCGGCCGGGCGGGTACTTCTGCGAGGGGTGGGGCCGCGCTTGCGCCGTCAGGCCGCGCGCCGGCGGGGCGGCAGCTCCGGGCACAGCGCGCGGCGTCTCCTCAGCTGCCCCGGCCGCCCGGGGCTGCGGCTTCTCCTTCCTCCTTCGCCTTTCCCTTCCTTCTTCTTTCTCCTCCTCCCCTTCAGGAGCCGGCGGTGGGCGAGGAGAAGCGGGTGCCGCGGCCGGCATGTGAAGCGGGGCACCCCCTCGCCGCCGCTTGCCTCCGGTTCCTCCCCGATTCTTCCTGGGGCTCCCCTCGCCATGAAGAAGTTTTCCCGCATGCCCAAGTCTGAGGGGAGCGGCGGCGGGACGGCATGCGGTGGCTCCGGGAGCGGCGTGGCCTTGGGCAGGGCGCTGGCGGTGGGGCGGTACCAGGTGACCCCCGAGGAGCCGCTTGCCGAAGGTAGGCATGGGCCGGGGACGGGCCCTCCCGGCCCCGCGGGGCCGCTCAGCCGCGCGGAGCCGGTTGCGGGGCTTTAGGTTGTGCTGCTTTGGCTGCTGCCTGGGCTAGAGGCTCGTTAGGGCGTTCGGAGTTCCTCCCCGGCTCGCTGCCCTGGATGAGTGAGCGGGCTGAGGTGTTACCGGCGCGTCTGTCAAGCCTGCGTGTTTTGCTTTTGCCCCCAACTCTGGGGAAAA
>WEKY01061440.1:0-135713 GCA_013390045.1 Picathartes gymnocephalus | reverse complement strand
CCCCAACAGAAGGGAAAAAAAAAAAAAAAAAAAAAAAAAAATCCGACTAAATAAAATTCCTGGTCTTCCTTGTTGTAAAGCAGCGGATTGGTGTCACGAGTGGAGGTGCAGTGCTGGCGGGTTGTGCTGTAGAGCCTCCCCTCGCTGCAGGGTGCTGGACTTGTGCTTCTTGCGGTGAACTTGCACTTTGGGTTGTCGGACTTCCACTGGGACCGAAGGAAGAGTTGTGTGAATTTTTGTAGCCATAGGGGTTCCTGGACTTTCTTAGCTTGTACTCTTCCCTGGGTGCTGGCATGGGGCACCATCTAAACAGCCATTTTTGAGTTTTGCTCTATGTGTGTGAAACAGTGTGGTGTTCATCTCCCAGAGCTTGTAATTGGTGTGATTTGTAAAGTGTAATTCACTTCCCAGGTCACTGAGCTCAGGGCTAGTCCCGTATATTTCTTAGTTACTGAATGTTTACAACACACTGCTTTGAATGTTGTGGGTAAAGGAATTCATATCGCTTTCGTCTGTGTGTTGCTTAGATTGTGTGTAAGTATATTTACACATAAGTATACTAGTAAACTTTCACTGGTCTGGGCATTTCTTGGTGGAGATGTAAGATGTAGTTTTAACAAGTGCACACAGATAATATTACTAACTGGAATGGGAACATGTAAGTGGCACTCACGATTTTCATAGAAAAGTGGATTTGGTACTCATTATTTAGAATGCAGTATTTTGTATTTGGGGTATGAAGATGGTGTCAGGAATTAGCCAACTGCATACCTGGTTCCCTGAAGTCTGGGTGGTCCTTGCTGGGAACTTCTTCCAAGTCGTTATGGTCTGACAGAAGGTCATGTCTTGGCAGGGCTGATGGCAAGATAGAGTCTTTTTTAAAAAAAGAAAGACAATATGCTCTTGGACAAATTGAGGCGGTAACACAGAAAATGTATGTCGTGGAAAGGAGAGAAATTGCATAGTGCTTTTAGCATAGCACATAATCAAAAGTTTTCTCATAATGTTCTGTGTTTAGAGTCACCGCAGATGATGGTTTTTTCTCTTTCTGTAGCTGGCAGAAACAAATTGATAGCCCTTAAGGGCTTGGGGGCAGGGGAAGTCCAAATTTTAACATGTGACTGCCGTGTGAATTAACTTCCTACTTTTGAGTCTGAAAGACGTTTTCTACCGCTTTTTTTTCCTCAGCTTTTATGTGGTCTCTTGAATACGTATGCTTAGGATGAGAGCTGATAAGGGTTGGGGCAGTGCAAATCTGCCACATCTTGAGAAAAGTCTCCAAGCCGCCCCTGGAGCGGGTCAGTAGGGAGGACCCAAAGGGGGCCTGGAAAGTATAAGAAAATAATAGGTGGCACAAGTGCGGGGTTGGGGAAGTAGGGACGTGAGGGAGGACGGCCAGTCACTGAACAGCTCCTCTGAGGGTGGGGGAGCAGCTGGGCTGTAACAGTGTGTGTGTGCCACAGGTGTGTGATGGGTTGAATGAGGGCACTGTCACTGAGTGTCCAAGTGCACTTGGGTGCTCCTAACTGACACGAGGGTTTATGGATCAAGAGGTAGCTTTTTATCCAGGAATAACTTGTTGACAATCAATCCCTTGCCTCAGTAACAATTAATAGTAAGAATTGTGTGTTACTGCTGTTACATTAGTCATATTGCTACCTGTAATTAATGCTGAACACCTTACAAATCCCCTGCTTAATAATCTTCCTCTTGTGAGGGGAGAGGAGAAAACTTTATTTTTCTCCTATCCTCTTTGCACAAGGCATTTTTTCTTTCACTTTCTGAAACCCAGTTTAACTGAGTCTGGTGAACTTGTCAGGTAGTTCCTATTACTCAGTGCTGATGAAATAGCATTTAAGATGCTAATATCCAAGTTAGAGCTTGTGTTATGTAGTATTAATGATAGATTAAGTTAATTAATGTAAAGAACAAATCTATTTAAGAGGAGATATACAGTGTTCTGCTAGCAGAGGTGTGGTATGTTCCATTTTTATTAGCTGTTAGAATTAATAGCATTATATGTCTGTTTTGTGCAAGCTGTTTAACCCCCACCTCTTTCCAGATTGTGTTCTGAGTAGTCGTAGGAAGGCAGCTCCTGGCATTGTAGAGGATCGAGGCTCCGGGTAACTGGAGTACTGGCAGTAGTGATACCGAAAAACTTGGGTTGTAATGACGTCCTGGGCTGCAGTGATGGATATTTGGGTAGATTTCCCATTTGATACAGGTGTTGCCCACAAGATGCTTTTCTGTAGTCTTCAACAAAATGGTTTTATTGCAGTGTTCCAAAGGCAGAAGTGTGGAGCATTTTAATCTAGTTGTTTTGAATAAAGTATAATGCTATCTAAAGGAAATGCATCCTTTTGACTAAAGAAGGTGCAAAGTTGAGCTGTAGTTATTAGGCTATTAGATGGTGTCTTTTGCTCTAAACACACCTATTCTGTGGTGATTTCTTGGCCTCCATAACCTAGTGGCTAATATGTTGTTGGATGGAGGTATGTAGTTTTACTTTTTATTTCTCAGAGATGGGGGGGGGAAAAGCAGTTGATTTGGTTTAAGGTTTGATGTAGAAAATGAATTCCTGTGCATTTTGAGGGCAAGGTAGAAATATGTGGAATAAATGCCTGATACAGAGTGAAGGCCTTGTCTTTCTTTTTGTTGAAGCAGAGTATTGGCAATGCAGCTGAGTTTGAAAAGCAAAATCTAATAAAAATACGGGGAGTTCTCTGTTGAAAGTTACAGGTGGTGCATGGGGAACTCCAGTTATGGCAGCTCCAAAATTGAAAAAGACTTTACAGTTCAGAAACTGCAGCAAACTGGAAGTGGCTGGGTACAAAACATGCTTTTAAATTTACCTCAAATGTCAATGCAAAACAGTTTGTTGTAAAGAGTGAAAAGGAAAGTGAAACTTTAACAAGTTCCCAAAATATTTTTGTCTTACATGGGGAGGGGATAGAAAGTTCTGGCTTGACATACTGATAGTACTTACTTAGTTTGCCTTTACTTGGACTTCACAAAGTCCTTTTTGCTTAGGAACTGCAGTAAAAGTGATTTTTCTGCCTGCCGTAAGGGTAGACATCAGAAAATGCTCATTTGTCTTACTGTCTTGATTGTTTGAAAGGGTTTGAGATGTTTAAACTGAATAAAGAGACTTTGCCATGTTCTAAATTCTTTGTACCACGAGCAGACTAAAGAGGTTATGGTAAGTGTTGTAATTGAGTAGATGGGTATGTTTTTAACAAGTGCAGATGAAGCAAGAAAGAAACAATTATCACTGTTTGGGCAGCGGACTCCAGCTTCCTTCTCAAACTCGACTGACTTGGTTTGGAAGCTGATTTGTGGATGAGGAAAGATGGTCATCATTTGCTTTTTGTTTTCATTCAGAATTGGTTAACGGAGTCGTGGGGCATATGCTGTTGCATCTTACAAAAATAAAACAGTGCTGTGTAGTGTTCCCCCCACAGCAGTTACGCTCTTGCCAGCCAGTGCGTTGGGGAGCGTGGGGGTGAGATGCCAGGCACCTTGAAGGAGAAGTGAGTAGTTGTCTGTGCCCCTTGCTTCCAGAGGTACCCCAAGGGTATGTAAAGTATCCCTCATCCCCATCTGGCTCTAGCCAGAAAAGAGTGAACATGACACATTGCTGGTCTTGTGCTGTGACTTTCCTTTGCCCTGGTATATGTGGGAAGGAGTTGTGTGATAGTGGGTATACTGGTATATTTTTTATCGTCTGGGCTGATAGAATGGCAAGTCAGGAGCTGTGTGGTGTTGAGCCTCTGCTGCTGTTGCTTTTCTTAAGTGACCTTGTGTCTAGGACTAGAGAGGCAGGGAAAAAGCCACTCAAGTGGTGTCAAGTTCATTTGTTAGGTGCTTCATTAAGTACTTAAAAGTTCATTAGTTCATGTTTGTACGATAAAATGTTTGCTTTGTTTAGTAAATATGGTGGTTAAAGCATAGTTTTCTGTGAAACGGGGCCTCTCAATAGGGAGAAAAAGTGAAAAAAAGCTTGATAAAACTCGAAATGGCATGTTGCTTTATGATTTTTCCTACAGTGCAACTTCTTGGAGTCATTACTGGCAAACCAGTTGTGAAGCCCCAACCCACTTAGCAGGTTTAGGGGAAGGTAGCTTGATTCCTTCTGGGTGGTGTGCAGAGAAACAACCGAACTCTCAGGAGGTTCAATAACAAACTGATCATTAACCCACAGAGGGTCAGTGGCTTCCTCCGCATTTACCCACTCTGGGGCTCAGCTTGACTTTCTCCTGGAGAAAACCTTTCATCAGGTCTGGGTTACTGCAGGCCTGGGGTCAATCGCCGCCGTTTTGGGGCAGGGACGGGTCAGTTGCTGCCGTTTTAGGTAAGTGGGGCGGGGGTCCGTCGCTGCCATTTTGGGGCAAGGAGTGGGTCCGTCATTGCCGTTTTAGTGTGGGCCACAGCCTGACAGAACCTCAAGGGAGCAGTGGCTGCCCCACCTATGCAGAGCTCACCCTGTTACCCCACACACTTGCCATCTGGTTATTTTGAGCCAGTCAACCATTCCTCCAGTCTCTTCTACCAGTGAAGGAATGAACTTCTTGTTAGCTCTACTGTCCTACTTGAGTTGTGTGTAGTCTTTGCAAGTACTTGGTAATTCTTATGGTTTGGTTTGCCTCGCCTCTTACATTCATACTGTTCTAGTCGAGGCCTAAGAAAAATGTCACCTTAATGGAGAGGAATCCAGGTCCTGTTTTGTGAGCTCTTATGCTGTGTGTTTGTAGACAGTTGTGCTGTTTAAGTTCTTCCAAACCTCTCTTGAAATTAAGGTAGTCTTGAAAGTTCTGGTTTTTGTATTTTTTCTACCTATGTCTCAGCAGTAGCAGTTCAGTTTGTAATCCACATTAAAAAAACTTCGCGTTGTGCATAAGATTCTCTGCTTTTGTTAACTCCCACCTCAATTAACCTCTCATACCATCATTTTTGGTCCCCAGAGGGAGATATTGTAAGGATTTGCAGCTCCAGCAGCCTGCTGTATAGCTGACACTGCTTTATCTCCTATCAAGGTGGGGTTGGTTTGTTCTTTGTTCTAGAGAGGTAAATAGAGGTGCCATTGTAATGGATCTGTGAACTTTAGTACTTCTTAGTGTTTCCACGTGGTGTGGCCTTTATTGTTAACTCTGGGAGAGCTTATTTCTGTGGCAGGTGTTATGAATATACCTAGTGCAAGGTTGTGACTGTGGTGTGCTGGTCTTCTCTATGGGTCAAGGTGACATGTACAGTACTGGTCTTCATTAATTTGGTTATTGCATGTGACTTGCTGCTCTGCGGAAGCTGCTGCTTTATTTTCAGTTGTTCAGGTGGATTATGAGCTGGAAGGCTGTCTGGAAAGCTAACTTGTGGAATTTGAGTTGTGTTTGGCCATGTCGATTTTTTTCTGGAGTGTAACATTTCTGAATCTGTTTGCACATGACTGTAAATGTCAAGCCTGTTGTTCTGTCTCAAACAGTTTTGCTTTGTTAATATTGGAGTAGCAGATATGGTTTGTTCCAGTTCAAGATATAAGGGAGAAAAAGCAGAGTGAGTACTTAAAACTGACTTTTGCTTTGGCTGAAAGTATAATACAATACATGTGGAGCTCTTTTACAGTCCCCAAAATAGTCATGGCTGCACTACATCAAGTGTACCTGCAGACTGGCTGCTGAGATCCTAGACCATCTTTTCATTTCTGGGTGGTGAAAGATGGGGGAGCCTGTGCTGTCATGCATGGGGATTTTCTTGGGACTTCCTGAGCCTCATGAAGGCAGCTCCCAGAGTGAAAAAAGAGCATTGTTTGGCTAGCGCAGCATGTAGCTGTGTTCTGTGTAATGAGCAGGCAAACCAAAAGCAGTTTTGGGGGGGTTTGTATGTGATCCTTGTCTTACACCAATATGCAGGTAAATGTCTATTTGCATATAATGTAGTGCACAGAATGGAAGCTCTATCTCAGTTCAGTCAGTCACACGTTAGGTGTGCTGACCACTGCAGTGGAATTTGGGCAGAACAGTTGCTCTTGCTGTGCTCTCCAGAGCTCCTGTGTACCTCTGGGACATGGGTGGAGAAACAAACAGGTTGGGAAGCATCTATAGGCTGACAAAGGCATCTATTGTACAGCTAGGACCAAGTTCAGCTCGTAGGACACGTGGTCTAATGCTCTTTGATTATCCAGTTATTAGTCCTTGCATGCCCTGCAGACAGTCCTTCCTGCATCATGTGTATATGGATGGGTCATGTTACACCTCTGTTAACTGCACACAGTTATGTTCTTTTTTGAGGATGCTGTCCCTTTAATTCTTTTATGGCCAGAAGCAGTTAAATAAAGAGGAGGTACTTGGGAATCTAGTAATTCTGAGCTAAGTTTTCAGGCTAGTGGCCAAGAGTCAGATGGTTACAGGAGAAGGAACTTGATTTGTAGCAGTATCATGTTAATATCACACACAAACTCAAGCCATCTTTCCTTTGCCAAGTTTTGAGGAAAGACAGCTGTGCCAATGCATGTGCCATCTACTTGCCTTTTTCCTTGCAGATGCATTTTTGGTAAAGTATGCTCATGTTACAGCAGTTGTACTGGGAGGGTATGTCTGCAGGTGTGTTGCAGGAGAAAGCTATTGGACACCCTCACAGGATAAGGCAGCATGGAAGAATGGAAGTTATGTTAGCTGTGTCTGAGGAGGACATGGCATAGCTTTAACAGAAGCTGTGCAGGATCTTAGCTTTTTGGTATGCTTTACTGGTTTAACTGAATTTTTTTTTTTTTAAATTTAATCTCAGTGTTTTGCATGTCAGCATGGAGAAGAACAGTTGTTGGCTAAAAGCAGAAGTCCTTTTCAGACGTATGTTAACTAGGAATCAGTAACTGTGGGAAGAGGGTATGTGTTTCTCTGGGCTGTTGTTAGTGTAGTAGCAGAGCTGTCAGTCAGTAACCTGTATGTTACCCATGGGGAAGGGTTCCTCCAGTGGTTCTGTGCATGGAGAACTGAAGTTGACACCAGGGATGGGGCTCAGTGTCTAGGCTGCAGCACAGTCACAGGCCCGCTTGGCTTTTGCAGCAGGGAAGAATGAGCATTTCATATTGCACAGGCATGTTAATTGTGAGTTCAGCTGCCTTTCCAGCTGTAGACGTTGGTTTGCTCTGTAAATGTGCACACGTGCTCTTTGATGGGTGTCTCACTTGCAGCTGAATAGATGTCACCCCTGGTCCAGTGGGGAGGTGTTGGAGGTGCTCATTTAGGTTGTGCCGCTTGTCTCTGGCATTGCTTTGGTTTACAGTGTTTTGCTTGTCCTCCTAATTCCTTAACCTTGTGCCATATTTTACTTGCTGTAGCTATTTTTTGCTTCTGTAATATTCTAGCTAAGCAGGCTGCCGCAGTTGAAGGAATTGGTGTTTGTAAGCTGAGCTAAGTGACACCATGAATGCTCTGTGCCTGCCAAAGGGCAGAGTGTGAGTTGGGTGACAGCTTGGGGACTAACCCAGAACACAGGTAGCGTCATTCACTCACCCGATTGTAAGTTGATTGCTTCAGATGCTGTCCTTTTCCTAAGAAACGGTTAGATTTGCAAGCATCTATTATGAAGTGCAAGGTTTTCCTAATTTGTGTTCATAGGCTTAGTTTAAAAACAGTTCATGTGCTGGATAAACAGCTGCTTCCTGATGTGTTTGGGATATTTGCCTGTTAGTGATGCCTGGAGCTGGTAGTCTGAGGGTGGTAGGCAGGTCACATCATCTCTGGTCTTTTGTTGCCCTGTGGCAGAGCTGAGCTTTCTCCTCCAGCAGATGGAGATGTCGGTGATTGTGAAACCCCTGCTCTCCAAGGAGAGGGTCTGTGTTTCTCTGCATCATTGTCTTGCTGCTGACAAGAAAGGAGCATGAATTCCTCTTCTCTTGCTTTCCTGGTTGTGTTGGGAATGGATTTCAGTCTCTTTGTGTTTGTCTCCTGGTATAAGAAAGTAGGAAGCTTTCCCTTCCTCTCACATTGACACGTTCCTTGCTCACACTTGTCTAGGTTGGTTACTTTTTTCTAGTTCCAGTGGGATGTCTTGGATATGGGTGGGTTCATCTGTGAAGCTGGGTCTTAGAACAGAGGCAGGCTGGGGGAAAATAGAAAAGTGAAGGTTGCCAACTGGAAATAAAAAAAGCCCAGCTTTGATCCTAGGGGACTGTCTTAATGAAATAGGGAATAGTTCTTTGGTTTGACAGCAGAAAACATGCTGCTTTGTCCTTGAGCATCAGGAACCCAGGTGTTAAAGCACTCTTGTCTACTGGAACTGAAAATTGGCAGACTTGGAATGTTCTCCCTGTAAAGGTAGAAGAGTCTTCCCTTAGCCTTGCTGGTCATTAGGTCTGCTTTGCTTCTGAGGCTAGTGGTGAAATTACTGAAGAAATTATTATAGAGACTCAAGTGAGGGTGAGCACCTCTGAGCAGTCTTTATCTTGCTCTCCAAGAGGTGTCAAAGCTGGTATGGCTGCGAAGAGCCTCACGTCGATCTTGGGAGAGGGATTACTCCACAGATGGAGAAACAAAGATGAAGGGATTTGCACAGAGTCATACGAGTCTGTAGAAGAGATACAGGTAGAGTTTGGAACATCCTGGCTCTGTGGTGGGTTCTTCCTCATCCCTTCTGTAACATGCTGTGCCTTAATTGCCACACACAAAACTAAGATAGGAATTCTGATGTTTCAGGGCTTGAGGAGGTTATATTCAGAGTCATGTATATGCTGGGCTTCCTGCCTAACTTGCACGTTATTTTAATGGATAGATTTGTTCCTGTGGTGCCTAGAAACTTCAATAGGCAAGTCTCTACCAATTATGTACCAAAACATAGGGATGGTCCAATTCCTGGTTTATTTAATTTCTGTTGAACTGACTCATTTTTAAAAATTTGTTTCTTGGGCTGTGATTATTTGCTTATCTTGTCTTTCAGTAGCAGTTGTAATGAGTAATTGTTGCAGTGTTTTGCCTCTTATGAAACAAAAACTAGCTTTGGAAGTCAGTGATTTTTATGATATTTTGTGTTCTTTTGCAATTCCTGCAGGTTGAAAACCTGACTGTGCTTTTATTTAGAGAAATTGTTGCTAAAGAAATTTTTTTGTTGCTCTGGATAATCAACGTGCACATAACTATGAAAGTGGTGCAGAGCAAATAGATCATTAAAGAATGTAAGGCACTAAATTCTACTCTGCTGACATGTACATATAGGAACCTGACCTGAATATCAGGTGTGTTCATGAGACTAGAATAGGAAGTGGGAATGAAAATTTAGTGTGTCAGCATTAGACATGGGATCAGTTCTGGTTTGTGTGTGATGTGCAGGAAAATAAATTGTTTGGAGAAAAGTAAATGAAAGAATTGCATCCTTTGAGCCTTGCTGTGTCTCTGTAGAGCTCAGTAGCACAGTGCGTGTCTATGGAGTTGAGACCTTCAACTTCAGGTGAGTTTGGATGCATTATCACTCGGCTTTTACTTAATGAGAACTCGTAGAAGCAACAGGAGTATTTGATCCCAGAAGGAACTATCCAGCGTGTCCTGGTTTGAAGGACAGGTATGTGCTAAGGAAGGCAGGAGCCTCCCTTGGAATGGAGAATGTGAACCCCTTCCCTCCGAATTGTTGTAATTTTTAAATTAAGGGGCTCTCAGGAAAAGATACGGGAATAGGAATAACAGTTCTTTACTAGTATTTATAGTAAAGTGAACAAACAACAATTCTTATGGCATTAACAACAAAAACAGAAACAGGAACCCGGTCCCAGCCCCCTGGGCCTGCAGGCACTGTCCCCTTGGGTGCAGTTCCGGTCACAGCCGGCAGGGGGCGCTGGTGGCGCTGGGTGGGCGGGGCAGGTGCGATGACTCCCCGGCGGCTGCAGGGGGTGCTGTGGCGCGAGCTCCAGCAGACACGGGGCACAGCCGGGAGGGGAAGGGGTGGAGGACAGGCAGGCTTTGCTTCAGGAACGCTGTCGATCCTGGCGCCTCAGCAGGACTCTCGGAAACAGCAAACTGGGACAGTAGGACGTCTCGGTAGGCAGGGGGAGCGGGGGCTGCAGCGCAGTGAAAGCCAGAGCAGTGCCGATGGAGCCGCGGGGGGCAGGGCAGGGGCAGCAGCCCAGCTCCTAACCCGGCAAGGAGAGGCTGGCTCAGGATCCCAGGCCCCCCGAGCAGATGGTAAAGTAGGTCTCAGTTCAAAGCAGGGGTTCACTCACGGCAGAAGAAGCAGCTCCAAATGAAGGGTCCAGTAGCAGCAGAGACTCCTCTCTCCCCAAAAAGGCAGAGCACCTCCGTGTTCCCTTCCGAAGCGCAGCTTCAGCTCCCCTGGTGCTGCCTCCACCCCTGCCTTTTATCCGCCCCTCTCCTCCCAGGCTTGGCCACAATCCTTTGTTTTTTCTTAAGTATCCAGTACTTACGGTGCCCTTACCCCTGCCTTTTATCCGCTCTTCTCCTCCGCGGCTTGGCCACCGTCCTTTGTTTTTTAAGTACCTAGTACTTAACAGTTCATTAGCAACTCAATGGGAAAAAAACTCTATACAAAAGGAAAGGAGAAAAACCTAACCCCCAACACCAGAGTCTTCTTAGGCAGTCTGGAGGTAGAAAAGCAAGTTTATGTTTTGGCAGCTCAAAAGGAAGCAGTGTGCTGCATCTGATTTGGGTTAGTCTTGTACTCTTTGAGTTCCTTCAATCTTGGTGTGACTTGACAGTATTATTCTCCCAGTTTTGTGCTTTGTTCACATATTTGATTTCTCCATTAAACACTTTATGCTTTTCTTATGACTTGCTGTTTTGTTGAACTGACATCAAACTGTATAACTGTGTTTTTAAGAGGAGGCTTTTGCTCAATGACATCTTTGAGTTTAGATGGTAGTTGGGTCCTAACACTTTGATTTTCTGAGACTTGCCCAAACCCGCGAGTTTCCAGATCAGTCCATTTAATAACTGCCTTGTTCTGAGTTACCGCTGTTGACTGGCTCCTTGAAACATGGGAGGTGTATGAGAGGTACTAAATGATTTTGATCATGACTCTACTACTTGGAATCCTGTTGCCATTGCAGTGTATCTTGTTTATTGAGTGATCAAGCTGCTTAGACTGTTAGGAAATTCCAGTGTATCTTTTAAAATTGTCAAATGTTACAGTGTGAAGTTTGGAATCCCAAGCACAAAAGTGCTGCAAAATCTTGAGAGATGCTTTATATGCAATTTGCAGTATTCAAATTTATTCAGCGTGTACCAGATAGAGGTTCAAGAACTGCCTGACCGCTGCAGATGCCAAGGAAGTATTATTGCCTAAAATGGCTTATAGTTTTATTTATTGGTGTAAGCAGGTTGGATCTCAGATACTGTGCTGTTAAAGTTTACTGGTCCCCTGTTGTTCTTATGACAGGTAAGTCTGTATCTCAGCATCCTCCTTTGGTATGCCAGAGCTTAAACATACACCAGTATTTGCAGACAGCTAAAGACTATGAGGTAAGGTAATGAAAATCCTTCTTAATTACTCATACTGGGCATTTTAGCAGTAGTCTCAGCCAGTCAGTCTAATTCTGGTCATGCTCCTGGATGAAATGGTCAGTGAATTATGCTCAGATATGTAGGTGAGTGAGACTGTAGGCTCTTCCTAGCAGGGAAGAGATGGGCTTCGTCTTACTAATTTATATGTGTAAGATGCCTTAGAAAAGGAGGAAACCAGAGAATCTTCCTGTGACATCTGTCTCAGTCTGAAGTGCTGCTGGTGTTACAGACGGCTTGGTTTGTGTCTGCACGGCCTGGTGGCTCTTGTCATTGTGCGGCAGCCAGGGGTGGCACTGGTCCAGGACGCCATGAAGCAGCCGCTGGGCCAGAGCCGGGCACTGTGTGTGGGGCCTTGTTCCCGTGCCATGGTGGCTCGGGGGCATTCAGTGCACAGTTAGTCATGGGGGAGGTTAGAGAGCCCTGCTTTGCTTTGCATTCCTGGCCTTCCACGTGGAAATCACAATTAAAGTGATGATTTCAAGGAAAATAAGACCAACTAGAGAGCAAGTAAGAGTTTGGTAAAGAAAAGGTGTTTGTTTTCTTAACTGGTTGGTAAGTATATGGTATGACAATTTGAGTTCTAAAAAAGTCATGGTATTTGCATACTGGCTATATAATATCTACGTACTGATTTAACTAATTTATAACTGTATTTGATTTTTTGATTATACGGGACCTAAAAATCAAACTTTATAAAGTAGTGAATGACATTTGAAGTTAATCTATAAAATAAAATGAATTCATCTATAAAATAAAATGAATTCATGCTCTTTACCTCGCTGTTGTAAAATGGCAAACTCTGTTTGTTGAGCCTGTATGCACAGATCATGTCATTGTTGTGGTTTTTCAGCTCTGTTTTCAGGTCAGACCAAACTACAGCTGGGGCTGAGTTCAGTGAATAAAGACACCAGATGGGGAAGATGTGTAAAAGATAAAACTGCTGTTCAGAGTTTACAGGTTTTGGGATTTCTTTTGTAAACTGTGCTAATGGATGCTTATTGTAGGTGTCCTGTCAATGTCTTGGGTAAGCTGAGAAGCTTTCTCGTGAAAAGCACGTATGAGTAAGTGGTGGTTAACATTAATTTTCGCAGTTAATAAATTGAACTGTTGGTGATCTGCTGATCATGTTCTGTGGTCCTTTCCTTATGGGCAGGAAGGAAGTATTACTTAAATACAAGCTTGTGTTAGGTATAGTTGTAGACGTAAATGTATTAGAGGATTTTTTTCCATTGAACAGCAAGAGGCAGTGATGATGTAATACATGAAAGTAGTACAGTGGTTGTGACTAACTCTCAAACAGCTTGATTGAAGATGGAAATACAGAGAGGTTTTTGGTCTTTTTCCAGCCAGAGTATGAGAAGGCATCAGCTTTACCCTAAGAAATAAATTGTTCTGTCTTGGGTGCTTAAGATGTATTCCTTGCAGGGTGTATCAAATGCTTGGGTGTTTTGGTTTTTGTTTTTTTTTTTTTTTAAAGCATGCATTAAATCAGCTTTTTAGTCAATCTGCTTTCATCTTCCTTAAACTTAGATTACTGCAGGAATTGACAGTATGTTAGGAAATTTATCTGCTTTAGGAAATGGGTGTTACTTGTTTCTCTAGCAGCCAAGTAGCAAGCAGTAGTCAAACATGGCTAGCAAATCACCTGGACACTGAGAAGCAGGTGGGTGGGGTGATGGGCTGTATTGCAGGATACAGAGCTGTTCCTTTTGCTGTTCACTAGGCCAAATGTTAAGCATCTCAAATTTGGCCCTTGGGTATGTCTGGTGCATGGGTATTAGTTAATACAGAACATTTTCCCAAAAGTCTATAGCAGACCTTAATTCACCTTTCCTAGCTCACTCAGTAACCTAAGCATTTTGGATGCCCCAGGCTGTCTCTGGTGCTTCTGTCAGAGCTTTTTTTTGTGAGGCTGGCCTAAAGCTAATGCTGGGACAACTGAAGTCCAAGCATACGTGCCTGTGGGAGGGTAACAGTGCCATTAGCAGAGGTGTGTGTGGCAGACCTGCCTGCTGTGGCTGCATGATGTCCTGCTGGGATGTGATTCACAGCAGCTATTTTCCCAGTGCTGCTGTAGGAGCCGATGCCGAGTTGAGAAAAACAGTGCTACTTGTCTAAACTAGCCCTGATAGGCAGCTTGTTACATGGTGGGAATTTGTGTGGGCAGTGGGAAAGGGAGCAGTGGTATGTCCCTTGGAATGCATTGTCTGCATGCTTAAAATAAAGTGGAGAAATACTGACCTCTGAAACGTGTGTGTAGAAATGGAGTGTTTTAGAAGTAGAGAGCTATTTCTGTTCTTGTTTTGGGGGACGCTGAGCTCTTGAGCTTGGAAGCAACATGTGTCAGATGTTCTTCCAGGTGGAGCTGCGTCTCAGAGCCTTGTGTTCATGACTGAGGCTTGTGGGTTAAGCTTCACTAAAAATACCCGTGCGCACGTGCATGCACACAAAAGCATAGCAGTAAATGTACAGGCAGGCTGATGTGTATATATGATTGGTGTTAGTCAAGGCTGCCTTTATTCAACAGGAAGGCCACTTGCCTTTGCTTTCTAGGCAGGGAGCACACACACAGGTGTTACAGCTTGGCTTGGCAGCCACACAGCAGGGCTGGGGGGTGAGTCACCTATGGCACTTTCCTGGGGTCTGGAGTGCTCAGGGCTAGCAGTGACTGGGGCACCGAGGCAGCGGTGTTGGAGCAAGCAGAATGTGGCTGTGTTCTAGGGTGGTGAACACTGGATGCTCCTCAGCCCACATTCTGGAAGCTGTTGTGTGGCATGACGTACCCACCAGCTGCTGCAGGAATTTGTGTTGCACTGCTGGAAGACAGACCTTTAGTAATAGGACATCCCCTCATCTTCTCATGCAGAGGTGCTTCAGGAATGGCAATACAGAACTGTGGCTTGGTTCTTTCGTGGAACTTATGATGAAACCTAAATGTTTAATCAAAAATTTTTCATAACTCTTGAAAAAGGCATTGTAAATTTCTATTAAAGGGTACTCCCCTCAACAATCACACTGTTTGGACTCTGATGAGAAATTAAAATGTTTCAGTTCTGTGTTTTTAAAGGTTTTGCTGTCAAGAACAGATAGAAAGCTTCACAGCTTCAAGAATTAAATTAGTATTTTTCTGTGCAAAACTCAGGTATTTTTTGTGTATGCTTTTGGTCTGCCTAAGTGTGCCTGCAATATAGCATCTGTGCTGACTGACAGAAGGTGGTGCCTCTGGGGGGAAGGACTGCTGTCCTTGCGGGGCGGAGGGAGGTTCTGAGAATTTGTACAAGTGAAGCTATCGCAATAGAATGCCAATGGGCCTAAAGAGTTACGGACGTTGTTCCAGCACACCGCAAGAGAAATGGAGCAGCAGGATGGAAGAGGGGGCTCTGTAGCACCATAGCAGCATATGAGGGTTGTGGAAGGACTCTCGAGCCAGAATGCCAGTGTGTGTTATACATGACATGAAGATGGGATCAAAAGTGAGCTGCAGGAAACAGCTCTGGGCATGGGTTTGCCTGCAACTGTGGCAGAAAGGAGTTGACTCCAAACTCATGGTACAATAGCACATGGATATATTGTTTGATGCTAGTTGCCAGTGCTCCATGTGAAGGTGGATGGGATATGAAGAACTTCTTTTGTGGAGAAGGACTAGTTCTTTCTGGAGTTTATTCTTAATGTCCTTTGCTTTTAGACACTGATTTCTTTTGTGTCTGAGTATGACATATGCTATAGAGGTCAGAGTTGGGTGGGGATGTTTGGGGTTTTTTTGTTTGGTTTGGTTTTTTTTGTTGGATTTTTTTTTTTTTTGCCGGGAAGAAAGATGCTTAAAACGTTGATAAGCTCTGTCATTACAGACTTGCAGTAAGATTTTATTCATATTGCTGGGAGCCTGTTTGCAGGGCATTTGTGCTTGAACTGGTCTTATTCTGTATTTTAAGTGGATTCCTAGTCCATCAAGTGGTTCTCTCCAGTGCATTGGGCTTGCAACTACAGTGGTTGGAAGGCTATGCCGTTCTGGGGGGTGGGTCACTTCTGGAGTGGGGTGGCTCTGGCTGCAGGTCAGGCTCATCTTGAAGATCTCTCTGGAAGTAACAGGGAGCAGGCATGTACAAGTGGTCCAGGCATCAAGTGATTCTCAGAGTAAGTTAGCAGTGAATGTATTGTTAAGTGCAGAAGTTTATGCAGAACGCAGATAAATGTGCTGAAATTATTGTATGGGAGAGTGTCTGGAATGCCAAAAAGGCAGACCTGGTATTTTAAAGAAAATCAGCATGTGGATGGATAGTCATCTTGTTGCAAAATTGGGGAAAAAGAGGTTTAGTGGGGTATGTGTGGGTAGATGGGTCACAGGGAAATAATTGCACTTGAACCTGTTTCTATAGCTTTGTGGAGAGGGACACAAGGCTATCTCCCTGACCGAGGTAATGTGAAGCTGAGAGCCTGTCTTGGCAGTGGGCTTCAAATCAGAAATAAGCTATCCTTTAGGTTGTTGTTGGGCTTTTTTAACCACAGCTTTACCCTGAGCTTTGTAAAAGAGCAGCTTTCTACAGAAACTGTAAAGCTAGTGTGGAACTGTCCTGTATTGGAGGCAGTCATGCTGGCCTTGGAACCCCTCTTAGGGCTCACAGCTCCAAGGCTTTGTGTCTTCAAAAACTGTCTTCCTGAACCCAAGATTATATTGAGTTGTTGTGGAAGTTCTTAAACATGTAACTGTCCACATTGCGAAGGCATATGATAAAGACTAGGATCTGTTGGTTTACACACTTACTTTTTTTCATTCATTTCAGGTTTTGAAATGTACAGAAAAAAGATGTAAATACTGTATCTGAAAACACTTTTATATAATTGTTAGCTTTATCAAAACGTATTTTTGAGTATTTATTTGAATGGAAATAGAGGCTAAAAACTCAGTTACGTCTACAAAACAGCCAAGTTTTAATGGATTTGTAAGTAACCATTTATACTGTAGTAGGTGCCATTCCTGGTTCAGCTTTTACAGATATGATTAGTGGTTGCTGTGTGTTACTATAGAGGTAAAATCCTTCTGTGCCGGAAGTTCTGTGCTGTTTGTCTGAGATTTGAATAAATAGTCAAGGGATTCACTACATGGAGAAACAACATCTGGTACTTTTGCATGTTTTAAAAAAAATCTGAATGATTTTAAAAATCATATTGTCTCTATATACATAATGTGTAACTTTATTTAGAATATCTTTGTTAGTATTCTTCTAGACTGTCTCCACAAAATGGCTCTTGGCAGTCTGAAAGATGATAAAGTTACTGGAAGATTTTTCAGCCTTATTCTGTTCTACCTGAGTAAGCAAATAGAGTACTTAGAATTCTGACAGCTCCACTGTTTCCTGGTTGGAGTTTCAGGAATGTAACATGATAAAGTGTAAATGGCATGTTGAGGCCTGTGAAATTAGTCAAGGTTGACCTTACATACACATAGGAAAAACCAAACACATGTGGCTGATGTAGAATTTAATTAAAAACTAACAAACAAAATAACCAGTCCAGAAAGAAGCCCAAATCATTGCTGGTTAGCTGACAATAAGATCCCAAAAGTGCATAGTTAAGGTGACAGATAGTTCAAGGAAAGAAGGGTAAGCAAGATGCATGAACTTTTAAAGGAGTTTAATTTTGCTAAGGATCTCTTGGCTTATACAATTGTAGATGCTGTAGAAAGGCTTCTTACTAAGCATTCCAGGGAAAAGTGCAGTGTGGCTGTGTTGTGTAACTTGGGAGGATTTAAACTTGGAGTGACTTTGGAAATACAAGACTGAAAGAGATGAAGCTCCTTTTTGTGTTGAACATGAGACAGCAACTGAGCCCCACACAGCCCCGGTGGAATAGGGGAGAGAACAGCAAGTGGAGCAGTGAGGAAACCCGTGAGCTGCTGTCAGGACAGCTCACCAGGTCGGGTCTTGCTCGGGGTTATGCCAGTTGACTCTTGGAAGAAAGGATTTTTATAGCGGTGGTATTTACTGATGGAAAACCATTCAGGGATGGGCTTCTTGCCAAAACAGTACCAGGTCTGCTTTTACGGTCCCTAGGATTCAACTGCTGGCTGGTATCGCCACCTAATGGCAAGAGCAGCACTTGGCTGAGGATTTAGGGGCTTTTTGCTACTTTACACTGATGGTTTCTACCTAGTCATGTCTGCTCGGGCTACATCGTAACAGTTCCCTGAGAACTTTGATATCTGGAGTTCTGTTTTGTTCTCCTGCTAGTCAGAGAGAATTTCAAGGCTATAGAATGGGTTAAAAAGTCAAGACGTGATTATTACCTTGTCATCATGAGTCTTTTGCTTTACCTGACTGTTGCTTCATCCTTTTGGTCAAATATTGGTGCTTAGAAAACAGGTAGTTTTATTGTGAGGATAGTACAAAAAACTCTTCTGCTAACAAAGGTGTGCAAATCACTCTGGGAGCCGTCTTGGATCATTTCAGTTCCAGCTGGAGTTCAGCATTAAGAGGTTGAGCTGTTAAGAGTGGGTGTCCTGTGAATTTTTTAGGAAAGCCCTATGTAAACTAGAGTGAGGCTGTTGACTTAAACTCGGCAGTAATTCTGCTTTGACAGCCTAGCATGTCATTTGACTAAATGAGAATTAAGTTAAGAAATAATGAATATTTAATCTTCAAGAGAAATTTTTTAATAAAACTTAGCTTCTTGAGTGGCAGTGATTGTGCTTGTTTGCTCAAGCACATAATGCTTGCATCAAATGAGGTGCATTATACTTAATAAACACAGCTTGCAGATGCTACTGGGTGCCATGAAACGTGTGCGTTTCAATTGGCTGCCTGATTATCTGAGTAGTTAATCGTTTTAATTTACATATTTGTGTCCTAATGGGGTGCCTGAGCTCCTGCCCTAGTACAAAGTTCCTGTGGTGCTGGTTGGCTTTTGGTCAGATGGCAGCTAAGGAAAGCAGGGATTAACATGAGCTCTCCTGTGTGGTGGATTTCCTGTGACTGTGGGAAAGCTGTGCATGTCAGCCTTGAGGTTATGCCAGTGTGGCCTCTTGAGCAGGAGGCAGATAAAACAGTGTTGGTTGGTTTTCAGTTTGGTTTCCTGAGCATTGGTAAGTACTTTGTGTACGTTGTTTCACTTGTTCACCTTCCTGCCTCCTTGATTCTTCTCTAGTAGTGAAGAGAGAAAAAAACCCTCATATTGGGAAGTGGGCTTGACTGTGTGCTTCCCAGTTCCTGCCACTATTGGACTACGAATGTACCTGGTGGGACTGGTTGTAAGAAAATGCTTAATTCTACTCTGCACGTTCAGGTGTGATTTAAATAAAAACACTTCTCTAAGGCTGTTTGCTTGTGATTTCTGGCGCTCCAGGGAGGCTATTGAGGCTAACCTGAAAAGTCACATGACCTCTTCAGTATCTCCCAACACTTTTTCTAAATATTTTATTTTTTATATATTACAATGTGGGTTTAGGGAATTACTATATGTTCACTTGATTCAGGTTTTTGAATGACTCTGAAAGTACTTCAGGGTTGATGTCTCAATACATTTTGTTCTGTGCTTTATGAATTCATTTGAATGTGAAAATGCTTTTGTAATGCTTTCACGTAATGTTGTAAGAAAATAGTAGGACTTCAATGGTTTTATCACGAATACTTGGTTGAAAAGAAATGGGTTGAGGTAACAAATACTTAACTCCTGAAGTGTTTCTTACTAGTCACTCAATAACCGACATAGTCTTTGCTCATCCTTAGAATGTAGCGATGTTGACTAGAGGAATACCGAGAAACTCAAGTAGCTTCTTGTTGCACTGGTGTTCTCCAGGTGGCTTCTCAACTGTGTTTCTGGTGCGCACCCCCAGCGGGACCCGCTGCGCACTGAAGCGAATGTGCGTGAATAATGTGCCGGACCTCAACATCTGCAAGAGAGAAATCACCATTATGGTAAGAAGGCCATTATTTGGAACTGGAGAAAGTGTCAGTTTGTAGTGTACACACATCAAATGCCTCTCCAGCGTTTCTAGAGACCTCTTGCTTTTGATCTTGTGGTCCTATTTTCCACCAGTACTTACAGAAACTAATGCTGGCTTTAGCGTTGGTGCACAAATAATTGCTGAAGGAATTATTCAGATACATATTTGATATCACAGTCTGTTTGGTCAGTGTGTCTGGTTCCCGAGCAAAAGGCGTTTCTTCTGGTGCTGCAGTGGCAACTGAAAATTGCTCTTCACTTTCTCAGTACTGAAGTGTAATGTGCACTTTATTTTTCAGAAAGAGTTATCTGGGCACAAGAACATTGTGAGCTATTTGGACTGTGCTGTCAACTCGCTAAGTGATAATGTGTGGGAGGTGCTGATACTCATGGAGTACTGCCGAGGTAAGAGTCGTGGCATAGGTTTCCAGAGGAAAATGTTTGTACTATCACCTGTGATTTTACTTAGAGCTGTTCCCTTAATATAAGAGGTTAACACGTATGTGTCACAACTGGAATCCAGGTAGTTGGTTTCACTTTTCTGTTGGCTTTGATACTTAGGCACTGGGCAAAATATAAAAGTTTCACAAGGCTTTGTAATTCAATATGGTTACAAACAGGGAAATTACTTCTCTATGTATGAGGCGCAGTTGTGCTGTTCTGCTGAAGGTGCTAAGCAACATGTACCTGGAACATAACTCGATAGGAAAGATTAGCAAATTTTCACCAATCTTCTCCCTCTGCTATTTTTGTTTTGGATGACAACATTGAAGTAGTTTTACCTGACAGGTGATTTGGTACAAATGGGTATAGTAAAGTTAAGGTTGATAATGCTGTCCAAAAAGATGCTAGCCCTGTGTTCCTGCTTGACAATGTAACTTTGTTTCAAACAATACCTAAGTCAAGGACTGTCTCTTTTGTGGGTTTTTTACCCCGCATCACGTATGTATGGAATAAGCTTGCCAGTGCAGTTAACTTGTGAAGTTTGTCTAAAATCTAGGGAGACTGGGTGCTGGCTTCATAGTATGAGATGGTGGTTAACCCAAGTAACTGCTGATACTGGAACAAGTGCTGCAAGTCCAAAGTAAATAGAAAGAAGCCATCCCCTGGTCTGTACTGCTCAACGAATACTTTGATCTGAGGTGTGTGTGAGTTAGATTTGCAGTAGAAGCAGTGAGCATTACAGCTTGTGCAATCTGTATGATAAGGAGCTGATGACAACCTTAATGGAGATTTTGGGGAATAGAATAAGGAGAACTTGAAAACTAATGGCCCCATTTTTGGCCCTGTACCCTGCTTGTACAGGTCAATTTCTGTAACTTTGTGGGAGTCACTTCTGACTCTGTTAGTACTACTCTTTCCCTAATGATCCTGGTAAATAGCCTTGTGGGTGTCAGCTGTAGATCACTTGACAGTGTTAGGCTTTGTGTTCTAGGCATCCTTGTTTAACAGAATGCCCACCAAGGCCCTGCTGCATATCTGCAAGTATCCTGCTTCCTCTCTGTGTGCAGTGAGCATTGTGGTGTCGGGTAAAATTACAGCAAGAAACAGGAAAGTATGGATTGCCTATGTCAGAAGAAACCTGTGAAAAGGGAAAGGGAGGTCTTCTTCCTTGGAGGATGGGTTCAGGGCTTTGTTCTCTTCCCTGCCTCCCATTTCTTCCTTCTTTGTCTCCCAGGAAGACAGAGAGGGTGTCTAGACAATGAATTCATGAGCTCGGTTGACAAAGTTTGGGTTATGGATCCTAATGCAAGAGACAGTTCTGAGGTGACGTGCTTTTTTGTGTTTGCAGCAGTTGGTTTCAAACACGTTTCAGCCACAGGCAGTGGATTGTTTTCATTTGAGCGAATAATTTTTCTGTTTAGGGCGATACAAGTGTGCAGTTGGAAAACCAGGTTTGTTTTGGTCAAATACAGTTAATGGTGGAAAAATTTGTTGGATCATATTTGTGAATTTAATGCATGTAGGTAAGTCTTTACTTCTGTACCTGATAGGAAATTTCTCCTGTTTCTTTAGCTGGGCAAGTTGTGAATCAGATGAACCAGTGTCTGCAGACAGGCTTCACCGAGTCAGAAGTAATGAGAATTTTTTGTGACACCTGTGAAGCTGTTGCCCGGTTGCATCAGTGCAAAACACCTATAGTTCACCGGGATCTGAAGGTATGACCTTCATTGTAAGAAAATCCAGGCTAAAATCAATCATTTGCTTGAATAGGGTTGAGGATGTAGGAGGGGTTTGTGTAAGGTAGGTTTCTAGTTGGGAGCTTGCTGTTGGTGGAGCTATAAACAGGCATGTACCATAGAGTATCATTTATTCCTAAAATGAAGTTTAGCAGTTTTTTTTTTTTGAGAACTTCCTGTTTGTGTGTGAGAACATGGATTAACACTTAACCTGGAAATTAATGTTTTTATATTAACCTACTTTTTGTGTGTTGATTTTCTTTCAAGGTGGAGAATCTACTGTTAAATGATAATGGGAACTATGTTCTCTGTGACTTTGGCAGTGCCACTAACAAATACCTGAACCCTCAAAAAGATGGTGTTAACATGGTTGAAGAAGAAATTAAAAAGTAAGTGTATTTTAGGTGATCTGTCATAACCAATGACTGTGCTGCCAGGAAACTCCATGTAGTATAGTGTGGTATGCATGTATCACTAATGAATTGAAATGAATGGCTGATCTTGAATCAATTTTGGCGTAAATATAGTAAAAGACTGGAACCATTTGATAAGATTTCCTCCATTTATTCTCAGATTGGTTTTCAAACCTGAGATTGTTAAAAAATAAGACTGTTGGAAAAAAGCATGCTGTTGTGAAATTAAATTGTTCAAAAACATGTGTCTGGTTCCTGGCCATTTTAGGAGTTGGATATTTTTAATTTGTGTTGGTTTAATATTGCTAAGCAAGTCCTTGCTAAGATAACAGGAACCAATGTAAATAAGCACTGCAGTGGATTTATGTAGAGTCTCATTTGTGGAGTATGGTCCGTGTCTGTTCTCTTAAGACTGATAAGAAAAATATTTCAGCTTTTCTTAAGACACACTCTTGAAAACATGTATTAGTTTGGTTTTGCCTTTCTGGGGTAACTACTGCAGAGGGGTAGATACAGGCTGCTTGTTTTCAAGTCATGAAGTGTGTTGTGATTTGAAGGACAGCTGTCTGTTAAGGAAGGCAGAAGCCTCTCTTGGAATGAAAAATGTAAACTCTTTCCGTCTGAATTACTGTAATTTTGAAATTAAGGCGCTCTCAGGCAAAGATATGGGAATAGGAATAACAGTTCTTTACTAGTATTTATAATAAAGCAAGCAAACAAACAATTCCTATGGCATTAAGAACAAACAGAAGCAGGAACCCGGTCCCAGCCCCCTGGGCCTGCAGGCACTGTCCCCTTGGGTGCAGTTCCGGTCACAGCCGGCAGGGGGCGCTGGTGGCACTGGGTGGGCAGGTCAGGTGCGATGATTCCCCCGGCGGCTGCAGGGGGCGCTGTGGCGCGAGCTCCAGCAGCGCGTGGCAATGGCAGCTCAGCCAGGATGGGAAGGGATGGAAGAGAGAGAGGCTTTGCTTCACAAACCCCCTGGGACAGTTGGTCCCGGTGCCTCAGCAGGACCCTCGGAAAGCAGCAAGCTGGGATGGCAGAACGTCTGGGCAGGCAGGGGGTGCGGGGCTGCAGTGCAGTGAAACCCAGAGCGGTGCTGAAGGAGCGGCGGGGGCGGGACAGCAGCAGCCTGGCTCCTGGCAGGGCAGGGAGAGGTGAGCTCAGGATCCCAGGCACCCAAGCAGATGGTCCCAGTTCAGAGCAGAGGCTCACCCCACAGCAGAAGAAAGCAGCTCTCATCGGGGGTCTGGCAGCAGCAAGGAACTCGTCTCTCCAAAAGCACTTCTGAGCCTGCTCTTCTGAAGCCGAGAGAGAGAGAGAGAGAGCAAGCAGCTGCTACAGCCCCACCTTTTACCAGCCCAATTCTCAAGATATCTCTCTCCCCCTCCGAGAGACTCTCAGCCAGAACAGTAAACAGAATGCCCTTCTCCCTGGGGCTTGGCCACTTCTTTTGTTCTTCTTAAGTACCCAGTCATTAGTGTTTCTTAGCACCTTATGGGAAAAAATTCTATATGTAAAAAGGAACAAAAGGAAAGAAAACCTAACCCCTAACGAAGTGATACAGGCTTTTTTCAGCTCTGAAGTATCTGAACTACCAGTTTATCAGATGTTTTGAGATGTTAGTGTTTTTAAATCTGCATTCGGTATGTTTCAGTGTGAGATAGGGAGAGCCTTTGTAGGACTCTGCATTTACCACCGCCCCCCTCCCCCCTGGTGACTGGCTATGTGTGCACAGTCACTGGCACAAGTCTGTGCTTTGGGAGAATAACACTAAAAGCGAATTTTTTATCATACTTGTGTATGATAGTTTATACTGCTGCTCAGGATATTACTTGTGATGCTGCAAATGCAGGAATGACTTGGATCCCTCAAGACAATTCCAGGCACATGTCTGAAACTTGTGTGATTGGTGTGTGGAAGGTGAGTGGGGAAAACACCCCCTCAGTTCTGAGGCAAGATTTTTAGCCATGTCCTCTCTATTTTATGTTGCTAGGTACACTACGCTTTCATACAGAGCTCCTGAGATGATCAATCTGTATGGAGGAAAGCCAATTACTACCAAGGCAGATATCTGGGTAAGTGAAAAATTGGATAGTATGATATATGGGACTGGTTAAGGAAGGGGGAGTTAAAACCAGCACTGACTAATGGAAAAATGAATTATTGGAAAATGAAATATATTGGGCAGCTGTAGAACACAGAACAGTAGAGATACTTTGGGTAGTTTATTTTTGTAAATGAAATGAATCCCATGTTTGTTTGGTTTTTTTTAATTTAAAGGAAGTGGGATGTGATTTACAGCTTCTCTTCTTGTTGTCTCTAGTTTCTGCTTGATAGCCCCCAATGACTTCTTATGGAAACGATCAAGAAAGGTGTTTTTATTAGTTGATGTGCAGAGAAGAAAAAAATATAAATTTTAGTGCATAGAGTAGTCATCTGTGGGTGATATGATGCTGAGAATGCAGCTCTTGGTGTGCTCTGGTTTTGTACTTGGTCTGCTCCAGGAATCAGTGGAAGAGCAAGTGTTGTTAGAGCTGCTTTTGATCCATCAGCTGTGTTCCAAAGCGCAGCTCTTACGCAGAGTGTGAACATCTGCTGTAGCCAGGGTACAGCGTCTTGTTGGTGCTGCCCTGTTGCAGAAGGGGCTTGCTCTCATCTCCTCACAGGGCTTGTGTTTCTTTTCCAGGCACTGGGCTGCTTGCTGTATAAGCTCTGCTTCTTTTCACTTCCCTTTGGAGAAAGTCAGGTTGCTATTTGCGATGGAAGCTTCACTATCCCAGACAGCTCGCGCTACTCCCACAGCCTTCACTGCTTGATAAGTAAGTACACAGGCACTGGCAGCAACTCCTCCATCTCATAAAGCCAGCTAAGCACAGCAAGTGCTGCTGAGCACCATCCATGTAAACACCTGCCGTGTTCAGCTGTTTCTCTCAACTCCCCAAGAGCATTGTTGAACCTTTTGGTTTCTCTGGGACTGAAGGATGTTTTTTTCCTTAGGTGTCCATAAATCCCAAAGGAACAGGGGGAATGAAAAGAGTGCTTATATTTATTATTTAGCTCTATTTATTCCTGCTTTTTGCTCTTAAGTGTGTATTTTCTGTGGAATGTCAGACTGTTGACAGTATTTTCTGTCCAGGTTGGACAGTTGTGCTTAGATAAATTTCAAGTGCAGCTTTAGCATAGCAACATCAGTGTGCTGAGATTAATTGCATTGGGGACAACTTTATAGTAGTTGCATGATTCATACCGGAAGAAAGGTCTGGAAAATTTTGTGCAAGCCCAAGTGTCAGACATGAACTCCAGCAAAAGTTTGGAAGCACGAAGTGTGTGAAAGGCAAATTTTGGACAAGAAGGAACACTGAGGCTCGTGATCCATCCATTACCCAGGCATAGATATGAGAGCTAATATTTACAGTAATTGTCAGTATTGTCTTTGTTTTCCCTTTAGAGTAGGCTCACTTGAAAGAGGTGGACAGAATATGAAAAATTCAAAAGATTTGAGTAGGAGCTCTTATAACTGGAAGTTATGGATATGTTGACCGTGTAGTTTATGCTTTTGTATAATAGGCAATACCAAATCCAGACCACTTTTTTGAGTGCAGATTCATAATTGAGAAACAGCAGTTATGATGGCAAGCACTTGCCTTCTGCCAGTACTGACAAAATGAGATGAATTTTGAAATTACTTAAGTACTTTCCCTGTTGCAGTGTTACTTCTTTTTTAGAAGAGTATGGATTTTAATCCTTTCTCCTAGGTATGAATGCAGATTTTTTAATTCAATGAAAAGCTGTGCCAAGATGAGCAACACTGACATGGAATATATGTGGATGAGGCAGAATGTCCTTATGTAAGCTTCCCTTCATTCCATTTGGAGTGGAACCCATAAAAAGCTGCAGTTGGTCATAAAATATATTTCAGGGACTGTGGCTTCATCTCTGCTGTTTTACAAGGCAGTGGCTGGGGAAGAACAAGCCGGACATGCCCCCACCTCATAAATTCAACATTTCAGAATCAAGTGGCAGGAGTCACTTCAGTGAGTGTTCTGCTTCTTTGTCATGGTGCTGCAACTGAGTGCTGGAATCTGTTATTTTGTAAAATCTGTTGAAAATGAAACATGCAGTGAACTCTACAGGACATGAAGTAATGGCTTTATGTAAAGTTTTAGGATCTGTCTAAAATTATTTTTTCAACCTATAGAGGATTTTTTGTACAATGATGTGTAAAGTTGGCTGTTCTGTTGAGCATTTGTGCAAGTGTAGTTCACTTTGCTCATCAAAAGTAGGAAGTTATATTTTCGTAGTTTGTTCATTTACTTCCTAGCAGAACATTTTTAGAGGCTTAGTTTTTTTCAGAAAGTGTATTTTACTGTTTATTTAGGTTCTCTGGTTATCTAGCCAAGATTGCGTGATTATGTATGCTGTGTTGTTAGAGTCAGGATCAGGTAACTTTGATTTCTTGGAAAAATACCCAGCCTTTTAATTTGGGAAGGAAATGTTTGAGAGGGAGCATCAGGAATTGTGAGTCTTGTCAGGGAAAGGTCCTTTTATTAATGAAACTGTGGTTTTTTTTATATGCAAGATTGTTCATAGTCAGTGAAACCTACATACAAAAGCCTTAGCATGGTGTAGTAAGACCTGTCAATCTCCTTTTAGCTACATTGAATTTCATATTAATCCTGGGAAATGTTAGCGTGGTGAGTTGATTTTGTGTTGTTTCTCTCTGCAGTTACTAATTCCTACTTCACTTTAGCTCCCTTTTGCACAGCTGAGTGTCAGGATGTCAAGCATACATGTTACTGTTTTTGACCGTATAAAGAATTTGAGTAGACAAGAAGTGTTTAAAAAAATCCCCCAAACCCAAGATAACAGTGCAAATGACTCTGATGGTGGTAAGCTGATTTGGTGGAACTGCTCAGTTTCTCCTTGCTGGTAGCATAGTGTCTCAATGGGCTTTTTGTGATCTAGCAGTAATAAGTCTTACCAATTTTTGCAGGATATATGCTTGAACCAGATCAAGAGCGGAGACCTGATATCTTTCAAGTATCTTACTTTGCCTTTAAAATTGCCAAAAAGGAGTGTCCAGTGTCTAATATTAATGTAAGTACTCTTGAATTCCTTCTGTGTTTTCAGTGTTATGTAGGTAGTGTTGACAAATCAGATGAGCTGAGAGATCACATCAATTCTGTCATATGCCTGGTTCCTAAACATAACACAGAGCAGAGAACACATCAAGCTGCTGTTGTGT
The DNA here is from genome assembly GCA_013390045.1 of Picathartes gymnocephalus. NCBI lineage: Eukaryota > Metazoa > Chordata > Aves > Passeriformes > Picathartidae > Picathartes > Picathartes gymnocephalus. Next base: position 108,436 of record WEKY01061440.1, on the reverse strand, counting down.
ACGTGCAGTATGAGCTCTCTGTAAACAAAATATTTTCTTAATTTTGAGGGCATAGCTTTGTGGACTGTATTGATACCATACCTGGCTTAGGATTTCAGCCATTAGTCATCTCTTAATACAATAAATATGAAATATACAGATACAAACCTTGTTGAGAATAGAATGCTTAATGTTGTAAATGGAGTGTCAAGAGCATGTATGTTTGCTCTGGATAAACCCTTCTCTTAGGCGTCCTTAGCAGCTGTGTTAGTCCATTGGAAGGAGTTGAGTGAGTTGGAAAGCAAACAGAGCAGTACTTGAGTCAGCCTGCATTCTTATCCTTCCTTTCCATGGGGGTCTGAGTGTGGTCTCCAAGATCACTTACTTCACAGATGTAATTACTGCGCAATGGAATTTGGGGACGTCTAGCTAATGTTGAGTATTATAAAGTGGTTCTCAAGACAAGTATCAGGAAAAATCCATCTCAAAATTGAGTTTGCAACAGGTGTCAAGTTGTAGCAACCTCTGTCTTCAGAGGCAGACGAATGAACTTTGAGATCCCTTTTTTCCTTTATCACTGTAGAAGAAGGCTCAGTAAATTTGAGTGTTGCCTTTTGGAAACACGGACAAAAATAAACCGGGAAGTCTTGAAATACTTAACTGTCTCCATTATTTGTGACCAGATTTAGATTTGCATTTGTTATGTGCATTTGGCAATTGGAGATGATGGATTTCCTCCTTTGACCTAAACTGCCATATTCCTTGTAAAACAGTCTAGGTTATGTGGGATTCATTCTGGAATGTGATTGAGGTGGGAGTAAGGTAAAAGCCCATGGAAGCTTTGGTGCTGTGTGGTTTTCTGGAATTTGTGTTCTGGTGGAAGAGCTGAGTTTGCTAAAAACACTTTTGTCCAAAGATTGGGCTTTGCTTTTAGAGCTTGAGGCTGAAGTAAGTCTCTGTGCAGTAGGAATTGAAGTGCTTGGAGAACATGTTGTACCTTATTGTTGATAGTTGGCCGTGCACGTGAAATGAAGCAGTTGTCAAGAGTCAGACCAGTCAGGTTCTGCTTTACGTCTATGTGGAGGTCTTGAATCCAAGTGTTCCTCTTCAATATGCAATGAATTTTTTCTTTCAGGATTTCAGTTTTTTAATTTATTCAAATTTGTTTTTCCCAAGAGTTCTCCTGTCCCTTCTATTCTTCCTGAACCCATGACAGCTAGTGAGGCAGCTGCTAGAAAAAGCCAAATAAAAGCAAGGTGAGCAGAGGATGTGACTTGACATTTTCTTTCTCCTAATGTTGTTAAGCTACGTGTTTGTCTAAAACCTGTTTTCATACACTTGTTAATAAAGAAAATATTACATTAGTAGAAGTCATTAGATAAACTGCATTTTAAGAGCTTCAAGTCTCTGGGTTCCACTCCATTGCTTTTTTCATTATATTGAGAATCCAGGAAGAGAAACTGATATTTTGAAGGTAAATGGGTTTTGTTATTTGTTTTCTGACAAATGGAAATTTTTATGGAAAAATATTCACTCTTTTGTCCTTGTTATTAAAATACAAACCCAAAACCTTGGAAATTCCTCTCCATGCTTCTGATCTCTGCTATGATATAGTGTGTATGCTCTTAAGGCTGATGCTGGATAAATTCTTTACTCTTTCGTTCCTTGTTAAGGGAAATTATTTGGGTTTGAATCTACCAGCACATGCGACTTGGATACTTTTATATTCAGCTATAATTATCAGCTCCATTTGCAAAAAAGAGAAACAAAAATGTAAGAAATCAGTAGAAGCAGAAATAATTCTACCTAACATGTAGTGTTTTCCTTTCTCGTACTACTTGTACATATGACTAGTAGTCCTGTTTCTAGTTGTAGGACTGTGGACTCAAGCACAGGACTAGAGTTTTAGGAAATCAATTTTAAGATACTTAAGTGCAGTGCAGAGGTAGAGTAACACATGCAAGAGATAATTCAGCTATTAAGAGATGTACTGTGTCAGATTTGAAGTAGAAATAGCTATCTTTTCATCAAGTATCTTATATGGGAAAAATTGTCCTTTCAGAATAACAGATGCTGTTGGACCAACAGAAACCTCAATTGCACCACGACAAAGACCAAAGGCCAATTCAAGCACTGCCCCTTCCAGTGTGCTGGCGATCCAGAGCTCAGCAACTCCTGTCAAAGTACAAGTTCCTGGGGAATTTGCTAATCGTGGCCAGAAAGGTAAGGTAACGTCTAAGGATGGACCAAAATAACCAAGAAGCAACTGTTCCTGTATTCTTCTTCTTCTTGCTCTACTAGAGATAATATTTACAACTCAGTTTTATCAGTCTTATTTTTTTATATACCGAAAACTGAATCTTCATCATTTGTGAAAGACTCTAAATGTGTGAGTTGTAAATTTGAGGTGCCACAAAAACTAAATGCAGATTGGGAAGTAGAAGTGTTTCTTCCTTGTGCTTAACACTGGTGTTTGAATGAACTTGTTCACTGCAGACAGAAGTTCATGCTTGTTTTGACTTGCTAATAATTCACAAAAAGTACAGAGCCCTTCTGTATCAAACTGGGGTTTTTGTAGTAGGAAAAATATTCTCCTGTGCCTAAGAAGTCTTGAGGTAGCACCGATACGTTGGTGGCATTTGTAGACTGGAGCCATGTCACTTCTCTCATGACTGACAGATTGATTCCACATGGCACTGTGGGTGCAGGAGGAATTAGGGAAAAGTCAGTTGAGTGAAATGTGTTTTTGAAAAATCCTTGTTTTTTCTCATTCAGAGTTACAGCTCTGATAAAGATTCACTTCAATAGTTGACATTTATACCTAGAACACTTACTTGTACTTTGTGCTGTTACGGGTCTGCTGCAGAAAAGGAAGAGTAGTTTCAGGGATGGTATTGGAAAGGTCTCAAAAGGCCACTAAGAATATTTGTGTCCCAGGTAGAAGTACTTTTTACTAGATGGGATCCACATAATGTCCAACTTGAACAGCTTTTTTGTTATGACAAGGAACAGGTCATTCATGGGTACTTCAGAATATAAAATACATTGTGCAAGAGAGAAATTTATGGTAATACCTGTTTCTTCAAAGATGCAAAAGCAATTGAATGGCAAAATTAATCAGGTGTTCTGTTTAAGGAAGTTTGATGGATGAGCTAATGGTTTCTGTAGGGAAAAAAATTCAAAATACGTATGTGTTGAATGCATACAAAGCTGTATGCTTTGAGATAAGGGTTTGAGATCGTGCAGTGTGTAACTTAAGTGTTAGTAAAGCAGAAGTCTGGAACCCAGCTTGCTGTCGTGAGACCAGAGGAAGCTTCCAGCATCTTGCAGGTAGAAATGGTTCATTTGTAGGCCTGAAATTACTTTTAAAGAAGTAAACTTGGTATCTACCAGGTGTCCTGGTTGTCACACTGGGAAGAGAAGTTGATAGTGTGAGCTTGAGGTGACAAGCTGCCAGGGAGAGCTCTGGCTGAAGCTGAGGGGTCTGAATGTCAGTAGTGTTGTCTGTCACAGGAACCACGCGACCAGGGAACGGACAAGATGTCTCACAGTCCCAAGGGACCACCCCACAGCAGCACAGGGTCCTTCAGCAGCTGCAGCAGGGAGACTGGAGACTGCAGCAGCTGCACCACTTGCAGCACCAGCCCGCCATGCAGGATGCTTATATCCAGCAGGTACAGTCAAATCTGTGAGACAAGTTCCTGAGACTCACTGTGTATGTTAATAACCCTTGGAATCATGTGCCAGTTTGACACCTCTGCTGTTGCTGCATGTACTTTCCCAGCTAAAAGAGCTCCTGGCTCTTCTTACAATGGCTTTGTCGCTGCATTGGTCCTGTGATGTTTGTCCTAGAAAGTTGCTTGCCTTGTGCTGTGTTCTTGCAGTTTGACCCTGAATTCCATCTTGCTTTGCATCACCACTGTGTGACTTCAAGGCTTTACCTACGTATAAAGGAGCTTGGGTTAAGTGTTAGGAGTGATTATGGGTGATGATGATGTGCTTCCAGTAGATAGTTGTGCATGCACCAGTGCTGAACATGTAGTCTGACAGTCAGAAGAAGCATTAATTAAAATACCTGCTTATTTCTGAGGGGGCTTCATTACTTTTTAAAGCTATTTTTTCTTTCCAGTATCACCAAGCAGTGCACCAGCAGATGGTCCAGCAGCAGCTGTTGCTGCAGTCTGTGTACCAGCAGCAGCCTGCCCAGTCACAGTATCCTGCCATGGTACGTCACAGAGATGGTCCTGTCTTAAAATACGGCCTGTGCTTGTAAATCTCTTGTGTAGATGCAGTAAGAGGAGTGCCTGACTGGTTGTACTGAGCTGTGGACATGGTAAATAGCATGCAGTTTGGCATCTAAAATGATATTCAGTTGGTAGGAATTTAACCCAGACTAGCTTGTCTGGGGTTGCACTTGTGTATGAGTAATAGAATGGGCTCTATCCCAAGTTTCATAAGAAGGCCTGTGCTCATTTGAAGCATACTTGGTTAATGTTTCTGGTACTAGCCACAGCAGCAATCACGTTACACAACAAAGTGACAGAAGACACTGATGTCCAGTGTTTACTTGAAAAGCAAGAGGGCTAACTGCCATTCTGTGGTTTTTAAAGATCAGGAGAAATTGTCCTGAAATCTCGTATTAAGATTTAAGAATAGAATATGATGAAAATGCAGTTAGCAGTGCTGCAGTAGCATGTATTTGGGTTGCAGTAGTTACAGAAATCTAAGTGCTAATATGCTGGAAAAGAAAACCAGTCTCACTGACCTGTTGGAGCAGTTTCTCTGTGCCCCTGCATTCTGGAGAGTGGTGGTGGTGGGTGTGTTTGGCTGCAGGAGCAGTGCTGTTACTAGACAGAAGAGATTCGGCCAGCCCGTGTGTGTTCTGGTAACACAGCCCTGATTTCCCCAGGTGCAGCAGTACCAGCAGGCTCTCCTGCAGCAGCAGATGCTGGCTCAGCAGCAGGCACAGCAGGTGCAGTCCCCTGAATATATCACTTCTCCACAAGACTTTGCACCAGCCTTAATCTCCTACCCCGGGTCACTCCCAGTGCATGGTGGAACGGTGGCAGACCCTCACTACCCTACGAACAGGTGAGAATTGTGGCTTAGCGGAGCACAGGGCTTACTCGTGGCTTACGTTACTAATTGTGGTTAGCACTGCCAAATCCTTTTCTCAGAAGTGACTTGCTTTGATAGTAAGAGATTACTTAGAGCAGTTGGGCAGTGGGTGTTCAATGGTAAAGGATGTTTTGGGAGCAAAGTGAGACAGTTTGGTAACAGACGAGCCTGGTACAATTTCTGAAAGTATCTGTCTTCCAGTGTTGTTCATGGACTTAGTCCAGGAAGTGACTGCTAAGCACTTCACTTGGCATGCTCAGTAGCCTATGTCGAATGAGGTTATGTCCATTTGAAAGGAATTCCAAACACCCTGTTAAGAGCAGCTTTGTAGCTGGCATTGATGTTCTAGGGCTGCCAAATCCTGTGCTCAGAGGTGTGACCTATGTAACATGATGTACACCTCAGAAGGGTTACGGTTCCTGAGCAGTGGCCCTCAGACCTGCCTCTGCTTAATAAATGATGACTTTCTCATTAATTCTTGTGAACAACAGTATATGTAATAAAAAAACTCCTTCCTTTCTGATTTAAAAATAAAAAAACCTACAGACCTGTCCAGTTTCATTGGTGTTAGAAACTAGGTTATGTATTTATATAGGTTCCTGTTAGGCTTCCTTTAAATTGGCCTTCAGATTTTTTGGGATGAACTCTTAATGCATGTGTGCTGCATGTATGTAGGACTTGGCATGATGAAGTGTGTCTCAGATTTTGATCCTGATAACCAACCTGGTCGTGTTTCTCTTCATTTGCTTCCTTGAACTGACTCTACAGGTCAGGTATTCCTGATGCTGAAGTGATTGCCAGTTACCCAAAGCAGAACATCAGTAACCCACCTGATATGTCAGGTTGGAACCCATTTGGAGAAGACAATTTTTCCAAGTTGACTGAAGAGGAGCTGCTGGACAGAGAGTTTGACCTGCTAAGATCAAGTAAGGGATGCTTGAAGGCTTACTTTGCTTCCCAGTAAATGAGGGCTCTGTGGTTGCTCAGCAGTTGCAACACCTGCTTGTCCAAGGACTGTGCAGGCTGTGTACAGAACATTCTTTCTGAGCATTTGAGGGCACAGTTGAGCCTGTCTTCCTTTCCTTATCCTTTTTGAAAATGTGTGCAATAGGAACTCACCATCTGAAACTGGTAGTTACTGGCTCAGTTACTGCAGAAATGGTAATGTCTTAGCTCTCTACACTGCTTATGTCACCTTCATTGCCAAGAGGCTCTCAAAAGCAGAGGTGTGTTGTCAGATGGGAAGAGAATTTTGGCTGCTTGCTTTATTCCTTTCCAGCTTTTTTCTTGCACACACAGAGCTGAAGATTGTGGGTCTGATATGTCCTTGAAAATGCCTGAAAGAAAATTGATCTATTACATTATGTTAATGTTTTGTACTGTCCTTTTTGAGTGGCTACGTGTAAGGGCTGGTTTATTGTACTGATATGGCAATAGTTGAATAAACTTTTTCCTCGTGAAATCAGTTATCTCCATGGTTTTTGCTTGGAATTACTTCCTGTTCTTAATTGCTGAACACATGTTTGTTCGTTGCTCTTCCTATAACTGGTTTTGTTGATCAGATTTATTAGTGGGACTTGGAAGATATGACAATGTTAAAAAACAGATTGTATGTGCTTGGCTGTATATCAGCAAGTTTCTTGCAATTAAAAGTACAGTAAAGTTGAATTTTGAGTAACTGAAAAAAATACCTTTGCCTTCAGTTGAGTATTTTACTTATTGGATGTGCACATTACCTATTAATCCTCTAGGAAAGTGAATGGGTGGGTTTGTGCAACTCTGGTTGATAGTTTTCCCTTGCATCTGGCGTGGATCGAATCAGACTCCTGTTTTTGAGATGTGAATGTAGCCTGTACACATTTTACAGTCAAATGTCTCACTGCTAGCTGGGAAAAATGGCTAATGTACTAGCTGAAATGAAACATTCCTTCCAAATCCAAGTTAAGGATTCGCTTCAGTAGTAGAACTGAATATCTGTAAGCACGCTCCTTCCACATGTGGCCCTTAGTCTTTTGAAATAATGCACCTATGAATCTGGAGCAGGTTAGTCTGAACCAAAGGTCAGCACAACACCACCCGCTTCCAGAATCGGTAACTGCTGCAGTACTTACGTGAGTTGGATGAGATTCATTTGGCTAAGCCACAAGTCTTGAACACATGCAAGTACCAAAGAAGATGATGACCAAGGCACATTTTGGGCTCAGCTCTTCAAGGTAATTCAGTGCACAGGAGAGCTGAGTGTGGTAACACACTTGATATGCTGTAAAGTGAACTAAACCCAGCAGCACAGCTCTGCTCAGTAGTAACCAGTATTAGGGATTTTAGTCACTCACATAGAGTAAATACAGAAATAACCCCAAACGACTCCCTTGCCAACAGCACACTAGATGGCAACCTTGTTTGTACAGATGGGCTGCCTTACAGGTGCTCTGAGAGCCTGGGGCTTGGTGTCCCTCAGAGGAGGGAGAGCACTGCTGGTTCATATCCATGTCTGCATGTAGATACATCACAGCCTTCAGAGACATTTTAACTTGGCTTTTTGATACCGATGGTGTTGTGCCAAAGATCATATGAGCATACCTGGCAGTAATGCCTTTGCTGCAGTCAAAGCAGAAATAATTATTCTTCTTGTCTACTGGTACCTTTTCAGACTTGGCTGGAATAATGAGAGATCAGGAGATTTATTGTAAAATTAAGTCTTGTATGTATAAAATTGTCTTTAAGTGTGTAAGACTTGCTGGAACTTTCTTAGATACGTATTAAGGTTGAAGTTCTTTTTAGATGTAGGTTATGTCTTGTGAGGGAAAAAGGCTGTTGAGAACTAAACTTTTTTTGCAGTCTAGAGAAAAGAGAATTGCAGATACAGATTTGATCTGTGGTTGTTTCTCTGTTACTAAAACCAGCTGTTGTCCTGTACTTTATAAGTCACATACAGTGGTGTGTAAGTTTGTGGTGCTGACTAGTGTTCAAAATATGAATCCTTTTTCTCAGAAGCCAAGTTTGTATTGTTGACCTGATGCTTTATGCATAAATTAAAGATGTTTATAAATCTGGCAAATATTTTTAAAGCTTAGATGTTTAATACAGTAACACCTAAAAATATACAAAGTAAATATACAAAGCCTTTGTGAGACGATGAAGATGTTGCCACAATCTGTCAGGCTGGCATTACCATCGGATTTCATGTGTTGAGGGGCTTATTGTCAGTGTGTGCAGTGATGGGTACTGCTGGGGTGATTAATCACTTCTCTTGTAAAAGGGGATCCAATTCCTAGGACAGAATACATTGCTTGGCGATTGCTTTCCTGGTAGAATGATGATGGTTTCAGTAAAAGGTAGTGTGCTATTGGATGGATTTCTGAACTGAGCACCTTCATGGAGAGCTGTGACACAGTGACAGATTGGAGCTCCTGGCTCTCGTTGTTTCTCTGTTGGTGTTGCAGTGATCATCAGTTAGTGATGGGCCAGAATCAGCTTCTGATGCTGCATTTCTGACAGCATTGTGAAAAAGTAGATTTCTTGAACAGCTCCTGTAACCACTTAATCATCTGTGCAGAATTGGGAGCCAGGAAAGCGAGTTTTTCTCACTGGGAAGAAACCCCCAGCCCAGCTTTCATAGTGTTGCACAAAGGCTCGGGATCACCCTGGTGCTCCAGCAGGGACAGGTGTGGGTGCAGAGCGTCCCAGGCACTCTGCCTGTCTCTTTGAGGTAGGAAGGAGCTGCCCCAACCAGCTGTGCTTCTTACAAGTCTTTTTTTGTCAAATGCCCTGCCAGAGAAGATATTCCTCCCTCACCCTGTACAATGCATAGCTTTGTATAGGTGTAAGTCCTGCCGTTTTTGTTTTATTTTACTTTATTTTTTGTTCTGTTTCATTTTGTTTTTTACAGACAGGCTGGTGGACAGGAGAGCACCTTCAGATAAGAATGTGGAGCCACATGCTGCTCCACAGACAAGTCCTCCTGAAGATCCCTTTGGTTCTGTTCCTTTCATTTCTCAGCAAGGCAAGTTGCATCTGTGACATGATTACCTAGTAGCTGTATGCATACATACCTGTGGGTGTATGTACCTGCTCAAGTATGCACAGCAGTTCAGTGACCAAAGAATGGCAAAGGGCTTGGCTGCCTCCCAACAGCACATGGGTTGAAGGGATGTGTTAGTGTGTCCATTACCTCCAATTAAAACCACTTGTGCATCCGGGAGCTCCTGGTGCCTGTGGAGCCTTGGGACAGGCTATGTTGGGTGTGGTTCTGCTGGGCCAGTGCAATGGGCATGACCTGGGCAGAACCACAAGTGCTTTGGCTGAAGGCACATTCCTTGCTAAGACCAAATTTTGCTACTTCCCTGTCGTCTGCTTCTGACTCAGTGTTTCTGTAGTTCAGTTGTCCAGCCAAGTGAAGACAGTAAGCTTCTACGCATTTAATGCATAGTTTTGGTACAAGTTGAGTCAAACCTACACTTTTTACATTGCCTCTACACGGGGAGGGTGAGCATTCATTACTGCTTTTCAGTTCAGCTTTGACTATGTTTACCTTGAATGGAAGTAAAAATAACATTATGTGGGCATTGTGAGTGGGAAACTGCATCATCCTGCAACTTAAGCAACAGTTATAACATTTGGTTGATCAGCACTTTAATATTTATTTTGGTACCTTTGACAAAGTAAAACCTGTGTGGTAGTTGAATGGTAAAAGGAGAATCAGTCACTTCTGGAGCCACTTGGGTTTTGTTGTGAGTTCTTGTATGATAAAGGTGCCTTAGTGTGGCTTGTAAAGACTGTTTTTATGGAAGTGTAAAAGCTCAGGTGATGTGCCTTAAAATAAATCAGCTGGGGTCAACCTAAGGTAGTATCTGTGTTTTTTCTTTCACTTTGATCTTGCGTTCTTGGAGATGTTCTGCTAGGGCTGCATAGTGCTCGCAAGTGCTCCAGAGCTCCACATGGTGAAGGGTGGACAGGGTAAAGCTGTTGTGTTCTGCAAAGCCTTTGGTGAAAATCCCTCTGTGCCCATGGCTGCTCCTGTCCTTAGACCTGAATCCATTCTGTTTGGTTTAGGACTGTGTTCTTAGTCTGTGGTTTTGTTTTTCTCCCTCAGGACAAGTTTGCATTCTATTATGGCGTTCATGTTCAGTAGTTCAGTGCCATGTGAAACCCATTTAAGTGAAGAAGGGTTTGCTCTATAGGTGCTGTTTGGAAAGGTTTCGCTGGCATATTCATTCCAGAGGTTGCCTTGACTTATAGGTGAGCCTGAATTCAGGTGCAAGATGAGAAGGAATAGCTTACACTCCATTTAAGATGGGGACCATCAGGTACTCAGTCTCCTGCCAAGTATTCATACCCTTGTGTCTGGGGATTATTTTATTGTTTTTCCTCACCTGAGATGTTGGAAGCGCATGTGATTGTTGCTGTTTTTTCAGATGGTTATAATATAGCTTTAGATTGTAACAAATGTCCTCACTGTATTGAAATATATGCTTTATTTTTGTTAATTGGAATCCAGGCTCTAATTCTTGTCATACTTAAAAAAAAGAGTTGCTTCTATTAAGGGGAGGAAAAATCCCCTGAAATTCAGTCATGACTGAAAAACCAGGCTGTTTGAGATGTGTTGAGCTGGTTGTGAACTGATAGCTGGGGCACTGGGAAAAAATTTTGCTTTTTTCAATAGCCTTTTTTCCTGTAGACTTGTAACTGGCATTTAAACAAGAGTAAATACTGGCTTGATTTCAAGAAAGGTGTTGTTAATTATGTGTTAACTGTGAATTGCACTTAGTAAACTAATTGGGTACAATATTGTAAACCTTTAAATGTTAATACTCATCTTTTTTAAAAGGTGGTTTGTGTTCCCCACTGAACTGTTCTTGGTAATGTCTTCAAAAGAGGTGTTGAAAGACAGCTAAGACAAGGAGAATGCTGTTGACTTGGACATACTTACTTCTAGCTGAGGGTTTTCCAGGGCAAGCTTAACAAATGTCCCTCCCTAATACTTTGATTTCCACTTGTACTTAACGCTGTGTGACACTGGTTTGTTCCTTGTGGTTGTGAAACATGTAACTGAGAAATAAACCATCTGTGCCCCTTAGGGCATCCAAGGGCAGGTGATTGCTCGGCAAGCAGAGCAGAGGTTTAATACCTTGAGTGCAATTGCAGCGTTTGCGAGAGGGACTCTCGGATCTTGTTAAAGCACAAGTTTCATTTCCTTATTGTAATGTGTTTTGGGCCAAATGTGTGTTAGCACTGTTTGCCCAGGGCTCTGACCACTGAGTTCTGAACTTCCTGAATTACAATGAGATGAAATGTTGGCCTTATAAACACGGGATCTTTAAAGTAAATAAAACTGACTTTCTTGTAAAGTGACAGATCTTACTGAAGTTGTGTTCTACTGTATTGACCACAGTTTCACCTCAAAGGTTGGGTTTTTTCTGTTTGGTTTTCCTTGCTCTGGCATAGGTCTGATGTATAAATATTGTATGTGGGCTGTGGCTGAGTAGAGTCACCCAGAGGATTTCCTCCTGTTTTGGAGGCTTAAGGGTTCTCTGCTGAAAGCAGCTCTTCAGTTGGAATTAACTGACTCCTGTCACCTCCTGAGAGAGAGCAGCAAGATGATGAATATCACGTGTCATCTTTTGACTCACCAACAGCAAGTGCTGGTAATCTGGCAAAGTAAGTGTCACCAGGTATGTTAACATGTGTCTGGGGAGGTGAGGCGAGGGAGCAGCAGAGGCTGGAATTGGAAGCCTTTGATCATTGCTGGGAAGGTCTGTGGGCTGCTGTGACTTGGGATATTTCCTGTGGAGCTGAGAGTGCTTTTCAGGCTGGCACTGCTGCAAGGGTCACCAGAAGAAGAAACCTGGAACTGGATGGACTTTAGCTGCTTGTCTGTTAGACCTTCTGTGCTTATTCTTGTCTGGTGGGAATGGACAGCCAGCAGCAACATGTCTGTCCCTTGGCATGCACAGAGGGAAAGGGGTGTGAAATGAGCTAACAGGTATTGGGTTAATCTCAGTCTGGGGAATAGGGAAGCACTGTGCAAGCTCTTGGTGTCTCTCATCCTTGGTGTGTATCATTTCAAGTGTTCTCACAAGTAAACTTGCTACACTGCTTCATGCCTGAATTTTTGTGGAAAATAGTAGTGTCCTAAGACCTGAGGTGACTGGGAAAGAATTCTAGTGCTTGATCTGATAGAAACAAACCCTACATTGCAAACTTCTTAATGGAAGAGAGAGAAGACAGCACAGTTAAATAGCCAGCACTGGGGCACTTAGGCGCTTCATATGCAGAAAACAGATACTGGTTCTGGAATGCCTGAAACTGGATGGTGACAGTGGAAAAACATCTCCTGTGGTCAGCATTTTGGAATGGAAGTTTTTGACTCAAGTGTGTGTTAACAAACTTGTATTGTAATCCCCTTTGTTATTACTAAGTGTTTCAGAAGCTCAGGAGAAATACGTTTTGTGCTGCTCTCAAATGTAAGGAAATGTCATGAATATAGTACAGTTTGCTGGTGAGTTGTACTTGGTGCCTTTGGTCATCTTGCATTTATTCATACTAATGATTTGTAGGATGAATCCAGGCTAGGGTGGCCTTTTGCTTCCCCCAGCTTAATACTGTGATTCCCAGAAGGAATACAAGAGCTGAGGTAACAGTCAGAATTATATGGATGGGGCTATGTGACAAGTGGAGATGTTGGGAAATGTTGCCTGAATCTGTTTGAGACATTTGGTTCCTGTGCAGAATCTCTGAGCTGTCTCCAGGCTTGGATCTCAGGATAGGCTTCTGGCTCAGGTCATCTCATTAACAGTTCTGCTGAATGTTGTACAGCTCATGTGTGCTGTAGATGTGATCAAGTCACCTGGTTTTTGTGGCCTTCATGGGTGACCCTGTCCGAGCCACTGCAGGCCTGTCCTCTGTGCAGAGACTGAATAAAAGTGAGTCCGGTGCTGTAGCAGCTTCCTTCTGACTTTGAGACTTCCCACACTCAGTGACATGGTGGTGGCTTCAAATGGTCGCTGCAGGTGTCTGTCTTGAAATAAGGGGGGCTTTGTGGTGTGGTGTATATTGTCCCAGCTGTGTGTCAGACAGGAGTGCTATGGCAATCATCTGGAGCCTTGGACACATCTCAGAGAAAGCCCTGCTGCAGTAGGTGCTGCTGGATGTGCACCGTGTCACAGCGAGACTTGTGTGATGTCGTGGCAGGAACAGACATGGGGGATGATTCTTCAGTTGTTTTTTGTGGACTCCTCCTGACTGGGTTTCAAACCACTGCAAGTTCTGTACCATGGCTGTGGAGCCTGGGACCACTGTGCAGTCTGGGCCTTTAAGTGAGACCCAGCTTCCTAGACTTTAAGAAGAAATTATTCATGCCAGACCAGAAGAAACAAAAAGACTTGAGCCACTTTTACAACTTGAAAAATGCTCTTGCCAACAGTTTGTGTTTCTTTGGCTGCTGATGTTGATTGTCCGAAGATGTCCAGACCTGTGCAGTGGTCTGGCTGTTGTACAGCATTTCAGGTCCAGGTGACTTGGCGGAGTAAGTTCCTATCAATATTTGTACTCATTGAAAGTTTTGCTGGTGTTACTCTGTACCTTCTTGGCTGTGGTTTCAGGTATTCATAGTGCTTGCTGAATGCAGGTTCATGATATTTCCCTGTATCAAAATCCTATTAAACTTCAGCTCTTCTAGATAGCACTTCTTAAGTGACCTGAAATTGTTCACCCATCAGAGGTATAAATGGTATGTTTGGGCTCTGCCAAAGGTCTACGTTTTCTCTCCAAAATGATATACTGATTTTTTTTTTAAACCTTTTTCAGATCTTGTAGCAGTCATGGGCACATTGCACTATTTTTTTATATTGCACTTTAATCTCTGGAGTAATTATTTAAAAGAATGTCAGCAATAGCTGCCAGGCACAAGTGTGGCATTCTTCCATTTTTATTGTTCTTGAAAATAGAGGTGATAAGATGTGTGAATCCATTACGGTGTTGAACAGCTGCTGCCCTGGCTGTTGTCAGAGAACTGGTGCAGATTTAGTTGCAGCCAGCCGGTAATCCTTGGGCTGACATGTGGCAAATTGTTATGAAATGATGGTGGCAGTATGTTCCCAATTCCAAGGGAGCTTAAAGCTCTTATGCCCCACTCTTGGGCCACCCCCGCAATACCCTAAAATGAAGGACTGGCAGAAGGCATGTGATTACTGCAGTTGTTAGAGTGAATTCATCCTCTTATGAGCCTATGTCTCGAAAAAGAACATCAGGACAGAAAATTTCCTTGAAGATTGGGATCTTATATGATTAAAGATGTTCCACCTGGCTCGCATTTGAGCAAAGAACAATTGTTCCCTACAAGCTGCAAACCTGATTAGAAGTGTGGTAATCTGAGCAGTACATTGCAAACAGATGTTGCTAACCAGTGTGCAGCCTTGCTGTATAAATATGTATCTGCAGCAGTGTCACCTGACAAGATTGCATGAAATCAACATGGCACAACGCTCCAGTCTGGAAATCTGTTTGGCCAGAGCATTCAGTTGTCATTAAGGAGGGGGTTTTCCCTCTTGGGGGATTGTTTCTTTGTGTAGTGCTCTTTATTTCATTTGCTAACTTCATTAGCAGTGAAACAGGCAGCTGTAGTGTAGAAAACCAAGCTATTCCTATCTTTAAGAAATGATAGTTCTAGGGAGGATATGTGTAGTGCTCTTTATTTCATACTTCATTAGCGGTGAAACAGGCAACTGTAGTGTAGAAAACCAAGCTATTCCTATCTTTAAGAAATGATAGTTCTAGGGAGGATATTTTTGTTGCTTTGGTTTGGTTTTGATTCTTTGTCTGATGTAGTTTTATCCCTGTTCTGGGGCTAACCTGAAGCCACGGTGGCTGCAAAGGTGAGTGCAGAGATGGTTTGTTCCCTCAGTGTTGGCCAGGTAGGGCTAAAAGTGTGCAGGATGAGTATCTTAGTAGTTTCTGCTTGGAGCAGGTGTCTTCTGGTTGGTTCTAACCTCAACACACACAGAAGGATAAAGCAAGATACTTTTCTTTCTTGACACACTCCGGTGTGGGAGCAGTGATGTCACCATTCTGGAAATACTCCTTGGAGTAAAGTGTTTTCTTCAAACCCACATATTGGGAGCAGTTGCTGTTCACAGCGTCATCTGTTGCCACCTGCTTTCCAGGTGACATTGTTGATGTGGGGTCATATGTACTGGCTCTGCAGCTCTGACAACAGTGAGTTCTTAGTGGAGGTTTTGAGTTTCTAGTCACTGTTGGATAATTCCCAGTCTGTACATAATACCTAGATATGGGTTTCCTGCTGCAGTAAGCAAGTCACGTTGACAACTCTGGCTAGGAGACTGGAGAAGGGGGAATCTCAGCTGTAGAGCTAGATATTTGGAAACCTTCTTCAGAAACCACTGCTGAGCTGAGATGCAGTCATTGATTGTACTGTGATGGTCTTCGAACAGGAAAGTCTTGTTGCTGTGTCTAAGTGGCTTCAAAATTAAGATATTTTGGACCGTGTTTTCTCATGTCCAGGGACAGATGTTTACAAATCCATGCCTTAAGCCTCCTGTTGCTGTGGGCTGCCTCGTTCCTGCCAGCATGAGGGCTGGTGTGTGCTACATCCAGCCTGCTGTGGCATTGGCCTCGGTGGAGCGAGAGCCCACAGAGCTAACTGGGGCCAGAACATACTGTTGTGGGCACAGTAAAAATCAACACGTGCATCAAACTTGCGGTATTCTCGTTGGCTATTCAAGCACTTCCCCTTCCTGTCAGGCAGGAAGGTGCTCAGCATTTCCTTGAAGAGTGCTTCAGAGCTCCAAGTACAGGGGGAAAACACCTGGCTTCTGTATTGCTGTGGATGCGTGTCTCCAGCAAGAGGGATTGCTCAGTCAACTGTTCCTGGCTTCATCAGAGTTCCTCTGGAGAGTGTACTTTTTAGACTGAAGAGAGGAAACCCTAGGGTGGAAAGGGCTGGGTTGTCTTGATGCCTGATTCCCAAGATGATTTGCTGTGTGTTGCCAGCAGGAATCACAGTTCTGAATAACAGGTGGGTCTGTTGGGATGCTGGAGCAGCCGGGGTCCTGGTGCGTGGAGTGTGCTGTGGAAAACGTCCTCTTTGCTGTGCCATCTGCCTGGAGAGGTCTGGGACTGGAGAGCTGTGCCTCATGTGCCTTGACGGCCCCTTAAGCAGCTCAGCTGCTCTTGGTAGAGGTTGAGTGTTCTGTGTCCTCAGTGCCTGTTACAGTTGGTTTCCTAGGGACTCTGACTGTGGCAGCACTTAACAAATAATAAAGCCTTTGGGGAAGTCAAATTATATTAGAGAACTGTGATTCAGTTCTTCCTTGAAAAAAGAAAATTGCTTTATTAGTTGTTCACGGCATGTTGAGATTGAGTGCAAAGGTCTAACCATTCCGTGGGACTGTAAACTTTTGTGGATATGGGCATAGAGAAAACGTTTGGGCCTTTTGTTGTGTAAGTGGTCTTAACATGTAACCTAGAAGGAGTCCCGTTTTCTGCTTTTAATTCTATTTGCGTTTATGCTAACGTTAGTGTTCCAGGAAATATTGGAAATGGTAGGATTTGGAGGCTAGGGGGTTATATAGTGCAATGTGAAGGCTGTACCTTAGGGAAATCTAAAGTAAGCAGCAAAATAATCCAGATTCTAATTTAGTGGGTAAAGCAAATATGTAGCATTTAAAATTACAGTAGATAAGAAGCAATCTGACACCAGAAGGCAAGAAGAAACAGCTCAAAGCCCTAATCACCTGATGTTTTTAGTCATTCTGGTCATCTTGTTTTTAAATCCATACATAAATTGTATTGCTGCTGAATTTTGATTATTTTAAGTGTAACTGCAAAGGAGTGAGGAAGCTGATGGATGAGGAAATCAGCTGTTAATTCCCTTTAAAAATGGAAGAAATGGCTCTTGTAAAACTGGAGCATAGAAAGAAAAGAATCTGACTTGGCCTGGACGTTGCATGCTGGTTTCCTTGTGAAAGAAGGAATTAGCTGAGAAAATACTTTGTATATTGAAAGAAAAAGAGTAGTGAGCTGGGTTCTGGCTGAAGATGGTTCTTGGAGAAATAGTGGACGCCTGTAGCCATCCCTGGCTTTTTCAATCCTTTGAACACGTGGAGTGGGTTAAATGTCGCTTTTTGTGTAACAAAGCCCTAAGTGGAAGATGTCAGTTTTGGTTGGGTGAGGTCAGGGGTCCAGTGCAGTGCTGTGGGTAGAGTTCTCTGATAACTGCTTGAACAGGAGCAGCCCCAGCTGGTGTGAGATGCCGGAGATGTGAGAAGCTGGTCCCTGGTGCCAGGGTGCCTGTGACAGCCTCCCTGGGCAGACTGGCACACAGGTTTTGGGCAGTGGCTCTGTGCCTGCCAGGAGGTGAATTCTTGCTGCTGTTGCTGGCATTACGTGTAACATTATGCACCCTATCTGATGCCAGTGGAGACTTGAGTGTTGTGATTTTCCTCTTGCTCCTTCTCTTCCAGTAGAAGTCCAAGTCAGTTAGACTCCTGAAAATACCTCCCCACAGCACGGGGCTCTGACACACAGAGAAACTGGGTTTGCTTAGTGCCAAGAGTGGTGCCAGTGCCACTGTGCAGTCTCCCCTGCTCTGCCTGCTCTTGCCATCTCTTTTTTGTACTGCTGCAAAATTTTTACTGCTTCCAGTGTTCCCAAGGCAACCACACCACAAAAGACTCATCAGCGAATTGTTCTTTAAGTTCTAGTTGTCAGTGAATAGTGGGGAGGAAGCTGGCAGAGGAAAATGAGTAGATAAATTCCCTTGCCATAGAGAAGCCGAGCTCACAGGTTGCATTTAGATGCAAAGCAGAAAGCACTGCTCTCAAACTTCAGGAAAAGCAAGAGCTTTTGTGCCTCAGTTCCTGCAGAAGTTAGAAGGAGCTGCTCTCATGTGGCTAGAGCATTGTTAGAGCAGATTGTCAAAGCAGAAGCACATCCAAAAATAGCTTGTGTGCTTAAAAAAATATAATGTAGAAAATTAAAGTGTTTAAATCCTGCTGCCTCCTGTTTCCCCAGAGAAGAGTGGCTGTATAATGACCGGGGTTGAAAAGCTATCTCTGGAGATCAGCTGTGTCCATTAGGCCCTTCTGTATGCCCCCCAAATACTGGCACTGTATTTCCAGGCACCTTGTGCTTTAGAAGTAAAGCTGGCAGCTCTGTCTGTTGATTGAAATGTCAGATCTGATTTTTAGCTTGTTTCCCTCCCTAAGTACAGGATATATGTTTGCATCACCTCCTGGGATGTACGGCTGTGGGGTATGTGGAGTTTTGTCTTTAAGTTGTCGTTTCCTTTTCTCTTTGGACCTGCAGGTTCCCCTGGAAAACAAGTGGATTACTCAGCCAGCAATCAAGGAAATAACTTAGGGACCCCAACAAAGACTGGAAAACTGAGCCATGCATTTAGAGATCCCCGGTCAGGGAGGAGAGGTGCAGAGGGACATGTGACAAAAGGTCGTGAGGAGTCAGAGAGTGATTTTGAATCTGATCCTCCTTCTCCCAAGAGCAGTGAGGAAGAAGAAGAACAGGAGGATGAAGAAGTCTTGCATGGAGAGAATGGAGACTTCAATGATGACAATGATACAGAACCGGAGAATTTAGGCCACCGACCTCTCCTCATGGATTCTGAGGAAGAGGTGGAAGAAGAGGAGGAGGAAAAGCAGAGCTCTGATTCTGACTGTGACCAAACCAAGCAAAAATGTGTGGAAGGGCTCCTGAGCACTCGGTTCAGAGATGGTGTGGGCAGCAGTGAAATCACAGAGCCCAGGTCAGTGCCTATGTCCCCACCTGAGGTGCCAAGCACTCTGATCAACCCTGGCCAAGAATTCGATGTGTTTGGAGCTGTGCCCTTTTTCACTCTGCAGCCTCAGACAAGAGAGAAGATGGACAAAGATGTTTCTTCTCAGGTGACTTTTTCCAGCCTAAGCCAAGAGCAGGATGACTTTGTGTTCATAAAAGCTCCCTTCAGCAAAAAGGTGCCCCAGCAAGATGGGCAGGGGTCAGGGATGGAGCCTCTGCTCTCCCCCACCTCTCCACGGAGTGTGGATATCTTTGGTTGCACCCCATTTCAGCCATCCCTTCTCCCCAAGTCTGCTGGGAGTAGAGAGGACCTGTTTGGGCTGGTTCCGTTTGAGGAGATCACAGGGAGCCAGCAGCAGCAGAAGGTGAAGCAGCAGTGGAACCTGCAGAAACTGTCTTCCCGCCAGAGGCGCATGAAGCAGGAGGCATCCAAGAACAATGGGAAGCGCCATCATGGCACCCCCACCCCCACGAAGAAGGGGCTGAAACCCAGCTACCGCACCCCGGAGCGTGCCCGCCGCCACAGGAAGACCAGCCGCAGGGACTCTCAGAGCAGCAATGAATTCCTGACCATCTCGGACTCCAAGGAGAACATCAGTGTGGCCTTGACTGACAGCAAGGATCGAGCCAACCCTCTGCAGACAGATGAGACTCTGCTGGATCCTTTCGGAGCCAAACCCTTCCACCCGCCGGAGCTGGTGCGCCATGCACAGCACCAGGGCTTTGGGGACAGCCGTGGGGACCACGGCACGGTAGTCGTAGCTGGCAGGCCGAGGCAGAGCTCCTTGCACGGGGCCGTGCATGGTGGGGACGGGCTGAAAACAGATGACTTTGGTGCAGTGCCCTTCACAGAGCTGGTCGTGCAGAGCACACAGAGCCAACCACAGCAGGCACTGGAGTTAGATCCCTTTGGTGCAGCTCCGTTCCCTTCTAAACAGTAGAGACTTCCAGTGGGTTCCCCCTGCTCCACCTCTCCAAGTCCCTTAATAAAGGTTTGGTGGAGTAATTTATATGGTTGAAATGCCAGGGGCCTGGGTTGTACGGCTTGTTCAGGTTGAGGAGGCAGTGGCCTGCGTGCATGATGGAGTTGCAAATAATGGCTAATTCTTATTGGGGTCTTTTTGAGAAAAAGGGAAATCAGGACTGTTTCCTTATGGCAGATGGCTCCCACAATGAAATGAGGAATTGGATTTGCATCCCTGTCACTGACTTGGGGCCCTGGGACATACTGTCCTTGTGCACTTTGGTGTTGCCTTTCCATCCCTCTGCCATGTGCCCTGGTGGAGCGGAAGAGGCAGGGAGCACATGGAAGGTCTTTTCCATATGTACAGGGGGCTAATGAACTGCGGTGCTGCTTCGTGTCTCAGCAGACCTAAGAACCAAGACATACTAATACCCAGATTAAGTGCTGGAAATAGCCAAATCCTTGCTTCCTAGGTGAAAACTACCTTTATTAATCATAAAAATAAAGCAACCACATCCTCAAGGGGCTGTGGCCTAGAATTCCAGAGCACAGCTATGGCTTGGGACCTTGCAGACATCTATGCAGCTGCAGAGATGGGAGGCAGATTATTTTTTTTGTGTGCCTAAATGGTCAATTTTTAATTTTTTTTTTATAGTAAGTGCCATTGATGTAAAATAGCAAACTGGAAATGTAGAGTCAAAACTAAAGAAGCAGATAACTTACTGATCTGTGAGAAGCCTGAAGGTGTAGGGGAGTGAGCCAGCAGGGACACGCACGGAATTACAGCACTTGGGAGACTCCTCAGCACACTGGAAGAGGGGCTGTCCTTGGGCACATATGGAGCATTTCAGATGACTTGCAGAGTTGACTGTGAGGTTCAACCATTGGATTGATTTGATTACAAATTGGGATTTGTGTCTGTTTTCCTCTTGGATTTTTATTGGAAAGAAAATGTGTATTTTCTAGAACCTGTTGTTTTTCTACCACAACAGTTTAATGAAATGACTGTAACCTAATGCTCTTTTAAGGTTTGCTAAATGCACTGAGCTTTGGAGAAGCTGCCGGACCACTGAACTGCATTGCACCACACAGAGCCTTTTGGGCAGGACTCCTGTCTGCTGTCCAGGACCTCAGAGGCAAGGAACCCCGGCAGGTGCCTTGGGTGGTGGGAGGAGGTGTGAACTCTGCTGAGCACAAGGTTTCCTTTTTGTGGTGTGGAAGCTGGTGTTGTGTGTAGGCGGGGCAGCCCCACTGCTCCACAGCTTGTCCCGAGCCGTGGACACCGTCTGCAGAGCCAGTGCCCCTCAGGAGAGCCCAGCCTGTCTGGCTGGGTTCCATGGCCATCCTCACGGGAACATGGAAGGAAGTGGTTCCTTGGCTTGTTTCACCTTTCTGTCCTGCTGTGCTGGAGACTGAGGAGTAGGTAGCTGGGTGTTTGTACATGGAGGATGTCACTGTTTGTGGCCAGGTGTCCTCATGTCCCACCCTGTCACAGGTGAAGTGAAATATTCAGGGTTGTGAGCTTTTTTCCCCCAAAGCCTTCTGCTGGATATACAGGACATTTGTGATCCTGAGATCTATGAGAGGGGAATTTGGTCCCTTACAATATTCACTGAAAACATTTAAAACAAATCATGTGACCCCTTTGGGATCAATTTGATAAAATGCCCCCTAGGATGTATGTGACATTGCTTCCCTTAGCCCTGGAATCCGAACGTAGCTTGTAGCTATCTGTACACCATCACTACCTTCATCTTCCTCTATTTGATTTCTCACAGGGTGCAAGTGGAATATTTCAGCTGTGCCTGCTTCAGTGTGCCTTTTCCAGGCTTAGAAGTTAAGCCCTTAGGAGATTGAGTAGAAATGTTTCAACACAGGACTTTCCAGGCTTTATTACTGCTGTTCTCACCTGTTTGGTGCCAAAGGCTGCAAGAAGCACATGCCAATTTTTGTAGCATTTCTGACACTCAGGTTAATGGTCTTTTTCCCTTTTTTTTTCCTCTGTGCATGCTTTCTCTGGGCTGCCTTTCTCAATAGCTCTTTCAGAGCTGTTACTTGCCTGAAGACTTCTTGTAACAGAGTGAGATGACAAATGGGGCAATGGGGTGGACACAAAATGACAGTAAAACCATGGTCCTAAATGTGGCTGGTCCTTACCAAAGCCATGCTGTTGCTGCCTTCCTAGTGGGAAAGCAATGGGAAGGGTTACGGATGCACATGGCACTGGGGCTTGGTTCCAGGGCCTGGGTGGAGAGCAGAGGGCTGTTGGACACACAAGGAGGAGGCTGGGTGTTAGCAGACCCCGGGAGGTGTGGGCAGAAGTGATCAGGTACATTAAAAATATGAAATGTGTTCACATGTTGTTGGTTTACCCTGAGACTCCAGGCTGAGGAGGGCTGCAGGGCGTTTTGGCAGAGGGGCTGTATGTGGTTATATTGCAGCACAGCAAAGCTGAAGGGAGAGATAAGGCAAAGGCAAACTGCAGACCCCAGTGACTCCAGAGCTGGTATAACACCTCTGGTGCACGAGGCATGGCCCATGATATTTGCCTCCTAATGGCCTTAAACCTGGTTCTTCATACTTGAGATACCAGACAGGTTTTTGCTTAAATCTAAGGGTTTTTTTCTTTAGAGTTAGTTATTTTATCCTTTCTCATGGTTGATGTGAGATTGGTGCACCCCACTGAGCTGACTTTGCCTGGTGCACATAGTTTACACACAACTGAACCCAAGTTTGGGGTTATTTTCAGCCACTATCCACTATTCAAAGGAGGTGAAATGTGTGACTGTCAGGGAATGGGATATCCTTTGCCTTTTTTCAGGGTGTGTGGAGTGCAACGTGACCTTACCTGAAATGAGGAAAGCCCTTGCTGCAGTAGACATATGTGCTGCCTGTGGTAGCACGAGGGCAAGATAAGGGGTTGACACTTCCCTTGCAGCCAAAAATCCCAATGGATTTTTACAGCTTCTTCAGCATCCTGAGGGACCAAAGTACAAGCCTTCTAGGATAAGCTGCTGGAGAGAGCATCTGTCCCAAGGTACTAAGAAGCTTTTAGTGGTTGTGGTCATGGAAAGAAAAACCAGGTAATTGTGTTTGTCTGTGGACTCAAAGGGCCCTGAGGTGTGTAATTAGTATAATTAATGCTTTGGCTGTCCTGTGTGTGGCTGGGGACTCTGTGAGCACCAGCATTGGAGGAAAAAGCTTCTAATCATTCTGGGTGTCCCAGTTAGTAAAACTAAGTACTGTGAAAATAAGTTGATATATTTGCTACTGTGAGAATAAGAGTTTATCTGGAGTTTTTTTATACTATATCGTGTATTTTTATATATAAGGAGTATATATAAAATATACACATGCTTGCACACATCACGTACCCCTTGGAGTTGCTGTGGTTTTAGTAACCCAGCAGCCACAATCATGTTTGTGACTTGAGTGAATATGAGTTAAGCACCAAGGGTGGCTGCTGTGTTACTGTTCCATAGTGCCTATTTTGAAAGGAAATCAAAAAGATTGTGTGTGTGGCTGAAGTTGTGACTGAGGCATCACCTAAAAGCACTAAAGAACATAACTATTTTAAAATTGCTGGCATTCAGCTTTTATAAGTGCACTTTCCTGAACTACACTTCCATTTCTTGTTAGACTTTGAGTTTCTAAAGCTTTTTTGTGTACTACTAAAGCAAGAACTTCTAACTTTTTTTGTGAAGTTGATGTATGTCATAAAATCCTTGGAGTTGTTAAATAAACGAACCTGGTAACAGTGCCTTTGCAGATCTCTTCAACACTACATTGTGAAGTATTCATGTGTGGCTTTCATTTACTCATCAGCAGTGCTGCTGCTGAATGATTTTGTAGCTGTAAGCACCTTTGATTCTCTTAAGTGTTTTAAATAGTTGTATTTGCTGCCCAATCATCTTGCTGTGTCCAGCTGGTTACAAATCTGTGGCTCATGTGTTATTTTGAATTCCTTTGGTTCAGTGTTACCCCTCAAAGCCTTCCTGCGGAAAGGTCGTGCACAGTTCCCAATGCTGCTGCTGTGGACTGAGCTCTGCACTTCTGGACAGAACTATAATGTGGTTTGAGCCCCTTCCTGCACTTGTTTACTGGAGGAAGTTTTTTGAATGCAAGTTTCTTGAATGCTCCTTGTATTGAGTTTACTTTTGGGTGAGCTAGAGTAAGAATGGAAATGGTCAAGAACAGATAAAGTAGCAGCAGCAGGACTCTGTTCATAAAGAGTACTGGTAGTAGGCTGCAAAGCTGAGTTCATCAGCAAATTCATCTAGAAATTCTCCCCTGAAATTCTCTGTCTGTGCAACACACAGGATGTGGCACAAGTTCCATGACTGAGCCATTGATTTCTACTGTTTCGCTGCATGAGATGCAGGAATGATGTTACTCCAAGGAAACAGCCAATGAACTGGAATTTATTTATAGGTTCAGTATGTACATCAGAGACCATCATGCAGCTTGATAAATTGTCAGGTAAAAATGCACAGCTTGGCAATCTGTTTCCTTATCTGGTGAAAACTGCTAGAGTAGTTTCCATTAAAAAAATACATTAGTGAATGCTAATTAGTATTATTTCAGAGCACAGACATATTCTTCAGGTATTACTGTACACATAACACTGGAAACCAACCTTTATACTTCAAAGTTCCTTGTCATGCTTCAGTAGTAGTAATTAGTGCACTTGAAACTTGCTTGGCTGTCAAGTTAAAAAAAATCATTAAAAAATCAGTGTTTACACTGAAAGGCTTAAAGGTCTGGGAGCTGAATTGTTAATGCAGAGTCAGTTTTGCCAATACTTGTTTCTGGAGTTTAAAAAGAACAACAAAAAAGCACCAAAACTACCCTCTGACCTGAACAGACAGTATCCTTGTCCAGCACATCAGGAGGAGTTTATATCCTGCCTTCTCCGTGCCCGAGGAGTTCAGGTGCCTATCTGTAAGCTTCCACCACCACTCCACCTCTCCTTGGCACACCCTGACTGAAAAACAAGTTCTGCTCCTCTGCCTTAGCCCAGGGAGAGGCAGCTTTGGGCGACTAACAGAGCCTGCCTGCCCTGAGGAAGTCACTGCACAGAGCCAGCCTCTCCCAGTGGAGTACGGTGAAGCCCTCTACACAAGGACACAGCCACTTAGGATTAGTCTCAACTGCACCGTTGCCTCTAACCCGTAAGTCCGAAGATTTCAATGCTGTTTAGAAGACTGGCACCCCCGGAGCTTCATTGTGCTGGGCTGCAGCTGTGCAGTAACAAGTGTATTTCACGGCTCCCTGGTGTTCATTTTATAAGAGATGGTTCCGCAACACATCCTGAAACTCCAGCCAGCCTTTGCACTGTGGCAGCATTATGGCAGCAAGTCCTTCCGGACAGCAGTGTCCGTGAGTGCAGTATCACCCTGTACACAGGGAAAGGCCAACAGTCAGCAATCTGCATCCCCAGCAGGTTCATTGATTGCGAAACAGCAACAAACATGGACGTGCAGTCTTAGGGCTACTCCTGGAATATTTCAGAATACCGATTCCAGATTACTGAAGGGATCTAGAGAAATTTCTTCAAGCAAGAGGGGCACTGCCCCTATTGTGGGAGGCTATTTGTAAGATCTGCAATGAAGATCTAGGTGTGCTTGATGTCATGTGATCTTATCTCCCAGGGAATGGGGAAGAGCTCGTCCAGAGCAGGACACAAATCCACTGAATTCCAGTCCATACGTTCCTGTGCCAATGCTGAAGTGTAAGCACATCTTCTATGCAAAGGCTGAAGGATGCACAGCCCACAGGGCTGTGGTTCGGATCCAGGACTGGCTCCCACAGTTCCTACAATTTTACAGGCACACTGTCACGAGTGTTCTCCTAACTGTGCACATCACTTGAAAACCTAGTGTCCACATCCGAGTACCCTTGGCTGAGCCGTTCGTGTTTGCCAGGCAACAAAACATCCTGCTGGGATCTGCATGCCAAGTTAGTTCAGCCTCCTGCTGTCCTGCTCCCGGAAGAGCTGTTTGGTACTTGACTGCAGAGCAAGAACTGGCTAAGAAGGAAATGCCCCTCAGATCCCAGGTGGTGCTGCTGTGTTTGTATCAAAGCTTGCAGTAACACTTTGTCCCAGCAAGGGCGTAACAGTCCAGGAGTCGGGAAAGGAACTGCCTCAGTCCTTGGCAGCACAGCTCATTGCATGAGGTCCAGACCCTCAGAGTCATGAATGCTCTCGCGGTGCTGCTGAAAGTGAGCAGGGAAACAAGGTAAATCACTGTGCACATATAACTGGCAACTCGTCTGACTTCCACAACATCCAGACCAATGCTAAGCAGACTGAAAACCTGACAAAAGCCTGAGGAAAAGGCTACTTAAGGACAAGTACTAATGATTGTCTAAGACTACTACAATTTTAACACTGAGCTGGAAGGGATTTGGCAGGGCTTAGTCTAGCCTGCTTTAAAACTGCTCCAGGGCCCTGCAGTTCCACAGAGCCTCATCCAGTGCAGCAGCACAGGTGAGCAGAGGGCCTAGCATCACATCCCTCCTTTTTATTTGCAGCAAGCATTGCATCAGTCAGGACCCACTCTGGGACAGCGACCTGAGGTTCAGGCCAGGATTCCTGAAGCCTGTGGTTAGAGTATCCTGTTCCCCAAGCATGGCAACAGCCGTACCTTGGCTCACAAGTCCGTGCCGTACTCGGGGCAGGGCTTGCTGTGTCGGTACTGCATGATGTACACTGTGGACTGGTGCCACCAGTACAGCATCACCACTGCCAGGATGTGCCACACTTGGTGGCTCGAGCCGAGGTAGTTCAGCTGGCCTGTGGGGGAGAACAGGGGCATGGAGTTCAGATGTTAAATTTGGCCACAGTCCGTGCAGTGTGATCAGCAATTGGTCTCCTGCTGAGCTCCATGATACCCTGCCCTTGACGGGTGACAGGGAAAGTTCTTTAACAAACTTGATGGAAGTTGTCTGCCTCTTCCCACTCTTTTATGCTGTATGGGAACACTGCATGGGGAAAATGGTCAGTCTCTTCTCTCCCAGGAAGTTCAGGACCCACAGCAAGGACTGTGACACTATAGGAAGCTTAGCTGCAGAAAAAAAAAACAGCCAGAAGAGAATTTCCTACCTGGGAAGTATCTTTCTGGAACTTTGGAAATATAGAAGAGAAAAGCTACAGCAGCGATGAAGTACATGACAGCTACTCGTGGAGCAAACTCCTGCAAAAGAAAAGGAAGCTCTCCTATTCTGTTAGAAGGCAAAAACAGAAAAAAAGGTCTCTAAAGATAAAAAAGGAAAAGGCATGACAACAGTGAATCTTCTTTCCCTGCCTGTGTTAGCTATGCAATGGGGATGCAAATGCCAAACTCTGGGAAAGCCTGACTGGGAAGAAACCTCTTTTAGTTGCTTCTACATGCAAGCTACTCAGTTCAGCCTACAGCAGACACAGCATCTGTCTGAGAAAGGTCACCTGCCACTCCCCTGACCCTGCACAGAACAGCCCGGGTGAGGGACACTGCACATCCCACTTATGCTGGTATTGCAGCTGCTGCACCAGAGCCCATAGGGCTGCTCACACTGGGTGGTCAATAACCAGCAACTCAGTCACGAGGTAGATTTTGCTAGCAGAATGTTTTGTTACCAAAAGTGGGCCGTTTTTCTGAAGTATGAAAACAAAATTTGTACTGTAGACACAATCTGGCTATCCCAGGGGAAGCCAAATGGGAAAGTGTGGGGGCACAGTTGCTACTGATAGGATTTTTAGAGGGCCAGTGTGAAATGTCCTGTATAAAGGCCACAAAATGGTGCTCTGCCACGTTCTACAGCAGCTCTGGATCAGGCTGAACCCTTATCCCAGGGGCCAGCCATCCATCCAGGCCAGCCCAGGAGTGTGCAGTTTGTGCTCACTATGAAAAGAGAATGTTTCCTTCAGCATCATCAGGTGTCCCTGGGTACCTGCAGCGATTTTAGGAGAGTTCCTACTGGGGCACACTGGCCTGCCTTTAGTTGTACAGGGCTCCTGCTTTCACAGCATAATTCCAAGTGGTGAAACAAACAGGAAAATAGTAACATGAAAGAGCTGTTAGAGGAGGACTGTGTAGGAGACAGAGGGCTGAGCAGGTAAATGCTGATTTCTGCTGCCATCCTAGGGAACAGAGGAGGAGACAAATAATCATCCCATCATCCCACTGTCTCCTGGTTGCCCTCTGGAGCTGTGGAGGTGGCCAGTTCTGAGCACTCATGCAGCCTGACAGGCTCCTTCCTGCTCCACAGCCACCTCAGCTCCTGGCCCCCTGCCCTGGCGAGGGTGCGGTCTGCCCACACAAGCTGCTCCATGCCCAGGCACAGACACACCTGGATCTTGCTTTCCTTCTGACTGTGCAGCTTCAGGGCAGCACAGCAGAATGAAGTTTCTCAAGCTGTCTGCCCCCTCTCAACACGTTTCTCAGTGTTCCCATTTGGATCATATTGACCAAAAGAATTCTCTCCTTAAAGGAATTTTAACCCCTCCTGCTTCCCCATCGTTTCCCCAAGTATAAGAGGACTCAAGGAAGATGCCAAGTGAAAAGCAAAAGGGAATCTTATTTCCTTCTTTTTTTTTTTTTTTTTTTTACCTGTACAATGGATGCACCAATGCCGCCATTGAGCCAAACCCAGTGGATGGTGGGAATGATTCCATAGCCAGACACGGAGCAGAAGATGATGGAGCGTAGCCTGTGCCACTGCTGTGTGAGGTAACTGGGGTGGATCTGAGCGAAAAACACTGCCAGGATCATGGCCAGCACAGTGATCAGATACACCTGGCGCCAGTACTGAGGGCAAAAAGAAACAAAGGCAAGTTTGTGGGTTTCTTATCTATGTGCAAAGGTCAGCTCTGGGCAGTAAGTTTCAGGGACCGAGCACAGCGATACCTCCACCTGCTGCGAGCACCAGCCGTGGGTCTGAGTGCAGGGCCCTGCGTTTGTCAGCTGGCACTGAGGGGAAGGGACTCTGTTGCTCGGGGGCACCTGGCACTGCATCCTTTATTCCAAGCACTTCCTGCACCAAATGTTTTCAATGCACCTGTGCCTCACCAGCCCAGCTCAGCTCCTGGACAGCCATGTCCATGGCAGGCCTTGAGAGGGAACTCATTTACTCATGCTCTACTAGACGGAGAGAAAACAAGGTTGTTTGTGCCTCATAGCAGCTTCCTCGTGGGCAATGCTGTTTGAATAAAGTACCTGTGATAGGACACATCCCATCATCAGCCTCAGGCACTGGATACAGGTAGGACCTGTAAAGTTTCCCTGCCTTGAGAGAAACTCAGATATTTTCCTGAGGTGATCAACAGTTGGAAAGGAAAACCTGCATTTGCTTATCTCTCCAGCAGGCACAGTTCTGCTGAGGTCAGAGGGATGTATTCCAGTTCCATCCTTGTCTCCCAACTCCTGTTCTGTTTGGACACCTGCATGGAATCCCCTTCTTGCAGCACTGAAACTACAGTGAGACCACACGAACTAAGCCCTGCAAGGACATGTGCTCCTGACTCACGTTACTGCAGTAGAAGGCATAGAACACGCCTGACACGTAGCAGCCCAGGATCCCGATGGAAATTCCTGCGTAATCCAGGGCCATCCAGCGCCGGCTGGTCTTCTCAGAGCGGTGACAGCAGAATAGGTGATATCCTACTGAGCAAAGCATACAGACCTACACAGAGGGCCAGAGGAGGAGGGTTAATTTCTTACAAGGGAGTGGGGAGCACAGCAAGCTTCAGCTCTGCAGCTGGAGCAGGGGCCTGGCCCATGATGTGTTGTGCGGTGCACCTTGGTGCAGGCATTTGTGATCCCTGGCCAGGCAGCCATAAAGCTTCTCTGGCAGGGGGGAGGAGGAGCAGGACACTGCAAACCATGATAACCAGTTGCACAAGTAAGAAAAGTGGGCTCGTGAGGCCGAGTGAGCTGACAGTGCTCTGGGGAGACACATCTGCGCTAGTAGAGGGGCAGGATGAATTCTGCTGGGGGCCAACCTGACCCAGGCACAGCCCAAAGCCCAAATCTGCCCTGACTGCCCAGCATCCACTGCCTGCCTTTACTGAGGGAACACACAGAAATTTAACTCTTAAACACAGGCTGCTTGTTTGCTCCTAGGCTGGCTTAAAATCTTTTCCCCGAGAAGTGTTTGGTTTTCTGTGATCTTCTGTAGGAGCAGGGAGGAGCACTAGAGCAGTGCTTTCCCAGCCAGCGAGGGAGTTTTCCCCACTTGTGGCTGTACAAAGGCATCCTGTACCCTCCAGAGAACACAAACGGTGCCTTTAGCTCTCTGTGCTCTCGCAACGACACTGTGCTTCGCAGGAGCTGCAGTGGCCCATCGCCTCAAGTCTGCTGTGGAAACAGATTTATCTGACAAGTAAGAAGTCAGGCCACCAGCCCTCCTGCCCTTCCCGACCATTAGGCCACGGCTGATGTCCGTGCTCCGGTGTTTGGCCCTTTCCAGCAGCACCTGGTGCTGCCTGCAGCCGCGTCAGGCCCCCCTCAAACCGCGGGAGCTCTGAGACACGGCCTGGACAAACACACCTCTTTCCTATGCCAGCTGTGTTCAGTTTTCCCCAGCTTATTCCAGGTCAAATGCGACCCAACCACAGCGGCTTTTACCTGGAAGAGCGATGCCACTCAAACCGCGGTGTTGCCGGAGTGACCCGAGCCCGCACAGCGGGAGGGGTTCAACACCGCCCTGGAGCCGGCGCCCACCTGGAAGCAGAAGAGGCAGACGGAGCAGATGACGAAGTCTTCGCGGGAGGCACCGGCCGCCGGCAGCACGGCCATCAGGTCGTAGATGCCCAGCGTGAAGAAGAGCAGGAAGCCGAGCAGGTGGCTCCAGATGTTGACGGTCTCGTTGGAGAGGATGAAGAGGCTGAGGGAGAGGAGACACAAGGCGGGGCAGGCGGTGAGTGGGGTCGGCGGCGGGGGAGGCGGAGGCCCGGGGCCGCGGGGCGCGCTCACCTCTTGATGCAGAGGCGGGAGGGCAGGTAGGCGCGGTATCCATCGGTGATGTAGGGGTTGTCCTTTAGGAACACCGGGATCTGCTCGTACGTGTAGAGCCGGATGCCGCGGGGCACCAGCACCGGCCAGTACTGGTAGCTGCCCAGCTCGATGTAGTGCGCGCTGCGCAGCAGCTTCTGGTGCATCGTGCCCGCCGCCGCATCGGACCGCCCCAAGCCGCCCTCACGGGCCGGGGGACGAGATCGGGATCGGGATGGGGAGCGGCGCCGGGAACTGCCGTGGTGACGCCAGCACGCGGCGCCCACCGATGGCGTCACGTCGCGGCTCCGCCTCGTCTTGTGCCGGCAGTGACCGCCAGGGGGCACCCGAGAACCGCCACAGGACGCCGTAGAGCTTCCCTACCCCTCCGGGCGCCTCGGACTCCTCAGATCTCCGGGAGCCCTCAGAGCCATCAGACCTCTGGGATAGCCCCGGACCCCCCCGAGCTGTCATATCTCTGGGATCGCCCGCGACACCTCAGACTCCCGGGAACCCTGAGAGCCCTCAGACCCTCGGCATCCCCCGAGGTGCCTTAGACTCCCGGGACCGCCGCAGGACCCCTCAGACCTCCGGGATCCTCCGAGGCGCCTTGGAGTACTAAGACCCCCGCGGTGCCTCAGAGTTCTCACACCTCCGGGGCCCCTCAGGCCCCCGAGACTCCTCAGAGCCCTCAGATCTCTGGGATCGCCCGGGACCCTTCAGACTCCTCAGACCCCTGAGGTGTCTTAGAGCCTTCAGACCCGCGGGAAACCCCGAGACGCCTCTGACTCCCGGGACCCCTCAGAGCTCTCAGACCTCTGGGATCTCTCTGGACCCCCCTGAGCCCTCAGATCTCTGGAATCGCCCAGGGCGCGTCAGACCTCTGGGACCCCTCAGACCTGCCGGAACCCCCTAGGGTCCCTCGCAGCCCTCAGACCCTCTGGAACCCCCCAGGGCCCCTCACAGCCCTCAGATTTCTGGGACCCCTCAGAACCCTCAGATCTGCCGGGACCCCCTGAGATGCCTCAGACCCCCTCTGATTTGCAGGACCCCTCGGACCTGCCAGGACCCCTCAGAGGCTTCAGACCTCTGAGAAACTGGAACCCCCCAGGGCGTCTCCAGACTCCCGGGACCCCTCAGAGCTCTCAGACCCTCACAACCCTCTGAGACACCCTGGGGCATCTCAATCCCTCCAGGACCCCTCAGACTTCCCCCTGAGGTACCTTGGACTCCTCAGAGCTCTGGGGTGCCTCAGACTCCTCAGACCTTCTGGGACCCTCCAGGACTCCTGAGAACCTCTGAATGCACGGGGACCCGCTGGAGTCCCTCAGCTCCCCTGTGGCCCCCCCCGACCCTTTAGCCCTCTGAAACAGCAGAGACGTGCCTTTGGGCCAGTCAGCCCTTCCTCTCAGGCAGGCCCGAGGCTGCAATTTTAATGAACTCCCAAGTGCTTCAAGGGGTTCAGTCAGAAGAAACCTGCACTGACAGCACTTGTTTTTTTCTTTCTAAAGAAGCTGTAATTGGCTGTTAAGTTAGAGCTTTGAAGCTTTGATAGGAGGAGTGTTATAGGTTAAATTAATAGGGAAAATTGAGAAACAAGGCAGCTTTAAATTAATTACTTACACTATTTATTTTGGGTTTATTGAACAATTGTGTTGTATGTATAAGGGATTGAAATTAGCTATCTGTGGAGGTAGCTTTGACCTAGACTGACCTTCCTGGGTAAGTGAGCAGCTTGCCCTAATTCCTGCACTGGATCTTGAATGTTACTGGTGGGTAAGATTAATTAGGAGGAAAGATGAATGTGCTTGAGAGCTTCCATACTTTTCTGTTAGGACTGGAGTCAGCTGTGCAGACAGAGGTAGGGAAAGCTTTCAGTGAGGTGGCTGAGGAGGTCACCCAGGAGCCGAACTGTCTCTGTTCGCCCTCCCCGCCTGCTGAGGAGCACATTGAGCTCAGGGGGCAGCTGCAGGTTGTGCCCAGGGTGGAGGAGTGGCCGGCGCCCCGGATCTGTTTGTGCCCTGCTCCATTTGTGCTCTGGTTTTCCAGGGAGCAACTGGGGGAAGAACAATGATCCCAACCAAATATCTCAAATGTTGATGGCAGAATGTGAGCAAACCCCAGAGTGGTTCAATTTTAAAACTACAAGGGTGGAAATATTCTCGGTGCAGATTTTTGAGGCATTGAAACTGTTTTTTCCGCCCCTGCTTTCCACGGCCCGGCCGTGCTGCGGAGCGGCAGGAGGTGGGTGACAGGAGGACCCGAGGCACGCGGGGGTCGGGGCATCGTCCCCGCTCATGCCCAGGTTCTCCCTGCAGATGTCAGCCTTGCTCCACGTTATCGCCTGTCCTGCCGCCGCACCTGAGCGTGCCTCCCGCCGGCTGCCTCGTCATCCTCATCCTCATTCCGTAGAGTTCGGGGCTCACCCCGGCGGGGCCGGGACTTGCTGACCCCGGCAGGGCGCATCGGGATGGTGCTGGTGTTGCCTAAAGTTGCCGTGGCTCCCAGTTTGATCCTCTTCTGAAGTGCCCGGCAAAATGCCTCCTCCCGAGTTTTCTTTGGGGGCTTTCCACGTCACAGGTAAGGAAATGGGACGTGCTCTGTGTCTCCTTTCCCCACTGTTGGAATCTGCTGCCCTGGGAAAATTCAGCTTGCTCGGAGTTTTCCAGAAAAGACAGATTAGTGCCCAGGAATTAAACCTTTTATCAGGCTGCCTTAGTTAGGAAAATGCACCTGGGAGTGTTGGTGGAAGGCACTGCATGTCTTCCTTTGCATTGTGGTTTCTTTGACTGTGATACACACAATTGTGTTTTCCCTGAGGACAGGAAGCAGGAGGGATATATTGGAATGCTGCGTGCAGCAATTTGGCAAAACTTGTGGGTGAAGTACAGGCACTGTTTTATGGCCACAAGAGACCATGTAGCTGTTTGTGTGCATGGAGTGTCCATGTGCACCAGGCCATGCGTGACATCAGGAGGGCAGATATTAAAGCCCCTTGTCATGTACAACACAGCAATCCTGTCTCTGGTTCTTGGAAGTAGCCACAGCAGCTGTGCAATGGATTCCTGGATGTTGGTACATAGTGGAGTCACATATAAGAAACTAAGACTTGTAGCCTTGCGGGAGTTGAAGAGGCTTCAAAAGAGAAAGTGCACGTGTGTGTGTGCGCGTGCGCAAGAATAGCAATCCCAGGACAGTCCTGATCCACTAATTCCCTTCGAGAGAGAGCACTAGGACTGCAAGTATCTTGTGTTTGATAATGACTTTAATACCAAGAAAGCTTAATTTCAAGGTCCTCTTCCCTGAAGGTCTTCTCTCCTCCTACTGTCCCAACTAGGAGTTTTGTGACAAAGTTCTCCGTGGTTTTCTGCAGCTCCTTGGTTTAGCACTGAGCAGCTTCCAGGAGTGCCGTGGACAGACCTGCTGACATCTGTGTGAGGGCTTGGCTCTCTTTCCTCTCCCCATGGGGAGATGCCATGTGATGTGTGCACTGAAGTGACTTGGTTTGGTAGGGCATTTCCTTTTTTTCTTTTTTAATTTTTTTTTCAGGTGGCGTTTTTGTTTTTTGAATCAATCCCTTTGGCTTTCAGCTCCGGCTTCTGAATCTCAGCATCTGTCAGTGGTGCAATAAATTCTCTTTGGTGATAAGAGAACAGCTGCCAATAGCAAGAGCAGGGATGGCATTTGGGTTTTTCCCTGCTGTGTGAGCCCTTGCAGTCAGCAGAACTGCCCTGTGCACACAATGGAGAAGGCACCTCTCCTGCCCAGCTCACTGTTCTGCTGCCAGTTTTGCAACATCTTTTCCCTCCACGTTAAGCAGATGTACATGAACAATTGTGCATCATAATAGAGTCCTGAACTGAAAGAACTGGAAGTAATTGACAAATGGCTTTTTTCTGGATACGTTCTGAAGGTGGAAGTGGTATGGATACAATAAAGAAATTTTTTTGAGAACTTAAGGGATTTTCAGGGAAAGAGAGAAACTGCTTTGGAAATATTCTTAATCATATGGGTGTGATTCCTAGCACAACAGTCTGCTTCTAGTGAAAAGGGTAGAGGAAAAAAAATTGGTAGAGGAAAAAAAGTCCTTTCTGTGGAGTCCTGAATTTTAGGTGCATCGGATGTGGGGTTTTTGTTTTTCATATTTAAAGGTCTCTTTAACTCTAGTCTGCCTATAAAATTTTATCACAGCTGGAATTCATGCCACAACAGAAGGCATTTTGAGACCAGTTATTTTGACTAGAGATGTTTTGCTTCTCTAGTTGGGGTAACTTTAGTTGATTTATTATAATGAGGATGAAACTCCAGGAATTGTGGACAACTTTGATCCAGCAGGTAATTTTGGAGGTGTACATGGGTTTGGGAACCAGACCGTTCCTGTGGAAGTCCGAGGCTCCCCTCACCTGGTTGGCGTTTGACAGCAAATTTACCAAAGGGGACTGTGTTTCTAAGGCACTTAAAAGTCAAACCAGCCTTTCTGTAAAGTCATCCTCTGGGTTTTGCTCTAAAGCCTCACTGGTGCTGATGGGTATCTCCTGGTATTTGAATGTTGTTGTAAGTAGGACCACAGACACATGTTCTCATTTGGTTCTGATGAGGATTTCTATGCTGAAATCAGTTGGGCCTTTTCCAAAACTCCTTCCAAACTTTTAGTGTGCTTTTTAAGCTGATCTATGAAGCACTGCTTTAATCCCAAACAAGACCTGGGTGTTGGCATTTAGGATGATCTCACTGCACTTCCTTTTGGCTTGCTTTTTCTTCATCTGCCAAGATGAACACATGCAAATCATATTTTTTTCCTGTCTGTGTTGCTAAATGCCACAGTCTCTGCTAAGTAACAGTGATGTAGTTTGAGAATTGGTGATATCAAAATTGCCTTGCCTCCAAAAATGCTCCGGGAAATGGGGAGGAAATTATTGTCTTGTTCGGCTCACTGCACCGTGGATATTGTCACCTGCCTGCCAGATTGGGGTTTTCCCTTTGTTACTTAGTTTGTCTTCAGATAGGTTTTCCTCAGTTGTTTAGGTTACTAAAATTGGAATTCCATGATCTTCTGAAGATGCATAGGTCATTTTCCCTCTTTTATTCTCTGTCTAGCTTCATTAAATCATGGAGACTTCTAAGTGCCGAGGAGGAGGAGGCTGTGTATTAGGAAATGCTGGGAAGTCACTGAAGAATCAAGTACAGTATAACAAGTTTTGCAATTGCTTTTAACCCCTTATTTTTTAATGTCTTGTGTTTGTCCACTTTTTATGCTAGTAGATGTCCAGTCCCATCTCCATGTGGGCCTGGGAGACCTGGAATGTTCCTGTTCCTTTACTTGGACTAAAAATTCTCTGCAGAGAAGAGAGGGAAGGGAATGGGTAACCTGCTTTCCTACCTAATTTTTCCCTTTTTTCATCAAATTATTTGACCATTTCATGTATTACTTCCACATATTTAAGCTAATGTGTTGATTTTTTAAAGTTGTCAAACATTAAGCAAGGTCCACAGAAGATTGTTTCCTAGTCTTAGAAGCATCTGTTGGAATTTTCCTTTGTTCTCCAGTTGCACCCTCCTTGCCATTTCCTTTCACAAATCATGCTGTGTACTGTATCTCATCAATCATACAAAACTCGCCAGCATGTCCCACAAGTGGCTGCAGAGCACTTGGATTTGAACAGTCTTGAGAATTCTGTTCTGCCTCTGCTCCTCCTTTCTCTGTGACCTCGGAATGACAGTGACCCAGCGTTCTGGGTAAAATGAGGCAGTGATTGAACTCCCTGTCTGTGCTGTGCACATTGAGCCACGAGGAGTTAGAATTCTGCTACTCTTGCCCATCTTGATTCTGTTTCCTGTTTTCCTACAGTCTGCTAAGCTGATGGATGCCTTCTGATGGTGTTCTGCCGTTGGAGTTACTGCTGGAATGAAAGCTTTGTGCTCCACAAAAGACACAGGGCTGGAGCTGCAGTTGTGTCAGCCTGTGCTGTGTCACTGGGAAGAGATCTTACCAACACGTGAAGTGTACTCTTCCCCACTGAGATCTGATTCCCGCCGACGTGCCGAATGGCAGGAGTGACTCCTGAAAGGCTGCCGATGATCCGTGCTGCTGGGGAGGGGTTTGGAGTGAGATCCGAGAGCAGAGTGGGGATGTGGAGCTGTTCGCAGCTCCCTTGCCTGTCCTAGGGCCATGTGTCATGGAGAGCCATCAGGCTTGGCTACTCTGGGTATTCCTGGTAAGTTGGGACTTTTTTCAGCAGCCTTGCAAGGAGTTGAATGGCCGCAGATGCTTCCTCCTGACTGGAGCTGGGAGTTTGAAGGGCAGCTGAATTTGCTAATGTTGGTGCTTTGATGCAGAGTGTAAGAAATGGTGATGAGGCATGAGGCAGAACAGCTTGCTTGATTGCTGCTGGAGTGACTCTGCAGTGCTGACAGTAGTTAAAAACATGGCTTTGGTGCATAGGCTTAGTTAATATATAGAACTTGGAAGGCAGCTCGGAACAGCTATGGGCTCTCTCTGTCTGTCTCTTTTTAATAGAGTTGCTTCCCTGCCCAGAACTGCACTTTAATTTTCAGTCTCTTTAGGGTCATTAGAGAAGACTGACATTTTGGGAACATTTGTACAGTACAAGTATGAATAACAATATCCATGCTTTTTCCTGCAAGCTGATGTGCAATGAGGTCAGGGTTATTTTCCTGGTTGTTAGCAATGGTGACATTTCTGTTGCAAGTATAAAACACAGTGTTATTTTTGCTGGAGAGTTAGTCCAACGCAAAAACTTAGCTGGAGCTAGAACCAGGACATACTGGACAGGCTGTGCTTTCTTGGGACCACAGGACACGATTGGAACTCACCAATCCCATGTGGTTAACTTCCCAGAAAAACCTCTCCTGCAGTAGGAAAGTGACTTTAACACCTTGGCCCCCTCTTCTGCACATCGAGTAGGAAGAGCAGGTAACTCTGCCACCTGTGAGAAGTCTGGCTGGGTCTGACGGGACAAAGACCACACTGAACATGGCTGACACCTCACATCTGGGGTGTCATCCTGCTTGTGTTCAGGCAGCCCAGTCTGCCCTCATCCTCACCACCTTGGCTATCTAGAAGCTGTGTTAGTGGTTTGGGAAGAGAGACCTCTTAGTTCCTGCCTGGCCTCGTTGGTCATGCTGCTGCAGGAAGCGAAATCCCAACAGAAACATGTCTGGCTGGCAGCTAGGAAGGACTGTGGTTTCTCAGGGCACAGAGAGACCTGCCAGTGCCAGCCAGAGTGAGAGGGAGCTGCAGGATGGGCAGCAACAACCCGGGAGAACAGATAACCTTGACTGCACATCTGTCTCTCCATATCTGAGTCCTTTCAACTTTGTCAGAGCTTTTCAGATAATTTTCTCAGATTGATGTGCCAGCTTTTTCTAAGGTGGGATCAGATGGGGAACTTGGTCACTCATGTTGGCGATCGGTTCCTCAGTGGGTGATCCCGTTGACTTCACTCGGAGTACTCGCTGGGAAGGGTGATCCACCCAGGACAAGGGGAATCCTTTCTGTCCAGTGCCAGCAGCTCTCCTTACACAGTACAGTTGGGGGAATGGTCGAAGAGGCAGCAATCTTGGGTTTTTTGTTTAGCCTCAAAGTATTCAGCCTTGTGTTCTCCAGGTTAAGACATGCATCAGCTCATGGAAGTGGATGCCAAATGCCCCCAGAGTTGCTGAAAGAATATTTATCAACATTTCTCTCTTCACCACATTTCATTTAAAAAAAAAACCCAAACAAAAAACTACTGAAAAACCCAACTAAAAACCTGCAGCCTCCTTATTATTTCAGTGTATCTTGTGCCATGAGGAGATCAAGCAAGCATGTCAGTGTGTGACTGTCAGCATGAAGAGACCAACTGTGGCTCTGTGTGTGAGTGAGTTCTGGGCATGCTACGTCAGCGGCACTGGTGAGTTTCTTTCAGGCTGCTGGAATGCTTTTTTGGGGGTTTTTGTTTGCCAGGGGTTTTTGTTTGTTTGTTTGGGGTTTTTTTGATGGACTAATAAGTTGTTAGGATGTGGACTTGTCAAACAGGCTTGCCAGGTTTTCAGCAGTCATCCCAAATGGACTGCCTAAAAAAGGGCTGGCACTGCATCACATGGAATGACCGATGATATGTCATATATTTTTAATGGGCAAAATGTTTTAATAAACATTCTCCCTCCTAAAATACTGGATTTTAAAATAGGTTTTAGCCTTGAGCCATGTAGCTACCCAGCTGTGAATTTTATAAGGCAACAATCTCCACACCATTAGATGTTATGACTGATATGCCAGTGATGGCAATAGTAGGTATTTCCACGCATTAAAAAAGTTTCCAGTAGCAGTTAAAGGAAGTATGGCTCTACTTGGAAGATTTTCTCAGCTCAAAATTAAAGCAATTTAATAAAATTATGAACTCAGCCATGTACTGTCTTCTAGTAAGCTGCAAGTTCTGTGTATTGAAGCCATGCTGATTGCTGCACCTGACAGCTTTAATCAGATCGCCTGACGCTTTTGAACATCAACATTATTTTTCTTTTTGTGTGACTTCTACATCCTTAGCTAATCAAAATTCAGCTGAAAGGTTGCACGATGGGGCTGATGAGACCCCAACGTGATCTACTACAGTTGTCTTGGTTCGTAGGAAAAGGCTGCTTGGGTCGTTTGGGTTTTTTTCTGGGTTGCAGAAGTTACCTTGTTTTATTTAGAAGTGTTTGGGGCCAAGTCTCACATCCCAAGGTGATCACTCAAAGGTGATCCAGTGATCCCTCTTTGGGTAACCCAAGTCCTTCCTGTACAGTGACTTTTGTGCAGTGATTATTAAATCATGTAGCCTGTTGGAGATCTGTTCTCCTTAGCCTAAACCTACTAGCAAGTCAAACACTGTCACTCTTGAAAATGTCTCACCTCTTATCCACCACAGAGAGTGAAATCTAAGTGTTTGTATGTGTCTGAAAGAGAGAGCTGATAGATGTGAGCTTCTGCTCTTTGTTGTTCTTTCTTGCCTCCTCTGTGAGCTGTAGTGATCTTTTACTTACACATGGGATAAGAGAGTTTATAAAGTTGAAAACAAGTGTTGTCGTTTATGGGCTCTTTGCTGTCTGGGGTAGGATAAAGCAGATGTGGTTTTTGTGATTAATTTTAATTTAAGTTTGGCACCGGGGCATTTATTTACCTTACAGAAAATCCCCTTTTTTCAAACCAAAGGTATTGGCTAAAATTCCAGCAGTCATTCAGAAATTCTGCACAAAGTCATTCTTTTAATAGTTTACAATTAGTTTCGAGCTGTAGAAAGTGACAGCAGGCTTTCTGTCATGCTCCTGTAGGACAGAAATAGAATCACAAACATGGCTTGAAAAATATGATGAGAACTGATACCAGGGTGGTGTTAATCCTTTGCAGCCTGCACAGTTCCATCCAGCATTGGTGCTGCCAGCTCTCTGGTGAGCTGATAGACCTGTAGTGAACAGTCCAATGGCTCAGCTGTGTCCTGTCAGGTTTTTTTTCTTCTGGTGTCACTAAAAGGTACTCACATTTCTAGCAATGTAGGAAGGAACTTTTCATTGCCGCTCATGCAGTGATTTGTTTTACCAGCAAATAGGGATTCCATATTGTGAGACTTTTCAGACTTTGTATGTCTCTGGTTTTGATGGCTGAACCAGAAGACCCTTGAAGAGAAATTTAAAAAATGCTTGTGCAGTTTCACATCTTTTTTGCATTTAGATAGATGGTGGCCTTCCTTCTACAGAGGAATGATTTGCTGTTACCCACAGTTTTGGCATTATCTTTTGATGATGGCCAGGGAGAAGAGAACCCAGAGGTCCTGGGTGCTGGCTGCTGTAAGGGTAAATGACACCAAGCAGCCTCTGTCCCACTGGGTTTTTCGGTCCAGAAGATCCATCACAAGAAAGGAATTAAAATACCTCAGACAAATTCACTGAACCAGGTCCCCACTCAGGAGACTGTTGGGTTCACCTGGTGGTCTTGTGGTGCTCTGGGCAAAGGAGTGAAAATAACTTTGCCTGATGCTGTGGTATAGGGTAAAGCTTTGGAAGGCACGATGAAATGTTCCTTTTGGTGTCCATTTCTCATTCAGATAATTCCTGTTTCTCATACTTCAGAGCAAATGACAGCACATCCCCAGCTCTGAAGTCCTGTGGTGCCTAAAACTCTGCCAGGGATTTGTGCAGCCTTATCACCTGCACTCCTGAGTGGGCTTAGGGATCTGCAGGATGGGATTTGGCAGCGAGCAGGATAAAGCTTTCCTGCAGGTTATCTCTTGTAATAGGATTTTGTTTCCTGATGCTTCCCACTCACTCCCATACCACTCCTCTCCCTGTTTCTCCTGTGATGTCTGTAAGGAGCAGTTAGTTAAATGGCAAATAGATCTGATTCCTCTTGGATGAAAAATCAAGTCAGGTAAGTTGCTGCTTGTTTTGCTTTGACTGTTGTGTCTATTAGGCAGTGATTTCTGCCACTTTCTCCTTGCTGCTGTCACCCTTCATAAACTCCATTCCCAGGGGCCCAACAAACTTGTGTGGCACTGGAGAGCAGCGTGGCCTCCCTGCCACGGGAAGGTATTCCTGCTCCAGCTGCCCGTCCTTCCCCCTGGATCTTGGGCTGAGGGAGAGCTGCAGAGCTGGATGCTGTGCTCTGGCATTGCAGGGAGAGCCACAGCAGGTGGTAGGGAGCAGGGGCCTGCGGTGGGGACGAGAGGCTGAGGTTCTGTCTCTGCCCCGTTAGTGCCCAACCCAGCCTGGGGTGGATATGAAGCGGGAAGAGGCAGCACAGTGACCTCATTCCATGTTTCTCTGTGTGTCAGGTGTCCAGGGTGTGGGCTGAGAAGAGCCCTTCGGTCATGAGGACAGGGGCAGAGGGACCCTGTGTGCGTTCTAAGTGTCATCAACGACCGTCTCCTCTTCCACAGCACGCTGAGAAGGGACAGGTAATTCGCTTCCTCCCCGGGGAAAGAGGAGCTGTGGCAGCCCGTCCGTTCCGTGCCCTGTGACAGCACGTGGACTCCCGATGTGGCGGCGCCCCTGGGAAGCGCCGCCGCGATAGCGGGAGGGCAGCGCAGCACAGTGCTGGCACGCCCTGCGCGGAGATCTGGTTAAGTCTTGAAAGACTTTGTGGGTTATGACATTCCCCTAAATGTGCTGAGCTTTCTTTAACCTTTCATAAAACATTGTGATCTTTATGGACTGTATCATATTGTGCAGTAATGTGC
Organism: Picathartes gymnocephalus; assembly: GCA_013390045.1. NCBI lineage: Eukaryota > Metazoa > Chordata > Aves > Passeriformes > Picathartidae > Picathartes > Picathartes gymnocephalus. The sequence continues at coordinate 66,380 of WEKY01061440.1, read as the reverse complement.
TTTATTGTCCACAGAATAAGCTTTTCTTAAAGATAATTGGAAAGCTGGAAATGGCTGCTATCGGCTGAGGGTTTTTTTTTTTTAAATACATTATTTCTGAAATGGGCCTGGTGTAATAATGACCCTATCTGTTCAAGATTTAAGATTTGTCTTGGCAGAGAAAATTGATCCATTTCACCTTTGTCTAATGGAAATTTTTATCTGGGATTATCTGTTTATGTAAATGAATGTTCCTCTGAAAAGAGAACTTGAGGGGGCTGTAAATCTCAGTGACACTTTAGTTTCATGGTGGGAAAATTGGAAAGGATTCTAGTATTTATCTGACTGAAATTGGTTATAAAAACAAAATTATCTTCGTGTACCTGCTGCATCTGATGTTTCCTGGAATTTCATTACCTTTTTGAATAATGCAGCATCACACTATATACAGGATTCACTGTGATTAGTCCCGAAATTGTTGGGAGGGTGTTTGCCAGCACTGTAATTATCAGGAAAAGGCAGCGTGTTTGGGGCAGTGGTATTCTGATTCCTGCCCTACTGGGTACCAGTTAGTACAGTCACATTATTCAGAGGCTCTGAGAAGAGCAGGGGATATATACCACATCACTGGTTTTCCTTACAAGTTCTGTGGGGCTTTTTTAAACTGAGGAGTGAACCTAATTACAGAGGAAAATGTCTTCGGGTAATCAGCTTTTGTTTACAGTTTGCAGAACAGGACTGTGAAAGTAGCATTTAAACTAATATATTAAACATCATCTTTAAAAGCAGTTTTGCCATTAAAGAGACAGCTTAGGGTTTTTTGCCAAATTTCCACTGGAGCTCTAGATCACACATCCTGGCCGGGCTAGATCGTGGCTGGGATTGCCATAACAAACACAATGTTTGGCCTGTGCCTGCTAGCTGTTCAAATGTTTGTCTAAGATTGCTGCTGGAGGTACTGCTTCTTCTCTGGCACTCTGTGGCACTGACCAGGGATGGAGAGCGGGGATGATGGACCTATTGCTGTATTTAGGGCCTATTGTTGTGTTTAAAGAGCTGCTATGCAAGAAGATGAAACTTTGGGGATTATTTTAAAATTAACCAAGATGAAAACCCCATGTGTTTACACGTGAAGGAAAGCTACTATATACACGTCTGATCATTGCCCTCAGTGGCAAACCAAAAAGGATTTTGCAGGTATAATGGCATGATAGCGTCCTTTGTACACACAGAAGAATACACATTGGGCATAAACACGCATTTAACAGGTGAAATTTCTGGTTGCTATTGCTGAGCGCAAAATTCCTGCTCATCTGGAGCAGAGGAAAAATGATTTGCATCTAGAAGCCATCAAAGAATCCACTTCAAGGTACAAAACGATGCCCCATATTTCTACCTCTAATTAAGTGGCCTAATTTTCAAGCATCTTTCCAAGCTTCTGGTTGCTCAGAGCTTTCTGAAATCACCCCCTGGCCTAGCTGCCCAAGTGGAGAATAGGAGCCTGATTTGAGAGGTGGATCATCTGAGACTTTCTGGGCTGATTGCAATGGGAATTACACCTAAGGCTCTTATGAGGAGGGGATTTCCCCTCTGCAGTTAAAAATCAGGGCTCTAACCAATGCTGTGCAGAGATGCACCAAGACTTCTTCAACCTAACACAACAGTAAGCACTAAAATTATTTTTTAAAAACTATTGAAAACAGAAAATCCGCTCTTAACCATGGCTTTCACTCTGTCGTAGTTCCAGATCTTAGTGTTGCTCAGTTTATTTCCATAAAACTTCAGACGGCAACATTCCCTGCCCAAGTTCTTTACTTTTGTGACTTTCTGCTTCACATTTCAGGCAGTCATTTCAGTTGGAAATATACATTATTACCAGCTCATTAAATCCAAAATAAATGAAGTGGAAAATTACAGAACTCCATGGATTACAGTGCACCCAACTCAAAATAGAAGTGTGTGATTAAAAACAAATGGTCTGCATTTTAAAAAATGGATTAATAGTTTTGGGCCCAGCTGGCCAAATATCACATGAAATGTGTTTTCAGACTAGGAGTAATGTAAAATAAATGTCACTAACAGTGCTCAAGGTGGGCCTCTACAAGCACAGGTCTTTGCAATAGACAGGCTCAAAAAAAAAAAAGAAATAGATTCATTTGTAGTGTAAAGGACTGAAATACAGGAGAGGCACTTGAAAAATGTAGGGAGGAGGAGAAGACTTTGCTTTGCCTCTGCTGAAGAGTAAAAGCACTTGTAATTCTTGCAGAACTGGAGCATGGTTATGCTCTGCGGGCTTGCTTGTTTGCTTTGAAGGTAACAGTGGTGATAACCATGAGAAATAACCACAATTACACTCCTAGGCAAGAGAATAACAACAAATACATTCCTAGAGAAAAGCCCTGGGGCTTGAGAACAGTTTGGTTGCCAGCATTAGGTAGCATTGTACAGGCAAATTACCCCCTCCTTGCAGCACAGGCAGTTAGAAAGAGGTGAGTGTATGTACAAGCACTTGTGTCTTTATTCTCTGCTGTTTAACTCATTCCCCCTGGTCTGAGTCCGGTTTCACTAGAGGTTAAGAGAAACGAGTCTAAATGAGTGGTGAAAAAGGTCTTTTTTATCTTGTGTCGCTGTTTAGTAGTGAAGTAGAAAACGAAGAGTTAGGAATGAGGCAACGTGAGAAAAGACAGGTAGGTATTTTGCAACAGAAATAAAGGTGGATTTCCTCACGGCATTTTACCAGGTCTTCCAGGCTTTGGAACTATTCCCAGGTTGGGGTAAGTCTTATTGTTCCTCATAAGGTGCAGAAGAAGAGAACATTTTGCAAAGTCTGGCATAAAGTATATTAAACACTAAAGGAAGAATCAAGTTTGCATAGTTAAAAATTCAGCAGGATTTTTTCCTGGTTTGTCCTACAACATTATTTAACTGCTGCTCTTGGGCTGTGCTTTGTGTGCAAGCCAGACTTGGAGAAAGGGACTTTTGGCTGCCCAGTGGACAGTTTGCAGGTTCAGAATTGGGGTTTCCATACTTGTGTTGAATTTAATGTCTGTCTGGCTTGTGTGGCAGAGCACAGCAACCCTACATCCCTGCCTCTGTTCTGCAGCCTCCAAGAGCTGTTCCACACAATAGAGAAGGGAGGAAGGGGATAAAAAAAAGGGCCATCTGTAGCTGCAGATGGGGATTTGTGGACGGAGTACAAGTTGCAGTCACTGAGTAAGCAGAGATGCCCAAAATATGTCACCCAAATTGACCAATCAGGCTGGGAAGGGGAGCATTAGCCCGTTTGGATGCGTGGTCGGACAAACCCACCCCAGCAACTGTGTAGCACACGCAGGCAGCCAGGCACTCCATTAGCTTCCCGCTGCGCTCTGCAGCCAGAGAGACGAGCTGCTCTTACCTGGCAGCTTGGCTCAGACTTCCTCCCACTAGCAGGTGTCATTGGGCTTGTTCAGAACATGTTGCAAGAAATCTTTTCTTTTCCTTTTAATGTGTAGGGTTTTAAAAGGGGTGATGTGAGATCTTTTATACTGTTTGTGAGCTCTGAGGTGCAGGTTGGTGACCAAGTATTGTGATGCTGCAGTTGGTGAATGGATTGTGTTTTGTTTGGCCAGGTGACAGCTAGACTTGCTCCATTACCTAGATTTCTTTTCTGTTCTAGGAGATGACAAATACCCCATAATGCTGCATTTATTGGGGAGATTAATTCTAAGGAGGAAAGCTCCTCTGTCCTGTTCTTGGAGAAAGATTTTCTTAGGGTGGAAGCCGTATGCATTCCTATACACCACATCAGCTCAATATTATTGCAAGCTGGTGAACCTTTTCTTTGCATTCCCTTCCAAAAGAGCTCATCAAACCCAGCCTGCTGTCCATAGAAGGTCTTTTTTTATTTCTATGAGTGTTCCAGGTTGCTGTTGTTCTGCTGCAGGTGAGAGAAGTGCTGCAGAGCTGGGAGGTGATGGTTTGGCAGAGCTTTCTCTCAAAGCAGGCTGGCTACTGCTGAAGGGACAGGTGGGTTCCCTGCACACTGATGAACTGGTCTGGATGGGCAGATGGAAATTAGGTAAGAGGAAGATTTAACTGTGGCACTATGAATTCTCTGTATGAGGAAAACCTCAGTGAGGATGATGAGCTCATGGAGTGGTCTCTGAGATGGAAAGTTTGCAACTAGGATCTTTTAAAGTCAGGGAACTTCCCATGAGGATCAGACATTCATCCCTTAGCACATCTTTCATGCTGATACACTTGCCATATGTTATGCTCATGTCAAAAAAGCCAAGCTGTGTTCCCTCAAAGGATGTTCTGAGGAGGCCATTGGGTCCTGTCCACACTTGCAGGACAGGAGGTGGGACGAGGCTTGTAGCTTCACAGTAGCTGTGAAGAGCACTGTGTAGGGCTGTTGATCAGTCACCGCATCAAAGGATCTGTCAGCTTGTCATCTCTGGCCAAGCCTGATGGCAGCCCTGTCAGTTCTGCAGTGAGGGACGTGCACCTACTGAAATGGAGTAGCTCCAGACCTCCAGGAGCATAGCTGAGGTCACAGGTGCTCTGGGCAGGCCATAAAGCACAGTGACTTGCATGGCCGGTCCAATGCACTGCTCGTTGCTGAGTCCTCAGGAGGATTTTAGGGTGTCAGTGTGTGCTGCGTTTCCTAGTGAGGTCATGAGATCACTGTAAGAATTGGTGTGGAGCGGAGAGGGGGAGAGCAGTGCAATTGCTTTGGCTGCCTTTCCTTGGAAGCTGTGGCAGACAGGTGCTGGATGCTGCTGTAAAGCAGGAGCAAGGGGAGGTTTGGCCACAGGCTTGGGGTCCCTCAGAGCAGCTTTACTTCAGCTGGGGGCTGAGATTCAAACTGCCATGCTGCTGAAGGTGCATTTGGGGTTTCAGACCTCAGCTGACAGGCTGCACTTAGGCATACTGCGTTTGTTTGCCAAGTACCCAGAACCAGGTTTTTTCGGAGAGGGCAGTTGTGACCGTCGTGGTTCATCCTTGCAAGTGTTTTCTTTGTCTGTGTTTCATGACACTTGTTCTTTGAAATGGACCTGGTGTTTTGTGAGCTGTAAAGTGTGGTGAGCCTGCTTATGCAGGACTGCAGAGCAACAACCCTCCTTGTAATGCCTTTCAGGATGGCTCCATTATTAATGGTGTCACTGAAAATATTCCTTTTTACTTAGGGGACGAGTATAGTCTGCTTCACAAATCATCCAGATAAAAGCTGGATGCACAGGGGATAGCATTTTCTTTAAAGTATGGCATCTTTCTCTGTTAGCTCTAAACTAACATTCACCCACTGTTCCCTGTTTGGGGAGCTGGCTCAGGAGGCTGGTGTGGATTCCTGGCTGCTCCCATGTTTGACAGCAGAAGTGTCTGTGTTTCTGTGGTTAGAACCAAAACTGTGTGACCTAGAGTCATTAAAACTTTATCCCTCAGTAATGTAAGAGCAGTGAAAAGAGAAACTTAGGTACCAGTATTCTTGGTAAAACAGGTCACGGTGACAGTACCTTTGGTCGTGTTGGTGTTGCTGTCTGAACACTGAGAATGCGGGCCTTAACTGAAATGCATGTCAGGGTTGTCAGGCAGCTCTCGCCTTGCCTTTCCTTGAGGCTTTTCTGTTTTCACAGGACCTGTGATTCCTGAAAGCTGGCACACAGCTGCCACCGAGCTGTCTGCCTGCCCCAGCTGTGTTTGGCCCCGCTGTCTGTTCTTCACACGCTGACTGGAAGTGGAGGTTCTTCCTCCCAGCCCTGCTCTGACTCTGGCTCCCTGCAGTCACTTCATGTCTTTGCCTCTCTGCGACCTTTGGCTGTGAGCCCTGTCCTACATCCAGCCAAAGGCTGCATCAGCTTCTGGGTGTTGCTCTCCCCTCCCACTCTTTCCTTTTCCTTTGCTCCTCGCTCCAAGTTCCCCGACTCTGTACTTTCCCCACACCTCCTCCAAATCCCCCCCCCGCTCTGCTTTCTCCCTCCTCCCCTCCCTCACCCAACAAAGTCTTAGGTTCTTCCCGCTTGTAATTTGTCGCTAATCAGCTGTCAGTGTCGGAGCAATGATGAGAGGTTCATCTCTTGCTGAGGGTAATGGCCTTAAAAGTCACCGAGTCAATGTCAATGGGATCGCTCCAATTCAATCAGAGCCCTGGATGAGGAATGGCCCCCGCTGACATTAGCACTCATTTTGAGCCCAAGCATCTGGGCCCTAGTAAATAACCATCAGTGGGTGGGTCTGGGGGACAGGTCATTAGCCCCACGAAAAATAAATATCGTTTCCCTTGATGGCTGCGAGTAATTTAGCTCAGACGAGGAAATTTCACCCTAGATTAAGTATGATGAGCCAATATCAGTCAGAGGAGGCCAAACAGTGAGAGCTTGATGAGATAGAGGGAAATTTATATGCAGCTGGCTGAATGCAAGATGAGTTTAAAGAAATGATGTTCTCTTCTATTCCTTGTCCATGTGCAATGCCAGGCACTGTGTTCCCGCAGGTGACACCCCCTCCCCGCGCCCTTGGGGCTCCCCCAGCACACAGGCACATGTTTGTGGGCTGCAAGGCCCACCCAATGCCTTCCCTGCCCTCCCCACCAGCAGCAGACCCTGCTCTCGAGGCTCTGGGCTGATGGCTTTTGCAAGCGCTGCCTCGGAGCTGGAGCGGCAGCGGCTCCTGGGGAGACCATGCCATGGCCGTGGGCTGCCCTGCCTGTTCCAAGGCACTGAGGGGCTCCATGCTGGAAGCCCTCCAGGCCAGCGCCTGCTCCTTCCCTCCTGCCTCCCTCTGCGTGTTTGCTCTGTGTGCTTTTTGTTTGTTACTTATTTAACCCATCAATCCGCACGATATGCTCGGCAGCTATTAATTCCGCCCCTCCAGCCCCTCTTTATTGGGAGCACACATTGGGAGTTGTGTTTTATGTCTGCTGGAAACAGTAAGCAGACAGCTTCTCTCCCTCATTGGCCCAGCTCTGTATCTTGGAGCTGTGGCTGGAGGCTGGCTGGGGTCTGTCCCCCAGCTGTGGCTTAGAATACAGATCAGGCATGCTGCAGTAACCCGCACAGCTTTTCCTCTGCCAGGCTTTTCAGAGCCACTGGGACAGGAGTACAAGATGATCCCCATGAGCTGGAATGTCAGAGGAAAACCAAAGCAGGAGAAGAGCAGACAGAAACCAACAGAAGGCATGTGGAGAAGCAGGTTATTTTGCAGAGTCATGAAGGAGGGAATTAGGAGTGGAAGGAAGCGAGAGGCCTTCTACAACTAGTGCAGGATTTGGCTGTCTCTTGGAGGCCAGTTTCTTTGTGTTAGAGCTCATTAACTGTGCTAAGAACAGAATTGAGACTAATTATGTGATAGAGTTTGGTGCCTTGATTTTCACCTACCTGGTGCATTTCCTTGTACCTGAATAGTTGTCTGACTAAACTTAGGTTTTCTGTTGACCTGGTGAAATATGTCAGACAGCAAAGACCAAGTATTTAGCTTGCCTGACAGACAAAAAAGAAAAAAGGTGGAAATCTACTGGTACTAAGTGTTTAATTCTGGAAAATGTTTTGAGATCTAAGCTTTTTATCGCAAACCAATGTAAAAACCCATCTATCTCTCTGTCAATTTTTCTTTCTAACTGTTCATATATTTATTTTTAAATACTGGAAATTCCTGAGGCATGAAAAATCAGAATTCTTTCCTAGTGATACCATATTGTTAGCTGAAGAGCGAGGCTGCTTGTTCTGGAGGGAGTGGAGATGATTTTTTTTTACATGGAGGTGAAGCAGTAAAGCCAACAAAAGTAACTACAGTGACTGACCTGGGATCTGTTTTCAAAAGGTGTGAAAGTCTTTGTGTCCTTCTACCAGACACAGAGGACATGGTTTTGACATACAGTGGTTCTTGGTGATGAAGTGAAGGTGAGCCTCTCTCCTCTCTAAAGCTTGTTTTGCACTTTCTTTGCCCCATGTCTTGAACTTCTCCAGTTCTTGGTGTAGCAGAGCTGCAAGTTCTGTTCCTATCACACTAAAAACTATTAATAATAAAATTATGTGTAGTTTATATACAATAGCTTTTTCCTACCCTTGTCCCTGTTTTGAAAAGAATTGGTTGATGGGACGTGGTGGGCCTGAGCACAGATCCCTTTGGAGGGTGAGGGTCTGTGTTTGGAATGACTGACACCACCTGTGTCTGTCCCTGGGGTGGGTCTGGCTGTGCCTAGGGTGGGAGGTGGCTCTATGGCCTCTCCCGCAGGCAGGAGCAGTGCACTGCAGGTAGAGGTATGGCTGTCAGCTCTCAAATGGGCCAAAATTGTACCTTGTCTGCAGCAGGATATGTGTAGCAGAATTCTGAATTCTTTGCTGCATTTTCCTACCACAGATGGACTTTTCCTTACTGTTGGTTCTTGCTGGGGTGTTTCATTCTTAAATATTTTGTCTTGTGCATTAAGTTCCAGCAAACCCTGGTGGGCTAAATTCTAACCTGCATAAGCAGGTGTAAAGTAAGCAGAGTTACAGCCCCTAGGGCTAGCCCTGCCTTTGGCCCTGGGCCTGCCCTGCTGCCTTGCCAAAGCAGAAATTGGTAGTCCTGGGGCTTGTATTCCATTTTTTTTCTCCTTTTTTTTTTCCCCTGCTACGTGATCATTCTCTGACACAGTATCTCTCTCCTGAGCTCATGTGTTGGTGCATGAGCAAATTGATGAGCAAACCATTGACAAAATCCTGATAGTGGAGGGGCTGATGATGAATTGGGGGCCATTACAGCAGGTATTGTGCACATTCTACCAGCTGACACCAAGCTTTCCTCCTAATGCCAGTTTCCTTCTGTCTGGGAAACGGATTGGATGTCGGCTTCTCCCAATTAAAGCCAGTGAGGTCATATATGTCCTAATTACAGGCTAGCCTTTTGTGTCTAAATGTGACAGACATGTGCTTGGGAAATTGCTTTTAATGCCTAAATAAACATGATGAACTCCATGGCAGATTTGAATCGCAATTGGAAGTGCTCAGCCTCTGGAGTGCTGGGCTGACGTGATGACAGCCACTTGTGCTGCTGACCCCTGCTTGGGATCTTTGTTCCTGGCACAGCACTGCCAGTGTGTGCGTGGGCCCTCCGTTGCCCTTCCCCTCCCTCTGGACAGGACTGTTTCACAAACATATGCAGCAGGATTACTCAGGAGAGCAATACAGCTCTCCTGTAAGAGGAGGAGAGGACTGGCACACAGACAAATTGAGTTTACACCAACAGCAGGGGTGGATGAACAAGCAGGTCTAAGACAAATTCACACTACAACACAGGATGGTTAAACATAGACTTGGAGTACTCCTGAGAAATCACAAGTGACTGCTGTCCCCACCCAGGCTGGGGGATGTCTCTACATGGGCAAATTCTACTCCCAGGTACTTAGGGAGAAATCTGGACTGTTTCTGGGCAAGCAAAACCAGTCATTCCTCATTCAGACCCTAGGCATAATGTTGCCCTCCTGCATTAAAACTTTGAACCCAAGGGGATAAGATCTATGTGGATATTTGGGAAGAATCTTTTGGGGATATATGCATGTTAAATAATACACTTAACGTTGGACCAAAGGCAATGTAACTGTTGTGCTTTATTTGACACCAGAGGCAAAGCACTCCATTTCCCAGGCAGCTTGCTCTTGCTTGCATATGTATTAGTTTCTATTGGTAGTATTCCCTGCAGGATTGTTTAAACTGTCTAAAACCTTGCTTGCTATTTTCTTGTGTTTTATAATGGTTGGCAATGCTCTGTGCTTACCAGCAGTCACACATGCCTGCTGTGCCTGGCTCTGCTCCTTTGTTCCCTAGGGCAAAGCCTGTGTCTGAAGGTTGGAGCCTGAGTAAGGAAACTCCAATTGTCTGTGAAAATCAGTAACCCTGTTCATGGTATCCAGAATAGTGGTGCTGTTGCAGAATGAGTATAGAGGGGTGGTGACCATAGGCACACCTTGTCCTTGAGCTCTCATGACCTCTGGTCATGATTTGGCAGGCATTAGGTGTGTTCCAGGCTGTATAGTGATAGGAAACATGCTTGAGGCTTGGCCTGTGAGGATGTGCCTTGCTGTTGTACCACCTGAACTCTCTGAACTAGGTTAAACTGACATCCCACAAAGCCCTGAAGCTTTACCTTGAAGAAGCTGTGCAGTCTCATTGGATCCCTTCAAACCCAGCGATCCTAAAGTCCTTCCCAGGTCCCAGACCACAGGCAAGTGCTCTGCCCATGTGTGTGTCAGAAGGGGACCTGAGCACACACTTGTCTCCTACCCTGATTTTTCAGCAACACATCTTGCTCAGTGTGCAGATGCCATCAATGATGTCATCAGAATCACGCAGGTACCTTGAGTTAAACCTCAACCAAAGAGGATTTTTGTCACAGCAGGTTGGAGGAGAAGTCTTGGGATTTTAAAGTGTGAGGAACATCCAAAAGCCAAGGGTTCCTGTCAGGTCAGAGCCCATTAAAAAAATCTTTAAGGATGAAGGACTTTGTTTAAGGAGTGACTTATGTTTATTTTGCCTTCTGAGCCATGCTTAGATCAGGAAAAGCTTGGGTCAAGAAGGTGAGTATTGATGATGGCTTGTATTTTAGTGTCCAGTTCCCACATGAGCCTTCAGGGCTGTACCTTGTTTGCCAAGTGCCATATATTTGCTGGCTTTCAGTAACAATCTAACCAAGCCTTCTGTAGTTCAGAAGTAAACAGCCTTCCCTCGGGATGGGGGGGAGAGGTTTTGAAATGAGTGCACTTGGTAGCAGGTAATGGGCATGGTGGCATTTGTGGTGCAGGGTACAAAGGGCCCCAGGCTGGCTCAGGCCAGTAATGCCATTCAGGCTGCTTGAAGCACTGTGGCGAGGCAGGGGCTGGCAGAGCCTGGCTTAGCCTGCCCTTGTGGATGAACACAGCATAAGTATGTGCATAAATTGAAATTGCAAGCAGCTCTCTTCAAATGGGTGCTTGAGGTTATGTGCTGGCATAGGCACCCAGCTGGACTGAGACTCATCCTGACAGGTACTTTCCCATAGAACGGATCAGCATATTTGCCTGTGTGTCATGGCCCAAATCCTTTAATGCTGCCTGAGCAGAGAGTGCTGTCTGCCTGCCCTGTGGTGGGGCGAGCATCCTGATGCAGGGCCAGAACGATTCCCTTGGCAAGCTGTATTTTCTCCTTCGAACTGACAGGTGTCAAACCCACAGTGGTGTCAAGACAGATGTGAAGTGCTCAGGGCTCATGGTAATGTATCATGCCCTGTTGTTTTATGTTGATAGCACACTGGCACAATTTACGTCAGCTATTCTGCCTTACCTTGAGCTGTAAGGCACAGCAGCTGTTGAGTTTATATTTACAGCACTGCAAGTGTTTAGGCCATGCTTCTGACAAAGCATACACATATTTCATGAGGCTCTGCAGCCTCGTGGGCTCTGACAGACCCTTTGCATGGACGGATGGTGAAGCACTGAGTGCGAGTCAGAGAGGGGTCTGCTCTGAAGATGGGCTGTAAGTTGCTGTTGAAGTAAGATGTTTGTTCTCTCCAACAAGCAACCTGTCTTCACGATCCTTGCAGGAGCTTAACTGTCTTAAAATGTGCCAGTGCTCTCTCAGATTTGGTTACATCAGACTGGTCTGCACAAAAGTTACCAGAGAAGTGGAAAGTGGAGAGTCTGAATGAATTTTATCTTCCTTTTCCCTTTAAGCCTTCCTTTTCTTTTCCCTTCCTTTTAATCCTGCTTTTAAACAGTGTTAAGAGTTAAAAATGTGAATAAAATCTGGGAGCATTCAGAGCAAGACTAAGTGGAAGCTGTTGTGGAGTCAGAGCTGTGCCTGGATACGTTGCTGAATCCCAGCCTCAGCCCAGGTGTGCTGAAGCATGAAATGAAGCCTATATTACCCTGGTATGTGTGCTATGTCCTGGCACAGGAGAGGGCTGTTGGTTGCAGCTCTGCAGAGGTTTTCTGTCCTCTGCAAATGATGTGACATCAATGCCATTTATTTGGCACAAGGTGGGGATATTAGAGGAATAAACAGGTCTTGCCAGTAAGAGCTTCATTCCTGGGATGGTATGCAATAGCATCAACCAATCCATTTTAAATGATCTGGCTGCTGCAGGCATGGGGCTTTCTGGAAGATGAGGAGTGCTCAGGCAGCCCAAATAACAGCTCTGAGCTCTTTGTAACTTCTTGGGAGGCTGCAGGAATGCCCTGCAGGTGCAGGATGCTCCTATCTCTGCTTTAGCAGAAATGAGAGTAACATTTCTCAGAGAACATGGGAGGTAAGTCTCCCTGCTGCAGGCTCCTGGGGTGAGCTTGAGGTAGGTCAAAATCCTCAGATGTATTTGCACATTGACTCCCAAGTGATATGCTGAGGCTGAAGTGTCTCAAACAGTCTGGGTCTTGCTCTCTTTGGCTTCACAGATACTTCCCCCTGCCACATTCAAGATCTATCCAGGCAAACCTGCTCCATCTGCAAAGATTGTTTTTCTCTCCCACATCAGGGTGTTGTGAGGATAAATACAGCAGACTTTGCCAAGTGCATATTGATAATAGGAGCCATATAACTACCTGACATGGACATGCTGCTCTTTTGTTCATGTGCCTGGTAAGAAAAGTGTTATTTATCCCTGCAGCATCCTCTGAGAGTGGAGAGCTCCTTCTGGGCTGCACCAGATGCCTTCAGGCTGATCACTGCTGTCCCTGCCATCATCCTCTACCTTATTCCCACACCCTATAACCCACCGTTAGCTCTTTTCTTCACTAGAATTCATTTACAGTGGGCACCACCTCTGCCTTGTGTGTAGGACCCTTCCCTCTCCCTCTGTAGAGCCCTATTGCACAAAAGCAAGTTCCTGGTAGGAATTTGCTGTTTCTTTCCTGTCCAGATGGCCCTTCTGAGCCCCACTTAACCTCTCACGAACAGGCTCTGGACTCAGAAGCAGGAAATTAGTAGGCTTCATTCTCTACTTCACCACAAACTGTGAAGAGCTTGGGCAGGAGGTTGGCTTCAGGGGAAGGCAGTGTATCGGAACACGCTGGAAAAGCTACCTCATGCGAGAAACTGTGGAGAAGCAAATGAGTGATTACTGTCGTGCCTGGAGCTGGGACTCGCTTTCCAGCAGGGCTGGGGGGGCCCGGAGACCCCCGCTGAAACAGAGAATTCCCTCAGGTGTCTGGTGCAAATGTTCATTCCCAGGGGTCCCTTCCTCCTGGAGTGGGCAAGGGGACACTCCTCAGTCCTGCTCTGGCTGCCCCTTTGGAGTCTGTCCCTGAGAGCTGCTTCCCTGAGCTAGATGGCACTGTGGATGTCCTTTGCTGTGGCTGTTCTGTCTGTGCCAGCAGTGGCTGTTGGTGATGGCCATGGTGGGGATGAAACCCTGATGGGGAGGGTGGCACTGGCACCTCCAGGCTAAGAGACGAAAGCACACAATTGAAGTTTTAGCAACAGAGGCCAAACCTGTGCAGGTTTGGTTGTAATAACAATCTCATGTGCAAGGGTTGAGTGGTCTGTAAGCTCTTCCAGCCTGGTAAGAGTTTTAGACTGGACTCCTTGGAGCATCTCTAAATGGTGGCGGAGAAAAGTCATTATTGGCACTGCCAGCAGTGTGTGGGTGCTGGAGTAGGGTCTATCTGAGAGTAATTCTACTGAATTAGTGTAATGCTACATTGTGGTTGGGTGTTCATCTCTTTTGTTTCTCTCTTTTCTCTTGTAATAGGCCTCTCAATTCTAGAAAACTAAGACAAAATCAAAAAGTGTAACAAGTCCTACAGTAGCCAAAAATGCATGGCCACTTGATAGTCCTTTTAGTCCTTTGTGCTTCTTGTTCTCTTTGACTCATTTTTTTACTTTTTTTTTTGTCTTAGAGATAAAGAAAATATTTCAAATTTTTAAATAGTAAAAATTACGATCTGAATATTTTTATAAAAATAATCTCTTTGCTCACAGTTACATATTTCAGCCCTGGTTCTGTGCTTCTGGAGGCAGGTGGGAGGCAGTTTCTATTTGTTCATTTCTTTTCTTTCATCATAGCACAGTTTTGGATCCTGCCATATCTACTTTTCTTCCTCTTGCTTGATGACTGTTCACCTCAGCACATCTTCATCAGCGCAAAGTTTTGAAATTAACACTTCAGAGCCTACTGTCACTTTTGGGGCATCCAGTTCCAGTGACATCTCTGTGAATGCTTGTCACTGTAAACAGCAAGGTTTCCAGTAGGTGTGAGTGTAAATCCCAAATTTGACCAGTTTCCCCCAAAATCTCTGGGCTGGAATCAGGTACAAACTGTTTACTAAAGCTGTACCCGCTGTTGTTCCCAGGCCAAGGTTTTACTTGAGCAGGTGCTACGGAACTCTGAGAGTTTCAGCCCTTGGCCCTACACTGGCAGCACTCTCAAAGTGCAGGTTATCAAACACAAGGCAAAAGCTTCAAAACAGACATTCTTAGATTTGCACTGTCACTCTCAGCAAGGCAGGATGGCAATGCTGCCTGTGTATCAGCTGTAGGAGGAGTGTGCCTGTCCCTGAATCGCCGTCCAACAGAACAGCGAGATCATCCTGTTTGTGAAATGATAGCATTTTAATCCACTGGAAAAAGCAGCTTGAGCTGGCCAAGTTCCTCTTCTTCCTCCCCCTTTTTTTCTCCCCTTTCCAGCTCTCATTCACTGCAACTAAACTGTGGCCAGAAAGACTTTGCAGAGTGCAGTTCCAGCAATATTCTCTCCAGAACGGAGACATCCTCTGCTTTTTACTTCTGCCAGCAGCAAATTTTGAGGAGTGATTTATAAAGTTCAAGACCTGGGGGCTTTGTAATGGAGACACTGACAGACCCTTAACTGGAGCATTGTGGGATGCAGTGCCAGAATACATCGAATAATATTCGTGAATCTGCCATAATGCTGGATATTATCACTCATTATCATGTAAGAAAGGGGTGATTAAACAATAGTTACTGAGAGACATTTCTGGTGACAGGAGGCAATGATGAGAATGAACTGACCTCAGTATACATTTAGAACTGGTAATAATGGGAAGTGGCAGGAAGCCAATAAGTGAACATGGCCCACAGCTCAGATCAATGAATTACTTTTTTTCTGCTTTACAGCAGTACATGGTGTTTAATGAAAAATCAATAGCCCCTTGCAACTCAGAGCTGTAATCAATCGTTTGACCTGAAGCTTTCCCTTTTTTCTTTTTCCCTTTCCTCCCTCCCCTCCCAGGGAAGGTGTCCTGGGCTGATGACACGATTCAGTGGTGAGGGGCAGTACTTCACCAGGCTCATAGAGGGAACCTGACAAAGCCCAACTGCAATTTATACCAGCAGCAACGTAGATATTTATACAGAAAATCTGGGGATGGCCTTGGTCAGCTGTTGCTGCTGCCTCTTGCAGAGAAGTCAGAGCCATGCTTAGGGCAGGTAGGTCATGTCATCAGGCCTTAGGCCCCTGGCCCGCCAAGGATGTCCAGGGGTGTTGTTTGAACATCAGGGAAGGGAGAACATTAGTGTTGGAAATGATGGGAAATCCACCCTAGCCGGCAGTGCCTGTTGACTTAAGAAGGAGGATCCATAACGCTGGGTGTTGGGGTGTGGTCTGTGATGTATTCCAGGAAGAAGTTGCTGTCTGAGTTTTGCAGTGAAGTTGACGAGATGTTGCTGGTAATGCTGGTGTCTCTGCATGGTCTGACTGGGCTGCACTGACAGTAGGTGTAATGTGGGGCTCATGTATGATTGGTCCTGATTTGCATCAGTGAGGACAGGAAGAAAAAATTCAGTAATAAACCACTGCTCTCAGCTAAAGCTTTAAGAGCTACTTGACTGGAGGTTTGGTTGGTTGGTTGGTTTTTTTTGGAGTCGTTTGGTTTGGGGTTCCTCATGTCTTTCATCTCCCTTGCTGGCTCCTTGCTCTAGTCTTGTCACCAGCTACCAGAATCGAAGATGGTCTCCAAGGGAAGGAAATGAAGCATTGACAATGATGAGGACTTGTTTGCTGCAGGATTGTTCTCAACAGCCTGTTCCTGATGGTTTTACTCAGCCTTCTTCTGAATGCCTCAGAGACAAAAGGGCAGCTTTTGCCATGGCAAGGCAGCTCTTCAGTGGGAAGGTTTTTGCTCATAACCTGAGCTCTGAGGTACCATCTCAGTCTGTTGGTTTGCATCCCTTTTTAACCGCTGACTAAGCAGTTTTCTTTTTTGATGTATTGGAAAGATAAATGGGTTAAGGTGACATTTCCAGCATCTCGCTGCTTCCTCACACCCTCAGCCCCCTGCTCCTTGTTGCAGTGCAGGAGAAGAGAACAAGCGTGTCTCCGGGGTCTGATGGCTCCCTTCTGCTCCTCCGTGTCCGCGGCTGCTGCTGTGCCTGCTGGCTGAACGGCTGATTTCCTGGCACCATCGCAGTGCCGGGCCCTTGGCGGAGAGCACCGCTCGCGCAGGATTGCCAAGCTACTCTTTCCAGGGATTGTGTGTGCCACAGCTCTTGCTTGGTGTCATGTGCTGCAGCCTTCTGAGTTCTCTTTCCATGCAGCTAAAATGCTGGTGCCTCGGGATGCAGGAGTGATGGGACCTGGGTGGGCTGGGGGAAATGCTGGGATGAAGACAGCAGATTTCCTGAAGGGCACGGATTTAGTCATGCATGTTTCGGTCTGTTTTGGAGCTTTGGGTGGAAACTGGATGGGAAGAGAATGTTCCATGTCAGAGCTGCACACATGCCTGTATCTTCCTCTCCTGAGAGCGTGGATGGCTCCCCTGTCCATTGATGTGCTGGGACAGTGTCTGTCAATGCTCTCTCTAACCCTCAGCTGGACAGGCAGGTATGGCCCAAGGCAGGCTGACCTCAGGGGAAACCATGTGCTCTGAGCAGGTCTCCACAGCAATGATGTGCATTTCTACTCCTTCTCCTTCGTTCTCTCACCAGTGCTTTGCCTTCAGGGACTGGTCTTCCCTGTGTGACTTCTTGCTGACCTCTTTGCTTGGAAAACACACCTTGGGGTTGAGGACAAGCTCCTTATACTTCTAGACTGTTCCTGAGAAGTGCTGGGGGAAAAAAAGGCCTTGCTATACTGCATAGGAATGTGTTTGGGTCTTGGAGTTCTCTGTTCCAAAAGGATTTACAAGATGATTCCTTGCCCTGTCCTACAGCTTTTGCGATTTGGAACAAAGTCAGTGGGTTTCACCCAGAAAGAACATGTTCTGGAGTAGCTGAGCAGTGGTAATTTTGGGATTGCTCCTAAACTTGCTGAACTGGGAGAGAGAACTGGACACAGCACTCAGAACATCTACACTGGTTTTGTATGTCGTGCTTGGCTCTGAAGGCACATTTATTGCTTGTACTACTCTGTGATCCCAGTTGTGACACTGTTGTGCTGCTGTGGATGCAAGCCAAGTAGTCTTCACCATACTCTTTTCTGTCCCGTACCTCCCAGACCTTCACCTGATCTGAAAGAGGACTGGCCAAGGGCTTTGGGAATTGGCTTCAGGGGATATGATCCCTTAAATGCAAGGAAAATGGAGAGTGAAACTCTTTGCTGGAGATCTTGCTCACTCCCCACCGACACATTTGTGGCTCTGAACTGTCTCCCTGGTTGCTGGCACGCTGGGTGCAGCAGGAAGCAAAAATGCTACTGGTGGCAGTGCTGGGAGTCAGAGGGCCCATAAAACTCCCAAGTCTGGCTGATGCAAACCTCCTGCTGCCAGTGGAGCAAGTGAATCCACAATAACCCTGGATTGCTGCAATGGCAGCTTGGCAGGTGGCTGCGGAGCAGCAAGCAGCTCTCAAGCTGTGGTAAAACACTGCATGGCAATGATGTAACAGCCACATCCCACCCAAAGCCCTTGTGCTGAACAAAAAGGGTCAGCTTCTCCACGGGTATAAACGGGGGGAGCAGCACTGACCAGGGCGGCTGGGGGCTCAACCCTGGGGCTGCTTACCCAAGTCTTGCCATCAATCTCTGCAGTGCCATTTGGAGATGAACCTGTATTTTTACATTCTGCTGCTTGTCTTAATTGATTTCTATTTTTTTAAAAATACTGTTTGTTAATTCATGTTGTGTCTTTGGCCGAGCAGTTATATGCACGGCCATATTGTGTGACTGCAGCAGTCTGGTGCGGCGCAAGGAGTGCCACATCATGTGAGACGTTTCATCTCCACGAGTAACCTCGGCACCGTGGCAAATGAATACATGAATACAGTACAGCCAGGAGAGTGAGACGCGTTGACCGCTGCCCCTACTTGCCACGCAAATGTCATTCTTTTGGATTTTTTTTCCCCCTTTTCTTGTTTTCCCAACACATTTTGGTCCCCTTTTTGCTTCTCCCCTTTTCCCTTAAGTAGAGATGACACAGACCAATACCTTTGATGGAAAGTAATAATCAGGCCTATTAAGTGACAAAGGTTTACTCTGTAACAGCTGTGCTGGCGGGAGAGGAGAGCTTGTCTGACTAATGAATCATGAAACAATCAGGCAGTAGCCATTTGTGTTTAGATCTGTAAATATGGTGTGGTTCAAGTGCCAGACCATCTCCAGCACTCCAGCTGGGGGCACAGATGGTCCACATTCAGCACAGCACAAGTGTAAAGAAAAGCCTCCCTCCTTCCCCCTCTCCTGCCTGTCCCACAGTGCCCCTCCCAAAGGAGAGAGCAGGCAGCTTGGGGATACACTTGGGCTGTGGGCAGGAATCCTGAAGTTGCCCTTCCACACTCAGCAGCTCCCAGCAAAATGCCTGCTCCCTTGCTTGTCCAAGACACAGAAAAAAGCCAGGAAACCCCTCAAAACCTATGTGCTGTATAAGGACTTTTATGTTTTGGACTAAACCATTAGAGTTTATTCCTTGCTTTCTATCCCTTGGATTTCTTCCTCATGCTCTGCTGTTACCTTTCCTTCTGCAAGGCATCATGATGACCGCTTGTTAGTCCTGAAGGGCGAGTGACACAGCAGGAATTCACAACTAAAACACAGGAGCAGAGCCTGGAGAAGAGAGGGAAGGAAATAAAGTTGTCAGGGAGTTCAGGCTCTTTCCACTCTCTTGACTTGAGCTGGGAGTGCTACTCTCAGTACTGGGAGTTGAGGCAGCCCCTTCCTTGGCCTTCTATGGGAGACTGGCTGTCCAAGGCACGGGAGTGCCAAAGGCAGAAAGAGCTAGCTGAGTGTGCAGGTAACCCATTGCCTGGGGTTGGTGCTTTTGGGCCAGTGAGGCTGTGCTGCTGAGACACACTTTGTTTGCAATATATATATTTCTGTCTTTACCCTGCTAGAATTATAGGGTGTACTTGAAAGTATCTAATAAATATTTTGTTGTCTTTTAGTTTCTTCATAGGTAGGTGGTGGTGGGACACCATTATCTGGATTGGTCCATGGGAGGGAAATGATGGATTATTAGTACTGTGATCTGCTTTTCAAACCCTTCCAAAGAAGGCAGTACTGCCAGAAGCAAGGGAAGGACTTGCCATTCTTATTTTAGTTTTTATTTCTCCTAGGTATATCCAATTAGCTACCATCTCTGCTCATTGTTGTTGATTTCTTTTAGAGATTGTTATTCCCGCAGTAGCCTCCCACCTTCAAGAAATGTTCTTTCCAATGGTTCTGGCCTGAGGCTCAGCTCAGTCCAGTGGGGTTTTGTTCTGTGCTGCATCTTCTGTGCTGGTCCCTGCTCACACAGCAGTGCACTGCAGCTGGGAGTCAGGGAAGGCATTTCACCACTTGGTAATCTATGCTCATGTCACTCTTGCTGTCTAAATAACTCTACAGGACACCAGCCTGTGAAGAGACACATCCCCAGTTTATGGGAAGCACAGGTAGGTTTCTGTGCCTCCACTACCTGCTTCTGACTCCTTCAAGGGCTGAAAAACATGTAAACCCTGCACAGGACAAATGATGTAAAATATTGCTGGATTCCCCACCACCACCTGCCTTTTGTGACTTGCACTCTGTGAGTTGAGTTATGCTAAAGGACTATATACAGACCTGTTAGAATTTCAGAGGTGTCAGCAAGAGAGAGTGAAGGTTGGCTTTGCTTGAGGTTGTTTTCACTCTGATCCTTTCTTTCTCTCTCTCTGTGGAATGGGCTTTGGGACTGAGATTACAGACCGGCACAACTCAGTGCAGTCCATTGACCTGAAGTTCCTGAATCTAGAAGCAAATATCTAGTTTTTATGTCTCAATGGATTTGGAGAGGTGTGTAAAGCACTGGAGAAACTGCTTGAATCCAGATGACTTTAAAAAGAAAACTATTTAAAGTGTAGAATGAGGCCAAGGTGAGCAAAAAGCACCGAAGAGGCAGGGGAAGACTGGCTGATTGCCATAGCTCAGCCCTTCAGTGTCTGTGGGCTGCTGAGGTGCTCTCAGTGCACAAGAGGGTGAGCTTCCAGTGCCCTGAGGGCTCAGTGCATGACATTCACCTTGCTGGGTTTTTTCTTAAGAGTTCTGAAGCCCTCAGCCTGGGTAACTCAGGATGACACAGTCTGAAATAGGGAGAAAAGACAAAGAGTAGAGGGAGCAGACTTTTTCGTTCTCCTTTCGTTTGTTAAGCCATTATTTTGTGCGGACAAAGGAGAAAGTTTGCCAAAACCCTAAGAAATACAGAGATTTTGGACTTCAAGAATAGTACTTTTCTTGCCAAAAATTACATTATGTCCCGCCTCGCTTGAGCTGTTGAATGGTTATGTCATGCAAGAAGGTGGATGAGGGAGAAAAGCTCTCAAACTCTTCCAGCTCAATCAGAGCAATCAATAAACCTCACAAAGGTAATTATTCTCTGATTTAAGGCCTGCTTCTCTGTTTGCAATGTGATTTGCTTGCAGCGACCAAAATGCATTTGAGAACTTTGAGAAATTTAAACTCATGTAATAATGTCTTCATCTTTCTCTTGTCCAATAACCTCGTTTCCTTTCTTTTATTTTGGGGAGGGGAATATATATTTTTTTTTCTCAGAAGCTAGGCTGAATTTTAAAGACTTCTTCTTAGAAAAAGCAACTAGGGCTGTGCACAGTTGGCACTTGAACATGGAGTTTCTACTGAAACTTCCCTGCTATTATCTTTACAATGTTATCATTATCAAAGCCTGCCAATATTAGGTATGACAATGAGTGCTCACGGCAGGGAGGAGCACAGCCTGGTCAGCAGAGGAAGGGGGCCACTCACAATTGTGCCCCCTGTTGCAAAAGCCATAATAATTTCATCTTCTCACACTGGCATCTGCATTTCCTCTGGCCTGTGTAGAGCTGCTGAGTGCCTGGTTTGCTTTGGCCAAATCACAAGGGCCATTCCTTGAGCATTTGCAAGACTTCAAATAGAAGATCATGCTGGTAATGACTTCAGGGCAGGATTGGGGGTTATGTTTTTATTTTTTGTCCTAGAAATAAATTATTTAACTACTAAAATGAGGCAGGCTTCTGGGATTTTGGATGTAATTTAGTTCAAGGTTGTGTTAAATATGTTAGTAGATCAACCACTCTCCTTCTTTGCCAACCTGCTTAGCAGAAACCAGGGAAGGCAGATCAGCTCAGTGTCGACTCGGTGGATTTGAAGTGTCACATACTGTAGTCATTAACTACCAGCTGCATTATCCATGTATGGATTTTACCTT
Organism: Picathartes gymnocephalus; assembly: GCA_013390045.1. NCBI lineage: Eukaryota > Metazoa > Chordata > Aves > Passeriformes > Picathartidae > Picathartes > Picathartes gymnocephalus. The sequence continues at coordinate 44,863 of WEKY01061440.1, read as the reverse complement.
TTAGCACTGTGTTTGTTCTCCGATCCATCAGCATATAGCAGGATATGTTACATGTCTCACTGTAAAGACAAATAACTTGACAAATTGGTCCATGAGGTGTTGTCATTTCTTTGCACAAATCTGCTTGGTCATAGAGAAGTCAGGACTGCCATCTTCCTGGAAGACTGGCCCTTCCAAACCAGTTGTTACATAACCCCTCTGAGTCCTGTTGGGATGTGCAGAGGAGGAGCTGTACAAGGCGAGCTGGTCAAAGTTGGCTGCTCAGCATGAATTCTCTGGAGCACGTGAGCTGCTCCCAGCCAATAGAAGGCACTTTACTGTGTCTAAGCAGAACACAGGAAACAGAGCCCTGGGCCTAAGCTGCTGTCTTCAACAAGGCAGAGATTTGCCTGTAGTATGAAAAGGCTCAGTAGCAAATTTTGGTTTACCAGCTAAACTAAAGCTATACACGAAAAAGCACAGGCAGTGGCTGATCATCCAAAAGCTGTTCTGATGTGTTCTCTCTTCCTCTCTTTGTCCTCGCGTGTCTGTCTGTATCCAGTGTGAGAACATCTTGCAGAGTGGTGCACACCTGGAAGTGTTAGAGCCAGGTCAGGCCAAGCTCAGCAACAAACAGTGTTAATTTTAAACATAGGCTGGAGATTCCCATGACCACGGGGGTCCTGCCCCTTGTTTAGCAGCCTGGTGGTCTGAGGCGTTGGGGTCAGAGTGTGTCTCAGGGGATGTGTGTCTATTGTCTGCCCTTCCAGCTCGGGCTGGAGAAAAGGATAATGGAGTCTGAGCAGCCCCCGCTGCTGAGCCCTTGCAACTGGCCACACCTGATCATGAATTATCACAGGGAGCTGCTGACGCTGGGTGGCCACCCAGGAACAAGGAAGAGAGGCCTCTCCCTTGGAACGTGGGTGCCGGGAACAAGGTTTGGGTTGAGGCAGCTGGGGTGGCAGGGTTAACACCCTTGATCTCCCTTTGCTGGAAGTTGTGGTATTTTTGGCAAGCAGAAAGCCAGGGCTGGGAATTCCTGCATTTCCCAGGGGCTGACTGAGGTCCTGGCAGCAGGGACACCAGCCCCTGTGTAGACAAGATTGGCTGTCATTTTTATCAGGAAGGTAGGAGCTCTTCTGCTACCGCAGGTCCATATCACACGGACAGTGGGGAACACAGACTGGCAGGACACAGGGAGATGGAGAGCACGGGGAGAAGCTGTCAGAGAGATCTGTCTCTTTAATATGCCTGTTGTCGTGGAGACCGGGAAAATATTTTGCTGTTGTTCTTGTGAGTTGTGGCAGTCATCCCTTCCTGTTTTCCTTTGGAAGTTGGTGAAGCTGCAGCTGGGTACAGCTGGAAAAGAGAACAGAACAGCGTGGGTTTTTGCTGCCAAATAAGGGGCTGCTTGAGGAAATTGGAAACCCATATATTGCTTCTGGAAAGAGATTATGTGCTCTTTTGTCCCACTGATCCCAAGCCCTTGTTACAGTCTGAAAACAGGGCTGCAGGCAGAAGGTGGTTTTTAGCTATAGATGTTTAAGATAGCTCCAGTGCAGTCACTGTGGCTGCAGTATTCCCATATAGTCCTGTTCTGCCCCCAGTAGAGTGGTCTTTTGGGCTTTGTGTGTAAGCTGCTCACAGCTCAGTGCAGGCTCCTTCTGAGGACAGGTTTCTCTTGCCAGCCACCACAAGGGATACCTGTACCTTGTGAACCTGTTGTTTCTGGCTGCTGTGCTTGGCAGGACAGCAGGCTGAGGGGACCTCTGCTCACTGTATGGAATAGCACTGAACTTCCTCCAGAGGCTGGCAAACTTGCACTGACCATGGGCCTTGCCCAAGTACACGAAAGGTAGCTGCATTCCTGTTGCTGCCTTTGCAGATCCCAGTTCTGGGAAGGCTCAACAGGGTCTTTATACTCTCTGGTATTTCCTGTGGCTTTATGCCGAGCCACTGCTTTCTGAGCAGCTGCCTAACATGCTGCTGGCATGGTGGGGGTTAACTGGGACATCACCTCCTGGTCCCACTAATTTTGCTCATTTGCCGTGCTGTGGCTTCCAGCACCATTTCAGACACTCGACGATGTGAAAAAGATGGAGCGAAACCAATGCAAAGTGGGCTTGAAGTGGTTGCTCTCCTAAATGTCAGCTGCCCAACTAAATATAACCCTGAGAGTAGAATTTATGCTTTGCACTCCTTCGCTTTTTATTGTGGGGAGAAAAAAGCCAGGAGCTCAACGGGCTGTAACTTTAATAGGTCATTCCAGCCAGTGCTTACCTTTACAAAATCCTGCTAACGCTGGGAAGACAATACAGTGATCAAAAGCAGTGATGAGATTTTTTAGCAGCATTAACCGTCATGACCTAGCAAAATGAAAGAAAATGGTTTAACAGAACTGTCAGATCCAATATAGCTAATAAAGGCATGGATAAATGTTTATTACATACCGGAGACAGATCATTTCTGTACAGAAATTGAGGATGACCTTTACTGATAACTCTTATCTGCCTGATATCCTGAATAAGAAAAAGAGAGGGGGAGAAAGGGCTGCGCTATTGCTGGTGTTTATGAAAGGTGGAGAAAAATTACCATTTGCAGATGATGGTTTTTAGACAAGGTCTCTCAGTAAAATAAAGATATGAAACTGTTCATTCTGTGCAAGGGACTCTGGGCTCTGACCTGGCTGCATCGAATGTAATGAGTGTGTCCAACTGGGGCACTTTATGGAGACTTGATTTTCATATGTTTTATGTATGTGCACACAATCATTCTTGTATGTTTGTATATGAGTCCATGTTTAGGGCAGTACCCGAGTAATGCTGCCCTGAGCCGCCTTCCCTCCAGCTGGGTTTCTGTGCTGAGCACAAGTAGCTGAAAGCAGACTTCCAAGGCAGGCCAGTTCCCAGAAACTCCCGCTGAAACCCAAAGGCCAGACCTCTGGAAGAAATGGGAAATGGAAGCCACTTATTTTGAGCTGTAAATGGCATGTAAGGTTCTTGAGGCAATCTGCCTTCTCTGTTCCCATTCCATACGAAGCAGCACGTGAGGATTTGAAACCTAGGTAATTGCCAGTGCTGAACCTGTCAAGTGAGGGTGCAGAAGTCCCACCCAACCTGACAGCCAGATAAACATGGGAGTAAAGGAGCAGACAGGTCAGCAGGCTGCCTGAAGCACCAGGAGTGGGCTAGCAGAGTTCTGCTCTCAGGCAATCAAAGACCAAGTTAAAAGCACACTTTTCCCCTCAGCGTAGAGTTCAAGCCCCAAAACCCTTGCTTTCCTGGTGTTCTCAGTGTGAGGTAGAATTGATATGCTGGAAACACAATTGTAGCCATGAGGGTGAGCTTCTTCCAGAAGGGAAACATCACCAGCTACCTGTCAAACAACTGCCTGGAATGAGATGTGAGTGAAATCAGAATCAGGCCTACTACATGCAGTTAATCATAAATAATGCTGTCTCGGTAATGGCTGCAATTAGTTATGAACTTCAATCATTCCTACCATTTCCATGTTGGCTGATTATGCTGCAGGAATTACCAAGTAACCCATAGCACATTAGCTCTCTGTATTGCCATTGTGGGGAGGGCTCAGGTCACCGGCTCCTCGCAGGATGAATTAGCACAGCTCTCCCTGCACAATGGTGCTGGGCTGATTTACAGGGCTGGAAGCTGTCCCTTTGTCTGCTGGGGGTGTAGAAGCAGCACACTGGAATCACAGCTTTGCAGGGAAGACTTACCCAGCCTTACAGGAACAATGGGAGTGCTTTCTCTGACTGTGCAGGTGACTTACTAGATGCTGCCAGTAATTCTTAGGTCTGGGGGTGGTTCAGCAATAACCTGGAATCAGACTTTAAATGGTGCAATTTGAAGCTGGGAAGAGAAACACAATTAATGGGCTTACCTGACTCTAAAACGTAAAAGATAAGCAATTTCTTAAACTAGTGCTGATGAGAGTCTTAAAAGTTCCATTGGCACCTGCTCTACAGATGATTGAAATGCCTTTTGTTTTGATTTGCAGAGGTGTGTAGGACCGCTGTCTTCTGAGGGCAGGAGTGCTTGTTTTACTGTGAGGCATCACCTGGCTGGCAGCCTTGGCCAAACAAGGCAGGACAGTTTGTTCCTGCTCTTAGGGTCTTTGCCTTGATGCTCTTGATGCTATGTCACTTGATTTCTTCAGAGAACAACTGACTTGGCTCTTTATGTCAACTTTTGTTCATCAAGTTGTATGGGAAATACTGTTTTTGACTGCTGAAAGACACTTCTCTGTTGGTCAACGTAAATTCCATGGTAGCTGAAGTGTTTGAATACTTCAAAGCTTCCAGACCAGGCCCACAGCCCCACTGTATTATTTTGGGTGAGAACAGCACTCTAAATGCTCTTTTTTGATGAGATCTCAAGCTTTGAGCTGTTATTCTCATGGATGCTAATCCTGTAGTCTGAAGATCTCATACCTGGTTCTGTGCTCTGGGGTTTCAGAAGGAATTACTTTAAAGCAGAAAATCTTGGGGAAATTAGTTGCAGTTCTAAAGCAGAATATTTTGTCAAAATCAAATTTGTTTCAATGAGGAACAATCATTCTAATGGCTGAGAAGAATGCAAAGATTCAATGAGGTATGAATGGCACAATTACCACCTCAGAAACAATATATTTGTAAAGTTAATTCCTCTTGAACATGAACAATCTCCTTACACTTGACCCCTCTCTATTGCCTCTGCCATGCTTGAACTCTCCTTGAACTTTGTAGATCCATCTTGAGAGTATGATATGGCCATCTCTTTTGCATCTGGTTATTTTAGCTCCAATTTGCAGCCCTAAAATGGCAATTATGGTGATATATTGCTCAAGTCACCTGACATGGATGAGTATCGGGATCAGTGCGTTTATGCACAGGACTAGTGAATGGAGACTACAGCTATGATTTTAAATGACTTGATTAATTCTGAAACAACACTTCAGAGTCCATTACATCCAGCAGGTGTTGGGGTTCAGGCTGCACTTCCATTGCACATTCAGGCTGCCTTCCCTCAAACAGCACAAGCATGTCATCTTTATTACCCCCTCTTTTTTTGTGTGCCCAGCATTCCTTTCCTCCCCCTTGTTCCTCCTTTCAGATCTTCACTGACTTTTACGGCAGGACAGGAGGGGCAGGTTTGGGATAGAAGTGTCCCTGCTGAGGCTGCTGGCCTCTGTCAGTCTGTCCCTTGTCCCGTGGGCAGTGCTGCCGGGAGGGAGAAAACAAGAGCAAAGCTCAGAAATCATCTCAGCTTCAGGGCTGACTGGATCCAGATAAAGCAGGGAGCACCGGGCTGAAAACTCTTGCCATACATCACTCTGTAAGGACAGCTTTTTGTAAGGATCAGTTGTCATGGGGCTTTATTATATGCTTGTTGCCTTTATTGGAGTCTTTGTGGCCTGATCCCGATGCGCTCTGTGCCTTGTTTCAGCCAGAATAATTGCTGAAGTTTGGGGAGTTCAGCCCAGCAGAGATGCAGGCTCCAACAGAGAAACAAGACCCTATTCAGGGAGAACACTGGAACTACTCCTTTGTGGCCAGGGTGCTCCTTCCCATGAATAAGGGGACAAAAGTCTGGGGCTAATGAGAAGCACGATGTTGGAGTGTTTGTTTTAAAGACAGTGGCTCATTCTGCAGGCTGTGCTCTGGAGGCAAGGGAAATTCTGTCTGGGGTCAGGAATCTCCCAAAGGAAGGGGCTCTTGTTTGCCCTCAATCTGTAGCTCTTCCCAGCAGAGGTGACAGTGCATGAACCTGCTCTGGAGTCCATGGAAATCAGGGGGAGCCTGTCTGCATCATGGAATGTGCTGTAATAGGACAAGCACAACACTTGGCTGAAGTGTATGGGAGGATCTACTCGGAGACATTCATGGGGGATGGAAGGGGTGCAGGGCTTGCCCTAAGGCTCTGTTGGAAGGCATTCCCAGCTCAGACCCACTGAGGCAGTGGAGGGATGATCTGTACAGAGCTCTGTAGAAAGCTCCTCAGGGGTCAGATGAGAATAGTCCTGGACATCTGGTGGGGGGCAGATAAGAAGTAGTTCTGTAGTTCTGTACCCTAATTGGGGTTCAGACCTCTGTGAACAGCCTGTCAGGGAAATATCTGGCATGGCTGGAAATGCAAAGGATTGGGTTTGGGGGGTTGTGGGGTTTGGGTTTCAGTGCTTTGGAAAAATACCTGGTTTTTTCTATTTTTTTTCCCCCTTGATGCATCATCAGACTTTTATTTCATTTTTAGGGTAGATGGAAAACAGTGTGCCAGCTAGCAGCAGAGGTGACTGACAGGACTCTCTGCCCAGAGCCTGCTCTGTGCAGGGAACACCATTCCTTTGGAAGCTGTTCCTGACTCAGGGGTTGGTTCTGTGCAGTCTCCCCGTTCCGCACAGCCGCCTCTCCTCCCACCCATGCTAGTGAGGAGATTCAGCAACTGTGAACATTCACTGCAACACCCAAACCAGGAGTTATTTATATTCCAAATCCCATTTTTCAGCACTGTCAATTTTTCCCTTACAGGCAAACGAAAAGACAGTTAAAGGGACTTTTGGTGACATCCCCCCTGTTTAATGAAGCTTGGAGTTATGGGCAAGTGACTCGAAGTGCCGTTATTATCTGCATGAGCGGGCGAGGCTGAGGGTCCAGCAGTGTGCATGGAGCTCCCACAAATGTGCACATTGATCATGGCTAATCAGAGTGCCCGGGTCAGGGGGGCTGCAGAGATGCAGAGTGCTGAAAAAGCTGACAAATGAAGCAGCAGAGCTTTGGGTTAATGCATTATTCAAGCAGAATGAGCTATTCAGTTTCTTAGGAGTTTGTCACTTGTCTTTTCCTCTGACATTTTGCTGGAGAGTGCAATGGGGAGACAGGGGGAATGTGAGAGTGCATGAGAGAGCAGTGTCCTAACTTGGGGTGGGGGGGAGGGCGGGAGGAAGTCCTGCAAGTGGTTCTAAAGAGCAGAAGGGAAAGGCATGAGGGAGTGCAATTCTCCTATGTCCTCCTCACTTTGCCAGTGCTTTGCACTCTAGTTTTAGGGTAGAACACTTTTTTGTTGGGTTTTTCAAAAGGTGATTCTGCTTTGGAAGCTTTGTCAGTTCTGCAGCCAACACTGATCTGTTACTCTGCAAAAAACCTGCTCAGGCTGCAGTGTAGCTAAAGAGGAGATGTTTGGGGTGCTTCTCAGGCCAGAGCTGTGCTCTCCCAGGGCTAAGTTCAGCACTGTAAGAGGTTAGGAGTTGTGTGGGATGCTGATATCGTTTGTTCGTTGGTTGTTTTTTCAGAATCACTGCATTGAAGGCTGCGGGCAAAACATATGTGTCAGAAGCAGCATTATTGCCTTACTTGGGCTTCTCATGACTTTCTGGTTTCTTAATAATAAACGTCTCACCTGAGGTCTTCTAAGTATCTGTTGAAAATTCCCTGTATTTCCAGTGCTTTGCATGCTGGAAGCCCAGCTGGTGACACACAATAATTGTACTTTACGTGGCATAAATGATATCTGCCACCTTCTGTGTGGAACTGTGCAGACCAGACCATAGGTTTGGGGGTTTACTCCTGTCACCCCTGCAGGGCAGCAGGAGGGCTGGAGGTCCCTGCTGTCAGCTCTAGGCTCTCACCAGAGGAGTGGTCCGGTTATAGTACAGTTGAGGCTGGTATACTCTAAAGAAAGTAGCAACTTATGCTCCAGGGGACTCTTAGCAAGAGCCTGCCTGGAATTAACAGCTGGAGAGATTTATTTGGTGCTCTCTAGGTTAGAGGGACATAATGCTCTAAGGAGTGAGAGAGGTTTGAGGAATGCAGGGTCAGAGCTCCTGGAAGACCTTTGCCGATTCAGTAATCCTGTGGGCACGCAGTGCTGAGCTCAGCTGCGGGGAGGGGACTGCCCCAGGAGAGCAGGAGATCCTGGGAAGTGCAGCAAAGCTTCCCAGGGAAAGTGCAGCAAAGGACCACATGCTTACCCTTGACAACTTGGGCCATCCCTTCTCTATGCAGCTGTTGATCAAGAAATCATCCTTGAGAAATGAATCAGATTTTGCTTTTTTAGTGGAGTTTCATGCCTCTCAGGTAGCTTTGATTTCTCATGTTTTACTTTATTTTTCCCTAGTCTGTTTCCTAAGCATTTTCTTCTTATTGGAAAATCTGGAAGTTATATTTTTCCTAACTTGCAGTTACTTCAGCATTTACAGGGGGCTCTGAAATGGTTTTGCTGTTACATCCCAGATGCAAATAACTCTGAGTCCCCCAGCAGAATATGGCAGGGCTTGACCAGGAGAGTGTGTGAGGTTGGCAAGAGTATAACTGTGTTATACCAGCACTGCAGGGAACAAGGAATTTCTCTTTTCAGGCTGCTCCCTGGAATAGCATCATGATGAAGGAGAAGGGCAGAGAGAGAGGAGGAGAGGAAGCACATGGCTGTTTGCCTGGTACTTCTGGAGTGCATGACAGTTCCAGTTCAACAGCAGTGAGAGCAGCCTGGTAATGTCACCAGGCTGGAGGCTGCGGCCTCTAAAGTTTGGGACAGCACAGCTCACATGGAGCTGACAGGAATGTGTAAGTGCAACAATGCATAACATAGCAAAGCCCTGGATTTCTTTTTCCCCACACCCTGCAAAAAGCACAACAGATGGAAGGAAGACCTTGGGGAAACAGTCACGGAGCTGGGGCTCAGGACATGGGAATTCAGCCACTGAGGTGGTACAAGACCAGGGATAAACAGATGATCAGCCTCTCCTTTGTTTTGCAGATCATTTCAAGATGTTTTTCTTTCTCCCATCTGTTTTGACTCTCAGTTCTTCAGGGCTGGCACAGTTTCATATTATCTCCCTTTTAGAGAGGGACTTTCTTCCAGCATGAACCTGTCCTGAAGTACAGAAGAACAATAGTGACTATTTGTTAATGCCGACAGCAGAGTTATTTAATCTTCCCCTGCTCTAACCACTCCTGCAGTCTGCTGCTGCCTACCGTGTGAGGTACTTGGCAACATTCTACAACAAACTCTCTCTCCTCATCAAGCTTCTGTCTCAGAGATGCATGTGAAGCATTTCAGTTTTTTCACCCTTTAATCAGATGCCTGACCTGTTCTGAACAGTGCTCAGCTTATGACCTCTTCACAATAAACAAGTTTCAAACAAGCTGCCACATCAGATTTTGTGCAGGAATGAGTGTGAGACAGCAAGGAGAGCTGATCATGCCAAATAGCGCTCTTTGGGCCAGACCTCTCTCTCCTTCCCTGCAGGAATTAATTTACATTTTTGGAAAAGCATGACCATCTCACTGAAAAGAAATTATATCATTTCTCCAGCGCCGAGAGATCTGCTGTTCTGTGGAGAATGGAGTGTATTTAATTAGGCAAAATATTCTTAGTGAGTTGTCCTGGAATGAACACTGTCCAGGGCACTTGGTTCTGCTGGAGTTACATATGATTTCAAATGTGAAGGAAACACCACAGTCCCCTGGGCTGCAGGTCCTTTGGTCAAGGAGAGTGTCAGAAACTCCCTGACACTCTGCCAGCGCTGTGGGCTAGAGTTTCAGAATGAGGCAGTGTGCAAGTCATGCTGGGAAGCTCAGTAGCTTAGAGCTGGGTCTTGGTGTTGAAAGGTCTCCGTGTTGAAATTATTTTGGTTTGGGTTTCTTTTTCTTCTCCTTTGTTCCTTTGATCATAATAATCAGTGGAACTGAAAGAGTGAAGAAAATGGTGATCTTTTTGGTGAACTCAGTCATTTTGACCAGAACTATTACCATCTTTGGGACACTTGCTGACAACTCCAAGAGATGCTGAAGTTCAGCGGGTGAATGACAGAGTGACACTCACTGTGTGGGCAGTGGGTGCAAATGCAGGTACACAGGATCCTGTGCCCAGTGTTCCCTCCTCAGCTCACAGTCTCTGTTTCTAACAACTCCTTTCACTGTTGCTGAATGGACATCGCCTCATTTTCCCTGGCAAAGGGGGCAGCATCGTGAGGCTTTGCAGTGCTGTCCTCTGCAAGGGTGGTGGCACCTAGGTGCCAGCTTGGGGCAAGATGTTGAAAATATTGTCCATCAGAACCCCAGTTCCCAGGTGTTTGAACACAGGCTGGAATATTCTCTACTTGGTGAGCTGGCCACTGTGTGAGTACCTGCATTGCCTTGGCCTGGGAAGGGCAGGAACACTGGGAAGGATTAGAGGTACATATCTCTAGGCATGTCACAGTTAGGTGTTGGCATCACTGTGCAGCTGAACTCTCTGCACACTGCAGGGACCCGTGACAAACAGTGACAAGACTTTATCCCTCAGCTCAGTGACCCAGTCTCCAGGACACCATTGTTTGCTGATAAATATGGCTTTTCAAACATCATTTCCTATGGCTCCATTCCATCATGTTTTTGAGAGAGGTGTTCAAACTGGTTTAGCCCTGACGTGCCATCACAAATGTTGTCAAGCAAGTGATGTAATTGTTCTTGTGTAGCCGTGGCCTCAATGACACATGGACCTTGTCCACTGGTGACAGTCAGTGCCAATTAACATGGCTTTGCTTTCCTTCTAGCCCCTTTAGATTGCAAAACCTTCCAAGATGATTGGTAATAGCTGGACTTGGACCTTTCCTCTGGCTCCCTCCTTGAGGAAGTCAGAAGAGTGAAAATGTGATTTTCCAGTAAGTACATTTGGTCCTGGTTTGTCCCGTGTGGAGGCGGTTGTGGAAGTTGGAGTGCATCCTCTAACTTCTGGCCAGTACCTTGTACGACAGCCAGCAAATGAGCAGAGGGAAGGTAGGACTTGTGTATTGTCCTCTTGGAAAAGCAAAGTGGTGAGAGGACCAGCCTAGGCAAATTCGCCCCGCTCCAGCCTTCCTATTTTGGCAAGTTTCTGTGGAAGAGGGAGTCTGCAATGTTCACAGAAGGCTCAGCCTCTCCAGACACTCCACAGTCACGATAAGATTTTAAACACAATTTGATTTTTTAAATTAGCCATGAGTACTTGGGTGGCAGGTGGGTCTTGAACACCTTAGGGTGTGTTTGCTGTTGGTAAGAGTAGAAAAGGATAAAAAAATTCTTTCAGACTTCATAGAGTTTAAGAAGACTTGGTCCATAGTTTCCCTTCCCCAGACTTGAGAGTCTAAAAGGGGGAAAATGCTTCAAATTGTCTTGTAGTTGCCCTCCTGAGACAAAAATATTTTTCCCATCACTTCAGTGTCATAAGCTCTCATTCCCAAGGGAAAAAATATTCAGCAGTGAAAGCCAGGGCCAAGCCCTTTGTTAAGAGGTCAGGGACTATAAGAGCAGCAGCAGCATCCCTTGAAACAGGATCTGAGGCAGGAGACCAGGATACAGAAATGTTAGCTTGTTTGCCTGGGTTTTTTTGTTTGTTTGTTTGGTTGGTTGGTTGGTTTTTTTTGTTTGGTTGGTTTTTTTAAAATTTTCTTGTGAAATGGCTTGGCACTGGTTTATATTTCACGTGAAATATTTACTGTTGTCTTATTTACATGAATTTTAAATGCTTGACCAGAAATATGATTTCTGTAGTTTGTATGCATACTTTCCAATAACCCAATTAAACCCCAGTTGCTGTGCAGGAGAGAGTGAGGATGAGTCAGATCCTCTTTCTGAGGATTGTTCTTATATAGATTGCTCTCGTGCCCTCTTTGACTGGTGAGAATTTAATTACACAGAAGGAAAAGAAAAAAAAATTGAATACTTTGCTTGGGGATGGAAAAATCTAAGAATCCTTATGATTTCCCAGAAATGTTTAGGACCAAATCCTGCTCTCAGCTGACAGAATAGCAGTTTTGGTATGCAGTTCAGTGGGGGACCAGGCTCTACCCCTCTTCCTCCTCTTTTCTCTGATAATGATTGAAGTTAGCTGGAAACCTGATTGTCAGCTGGCTAAAGGAACTAAACTCGTCCATGCCATTTGATGTACAGCTTGTGACTGTTCAAATCCCTGGACTTAAGATTTTAACAATTTTTCCAGAGCTATTTTGAGTAACTATTTAATTCTAGCATTAAAGAACAAAATTGTTGGTCAAGTGAAATACTAGTTCATGTAAGATTGACATCCTGATTTTAATTTTTTTTTAATATTTGGATGGGATTAGGCATTGGAATTAGCGGGCATTGGAATATCTGTAATGCACTGTTGAAACTACAGGCATTAGTGCTCAAGTCTCAATCCTAATTCTGATGATTTTAATAAAGGGAATTCATGCTCTCACTTCTGTCATTTTAGGAAAATCCTGGATAATTTTTAAGGTGAAAAAACAATCTCCTGATAAAATTTAAGGCTGCTTCATTGCAGTGAACCCAAAGGAAACTTAATCTACATAATTAGGATATAGTGCCGGCTATGGAAATTCAGCCTTTGTGGTCAGCCTGCAGGATGGGATAAGGCTCAGGGAAATGCCTCGACTGAGGGGATAGCTGTGCTTTGAGACTTGGGGGTGTTTTTGTACAGCCTAGGATTGCCATTCCTTGTGCTGGTCTTTTTCCCTGGATAGTCTGCAGGGAGTCACTTGGGCTTTTTAAAGAGAAAGCACTCGGAAGCATCAAAAAGCCAAGAAGACAAATGGCGTGTTTGAGGGAATGGGCCCTAAATTAGAAAGCTGAGACCAGAGGTGAACTTTTCAGATTAGGGGCTCAGAAGTGAAAATAGCTGGTGGAGCTGATGACATTGCTCACAAAAACCTGCACGCCACACGGTGCTCCCGTGTCCATCACTTCCCTTGACTCCGTTGGTCTCAGCATGCCCACTCCTGTCTGCGTTTTCCATCAGCCGTGGCACCCCTGCTGCTGCCAGAGTGACAGCCTGCCTCGGGCGCCCTGCAGTCAGTCGGCCAGCTTGGCTCGCGCTGCGGCGCCGGCACAGCCAGGCATGCCCTGACCTCCATCATCTGCTGCTCTCACAAGGTTTGGGTCTGCACTCGCTCCTGAGAGTGTTCTGCCCCAGAGTCCCAGCGCCGATCCAGCAGCTCCAGGCACAGAAGCGATGCCGTGAGCCCATCGGGAGCCGCTGGTGCCTGGCACAGGTGGGCTGAGGGCCCGCACTTGACACCCCCTGGCACCCGGCACGCCTCATCCGAGGGCTGTACACCCCTGTGCCATGCTGGAAAATGTCTCTATATGTTGGAACTGCACGCTGCTGTCAGCCTGGCATGACTCTGCCAGCCTTTGGGAGGTGACCTCTGCTGTGGAAGCAGTTTCTGTGTTCACCATGGCCTTAAGGTGAAATGGGATGTTCAGATTAGGTGTTAGAAGGTTTTTTTCACTGTTTGGGTGCTCAGGCACTGGAATAGGTTGCCCAGGGAGGTGGTGCACTCACCATCCCTGGAGGTGTTCAAGAAGCATCTGGATCTGGGGCGATGCTGTTTAGTGGTTTAGAGGTTACAGTGGCAGTGCTGGGTTGATGGTTGGACTTGGTGATCTTACAGGTCTCTTCCAACCTTGGTAATTCTGGGATTCTGTGACTGTATCTCTTGCTCAGTCGTTTTCCTGAAACCTTTTGGGCAGGTTCTTCTGGCTAAGGCCAGTGCAGAACTTCACAGGGCTGGAGGCTCCAGCAGTGTGGACAGTGCAAGGCAGCAGCGCTGTGCCCTGGGGGCGGGAGAGTGTCCCACTCAGCCTGTCATCAGCAGCTTCTCCTCAAGCACTGGGCCAGAGGCTGCTTCAGCTCCCGGAGCAGAAGCCTATCCTGGATCCTGATATTCCTTACTTAAATTTTTGGTTTACAGCACTGTCAGGTTCACTTTACAAATGCTTCGTGCACTTTTTCAATAAACGGTGTGAGGAGATACATTTCAATCACTTGAAATGCTGTTTGTGAAAACAAAAATGCACCTTTCCCATGGTTTTGCTCTCTTTTATTAGTGAAATTTTAAGATTGGCAGGTATTGTGAATTTCCTCAATTTTAAAATTCGTCATCTGAACCTAAAAGAATATTGGATAAATATATAGTAGTTTCTTGCTGTCTGCCTTCTACTTAATGTGTAATGTCTTCTATTTAATTCCATTTGTGAATCCAGGTCATAGAGCTTCAAGGCACTCTTAGGCTTCCCTTGTGTCAGTTTTTGTACTACCTTCACTTGGTTTATTGATCTGAATTAGTCTGTCGTGCGCTAGTTCGTTTGTAGTCCCAAATATTAGGATGAAGAGATTTTTATCCCGACATTTCGTGCCCCGGCACGCGGCGCCCTTCGCGCCGGGTGTAGCCAGCAGGGGGGGCCGTCTCTGGCTCGTCACTGGGGGCCGCTCACGCGGGCCTCACGTGCCCCTCACGTGGCCGCGCGCGCCCTCTCCGAAGCGAGGCGCGTGCGGCTGGAAAATCCTGCCCTCAGGCACGCGCGGCTCTCCTCAGGGCGCGGCGGGAAGCTCTGGTCCTGCGCATCCCGTCATCGCTGGGACGCCGGCTGGATTTTGTCGGTAAGAAGGCTTTACTTGCTCGGGCAGGGATTGTTTCCCGGCACTTTGGGCTGCAGAGGGGTGCCTGTCTTGGGCTGCGGGTGCCCTCTGGGTGGGAGTGCGGGTCGCAGTTCCTTAAGCCCAAGCCATGTTCCTGTACCCTTCCTATTGCTCCCAGTCTCATAGGCTGGGTTTGAGGAAAATAGGTTTTTGCTGTGTTGGGAAGCAGCGAGGTTTGGGTCCAAAGGGCAGTGTGGGGGTTGCAGGCTCTGTCCCAGGCTGGAAACCTGTCTTACTGTCTAGCTGGGAAAAAAGGAATTAATGTCCCGTGGAGTACTTTGCAAAGCAGGTGAATTTTGCCCAATATTGTTGGGCAATTTGCTAAGAGGTTTAAGTCTCATTTTCTGGAGTAGTACGTGTTTTGTTTGTATTTGCCTGTTGTGCTTTCAGGTCGGTGATGTTTCTTCCAAGGAACTTTTCCTCTAATGTGCTTTTCAGATATTTTTGTGTTACTAACTCGATTTTTCTCTCATTATTTGTTCAGTTTATCAGTATTATATGTCTAAGGGTGCTGGGGAAGGCTTTTCTGCCCTGTGTTCTATTCCAGTGTTACTGTTTGTTAGGACAATCATTACTCAGTGATAGTACCTCAGAGCAAGTATGTGTAGTAACATATTAATCCTACATTAAGTCTTACAGGTTTGCAACTATCTACATGAGTTGTCTATGAAACCGATTTTGCAATGCTTTCTGAAGGAGTAGTTCGTGTATTTTTTGTTGGTGGATATGCAAATTGTTGGGGCTCTTGGGCTTTTTTCGTTCTTTTTTTTATGTAGCTTTATCCTTTCATTGTGGTTACTCAGCTGGCAGATGGATTAATGCATTAAGTGGAGGTCGGGTAGCAGAGCGCGTGTGGAGTGCACTGTTAGAGCTTCTCTTTCAGGCAGTGTTTTGTTTTAACCATTACCCACAACTGTGCCCCAGTCAGGTGCCTTTGGTGGCGATGTTGCAGGTGACCACAGCAATGCTGCAGGGGGTGAGAGCTCCTCCAGCTGCTCTGAGTTCTCCTAATAGCCATTATGTGAAGGGATACACCTGTGAGAGCCATCTATCCCAAGCCATTTACCGCTGTCTCTGCTTGTTGCAGTATGTGTAATGTATTCTAACCTGCTCTGAATGCAGAGGTTAAAAACCAGCTCTTAATTGATAATGACATATATCTTACCTGCGCCACAACTTGGTTTCAAGGAGGATCTATAGCTTTAAAAATGTGAGGGTTTACTAAAAAAAACCAAAACAAAACCCAAGAACAGAAAAAAACCCTGAACAAACCTGCAAAAAACCACCAACAGACAACAGAACCTAACTTTTACCCTGAAAGTACAGCATCTGGTTCTAGGTTCTTGTAGTCTCCAAGGATGATGCTTTGCATGCTCCCAGGTATTTAAGAAAAATTGGTTTCTGGCTGACACTGAAAGGAACAAATGCTCGGGGTTTGTTTGTTTTGGTTTGATTTTTTNTGGGGTTTTTTTTTTTTTGTTTTTTTTTTTTTTTTTTTTTTTTTTTTTTGTTAATTTTTGGTTCATTTCTTGTTTGCGTGGTGTGGCACAACAGAAAAGAGAACTTGAAGCCCTGGGAGCACTGGGCTTTTGGGTGATCCTCAGTAAATGGAGCCGGTGGATGTTGTAAAGTGTGTTAACAAGCTCTTCTGCTAAAGCTTGGGAAACAGTTGCACCTGGTCATCAAAGAGCTGGCCTTCAGCTGGAAAGGTTCTTTTACTGTCTCAGTCTCTCCACACAAGGAATGTTTGGGGTCAGGTGAGAGTCACGTTATTAGGAAGTGGCTGCAGCACTAGTTCTTAACTGGCAGGGAAGCAGAGGCCCGGGGAGACAGACAGCAGCATGTTTTGAAACTGAGCTTTGGAGCAAGGATATAATTATGACTTTATCAGTTAAGTGTCAGTCATTCTGTCTCTCACTGTTTTGACATGTTCAGTTCTAGTGACTGGTGGTAAAAGAGATGAGAGTGTTAGGGGTGTTTGAAGGGAGAATTGTAATGGAGGGAAGCAAGGGGAGAAAAAAACCTGTCGAAGACAATTTCTGGCTGGCAGGCAGTCGGGTTCCTGGTGCAGACAGATTGGCTGATGTTGATTGTTGACAGCTTCTGCAGCTTGCTAATTACAACTGTAAAAAATTCAGGTGAATGACAGGAACTTGAAATGTTAATTCTGCTTTTATTATTTTGCAGCTGCAACTGTTAGTTGGCTCTTGCTGTAATTGATGGACGCTGCCAGTTGCTTAGACAGATGGGAATTAATACTGGTGTTCCCATTAGAACTTGCCATCACAGTCACATTGGCTTTGGTCTCTTGCACTGGGTTGATGTGTGGAAGGAGCAAGCATGGCTCCTGCCTGCAGTACTTGCCTTCCAGGGTACTGGAGCCATCCATTCAACACAGAGCAGATGGAGCTGCCTGCCAGGCCCTTTATTTGCTCTGAACTTCTGGAAAGGGTTATGTGTTGGTAAGTATTGCCATAATAGAGTGGGAGACTTGCGTTTAGTTGTTCTCATTGTTCCTCATCAGAAATGCAGCTGTCAGCTTGGCTGGTGTCTCTGAGTTGCAGTCACCTGCACACCATGTGAATTGGGTACTATAATGCTGGTTGAAAGGAAAATGCTAGAGGTAGGGTAAGTAAAGCAGTTAATAATGTCAAGTAGTAAAGGAAAGTAGGAGTGGATCAGGATTTTTCTGAAGTGGGCGCGTAATCTTCTAGGTGGAAGAATTGATTAAGAGAGTTGTAGTTGTTTGATTGACCTGCAAGTAGGCCTGCTTCCCATATGGGTAAAATCCTGGTCTCTGAGTATGGATTTTGCTTCAGCCTCGCAGGACTGCATTGCTGAGGAAAGAAGTGGCTCAGTTTGTCCCTCTCATGACTTGTTCCTATGTAGAGATTCAGTCTATGGGAGTGAAGCAAGTCAGCACATGCAAAGAGCCCCTTGTGTGGGGAGGGAGCTGCAGGAGTGTTGGTCCAGGTTGCTGAAACCTTGGCTGGTTTTTGACCAGCAAGGTAAGTTAATAAATTCCAAGCCTTCTGAAGCTTGCTTTTTTTTTTTTTTAAAGCAGTTTGCAGAACACATAGCTTTGAGATGGTGAGGAAAAGGCTTCTTTCCTGGATGCTGAGAGATTGCAGTGAGTGGGACTCTCATCCCCAGAGGCATCTATGAGCTGTATTTACAGGTAGGCTGACAGAACACACAGCAGCTTTGTTGGAGGTGCCAACGTCCCTAAGTGCTGGTTTGTTGGTTCCATGCAAGGCAGGTCATGCACACACAGCGCCCTCTCTTCCTCCCAAGTCTCCTGCCATCTAATCCATGCCTGGTGCTCAGACTCAGCATGTCTGGCCTTTCGCTCAGCCTCGGAGCTGAGGTGTGAGCAGTGCATAGGAACCCCTCTCTGAACCCAGCTGCAGAGCTGTGGTGTGCGTGGCCATGCGCTCGCACACAGCATGGGAGATGTTTGACGCTCAAGGTAGGAGTGTGTCACCCACTGCTATGCCAATTACTGGATATTAATGGCAGGATAGCATGCATGTGCCTAAACTGGGAAGCAGAAGGTTAATAGACAAACAGCACCAGAAGATCCCATTTATCAGTTTCTATTTATCTCTCCTTGGGAGGTGGCAGGTTTACAGTAAATACCTTCTGTCCTCCTAATTTCCTAATGATGGGGATAATGATGGAGAATGGTGAAGTCATTAACTGGGACAGCCTCTGTGCATCACTCTGTCAACCACATCTCTCCAAGACCTGCAATGAAAAGTGATAGGCCCCAGCTGTTCACCAGATTCTGTTCCCCTCCCCCTTCCCCATGCTCAACCCCAATTGCAGGCTTAGCAATTAAAAAACAAGGTGAAAAAATGAGACCCAAAACCTGAAAGACAAAAGTCAGTCCCTTTCCCTGCTATGGCCATGATAGCCTAGTCTGCCCTGTGCTTGGGTGTGGGTGTACCAGTCCAACCCCATTGCAATGCTCTCAGTTAAATGCAGTGGTATCCCCGAGCCTGATGGTGTCATCAGGGCCCTGGAGAGTGGAACATGAAGCTGGTATGAGTGGGAGCTGGAAGAAGACTGTGCTTCTGGAGCAGAGGCACTGGGTTTCTTTGGTCCTGCCTCCTGTTCTTGCCATCTGTGGAGGAACCTCTTCAATGCCTGTAAAAACGGCAGCAGTTCTCTGTGTCTAACTCTGTGTATTGGAGTGCTGATGGATTTTGGGGTTTACAAATGGTCGTGTGGCACTTGAGGTGGAACTGTGGGGAGTGCGGGGGGTGGGTTCTGGTTCTAGATTCTGCTGCTTGGAGTTCACAGGACAGGAAAGTGTTCCTGAAAGATGAGCCGAAGTTCAAATGAAGATGCACCTAAGTAAATTATTGCGTTGAAAAGATTGACTTTTATATACCACAATGACATTTCTATGTAGGTGACTCTTTAGGGTTTTTTATATTTGTTTCACTTTTGGACAGTGGCTGGAAGTTGACGACTGTTTTCAAAGAGTTGAGTGGTTTGCCATTTATAGCAGCCATGTGTTCATCCAGTGAGGGCCTGTGATTATGAATGCCAGCCCTATTTTGAACAGGCTGTGGCTTGGAGTACCATGCAGCAGAGCCACCCAGCTATCCTGCGGGTGGTGCCTTTTGGTCCTGAGTGCCACTTTCTGTGCCCGAGAGTCTGGCCTTCTGCCTGGGTGCATTCTGAAAAGAGAGGCCTGCCGGAAGTGAGGTTTTCCTGTGCATCCACCATGTGCTGGGCTCATAAAAGAACTCTTGAGCTGTGAGAGCTTTGTGTTAGAAGGATTCACTAACTTTCAAATGTTTTAATTGAGAAGTTTCTGAGCTTTCAGCATAGACTAGGGTGGCCGGCTCAGCCAAGAGTGTCCTCTGGCAATCAGGTGCAGATGTGATTGCTAGTCACAGCACCGTGAGAAACCTAATAGCGTCCCAGCAAGTGTCTTAATTGAGCTGGAGAGGCTGTAAATAATTTTTAGTGGGCTTTAAGAACAAGGGAGTCGAGGAGCCTTTACTTTGTAGCTTGCAAGGAATTGTGCCTGCAGGATTGCAGAGTGTGTGCAGTGATGAAGGAAAGGATTCTGGGACTGGTCTTAATCTGAGCAGGTGCTTAACTGTGTTCTGAAGTGCCTTGGGCCAGTGTAGATCATGGTGGTACAAAGGGATGTGTTTCTGATTGATGTCTCTGGTGTCTGAGCACAGAGACATGAGAAATGCAAGGCAGTGGAAGACTTTCCTGTTTTCAAGATGTGGTGTTAGCTAGTTAGCACGAGACAAATGGAGTCTAAATGTTCCCTAAATTTTTTTAATTAATGCTGGTCTGTTAGCTGCATGCTGGGGAGTCTTCTCCCTAGGAAGCGGAGTTGACTTAAACACCTCTAATATCACATGGCTAATAACTTTTTGTCTTCGGTCGCAAATTTTGAGGCTGGGGAAAGGGGAGTTTGATTGCCTCTGTGATGATTCAGGACTCTTCAACCTTGTTAGCTTGGCACAGACTTAGGGGCTGATGTTTGACCCTTAGTCTGTCGTCCAGCTTTGTTTCAGACTTGTGAGGAGGTGCCAGTTCACTGGATTCCAGCCACCCCTGGGACAAGCTGCAGGGGCTCCTTGATGGTTTTGCAATGTTGTGACCCTTGCTGGGCTGTTTTTTGGCCAGCTGGCCTGGCCTGGGTTCTCCCAAAGACAGGCTAGGCAATGTTCCCAGTGAGGCCAAGCCTTGTGGATTGCAACCCTCCTGTGTTGCTATGGTTCCTGTAGGAGCTTCTAGCCAAAAGTTAGAATATTCTTGGTTGTTAAGCTCTTAACTTGTCCAGTCTGTCTATTGCAAGCCCAGTGGTCCAGGGATCAACTTCGTGCTTTTGTTTCTGTGGCCAGCCTGTCTCCTTTTGGCATCTCAAGCTTGACACAAACTAGGCTAAATAGAACATGTGACGTTACACAGCTGTTGGCTTCTAAATAAGGAAAATAATATTAGTCCCTCTGTAAGCAACCTGTATGGTAATTTCAGGAAAGCATGAGGTGGCTGTTTTCCCCTGGAAGAAAACTGATCTATCTTTTAACATACATAAACTAACTCTAGGGAAGACTTAAGAGCCTAGGAAGGAGGAAAGTTTTACTTCCTTGAGTAATGTTTGATGGGGAAAATAAAGACAAGACCAATTACCTATCACTGTGGAAGTTTGTTTGTGGAGGACAATATCTACAGCACCAAATCCTGAGGAGGATGGATGCTGTTACAGATATTGCTGGTCAAGTGAAAGAAATGTCACTGGAGCATTCTAATAGCCATCTGAAATAATTTTTTCGATTATGTGTAACATACAGTAGTCGATGACTTAAAAAATTATCCTATCTGACAGGACAAAGGCAGCAAAAATGTTAGATTTAAGACCATTTCTAAAGGTGCAAGATGTGCATGCTAACCCTCTTGCTGTTGATGGTTGAAAGGAAGCAGGAGTGGCTGTTGGCAGTGAGCGTTTAGCTCTTTGGAAGTTGTCTATGTCTGGTTCTGACTTCTGCACACAGCCACAGCTTCCAGAGGAAAGCGTAGCAGTGCTTCTGCAGGACATTATGTCTGCAGGTCATAATGGATAAACCTAATGTTTTACATGAATTTCAGTGGACTCTGGCTTCCAGAAGATTGGTATAAAAGGAAGCTGTTAAAGGTGTTTTCCTTGAGTAACTAAATTGTTCCTACCTCTGCTGGGTGAGGTACTGAAGTTTGGATTCAGTAGGAGGCACATGCTCCAAGTGACAGTGTTTATTGGGACTGCTCAAGTATGGGAGAACTCATTGATGGCTGTGGAGAAATGTGAAAAAATGCAGGGGGCTGTTACATAAGATGATGATGGCTGTTTTAAGGAGAGGCAGCTGTGTATCCAGTATATCCCACTGACTGCCTCAGCTCAAAAGCAATCCAGTCCAGTGCTGCATTTGCTATGGCTCTGGAGTGTTTAAAGGGAAATCCAAGAGCTATAGAGAGTCCCAGCCATCCACCACTTCTCTTTTCCAGAAGAACTGTTGTGGTTTGTCTTGGTTTGAAGGAACCTCCCACTCGTTGGTCTCGGAACCTGCACAGTGTGAATCTGCCCCTGCTGCCCTTGGTATTGACTCTAGAAAGTCCAGTGATAAAGAGCTATTAACCTCTGGTAAAGAGCTAAGCTTTCACTAAGTCGTATTTCATTTGTCATTTTTACCTTTGATAGGATATTTTCCTTACTCTGCATACATCTTTCCCCTTCTCATCTTTGCTCCTGCTAGCAGAGGAAACCTCTGCAGTTCTGTCCTGCTCCTGTTTTTCAGATAAACCATCTGTGACACAGAGAGCTCAAAGCTCAATGGACTGTGCATGTGGCATTTTTGGGGTAACTGCTGTAAGAAAATGGGCAGCACTGTGATGCAGAGCTCTGCCTACCTGTTCCCAGGGCTCTCACTCAGTCATGGAATGTGTGCTCATGTACTCCATCAGCTGCTGTTGGCTTGACTGCCTGCACAGGCTAAATGTAGGGCCCCCAGTGAACATTTCTGTCACTTTTGCTGTTCTGGCCACTATGCTTAATCAAAGAACTGAAAGGAAAGCTCTCATTAGAGAGGCTTCCTCAGTTATACAGAAGCCTCTGCTTGGCTAATTGAGGCTTTAAAGAGCTCCTGCTTCTGGTTGGGGTTGGTCTGCTTGATGTGATCTGGGCCTGAGGCAGAATGAAGCGAGCAGACTTAAATTATGTCTGAGCAAACATGATGGCTGGAGATGAACAAGGTTGTGTTCTGTAAGGCTGCTGCTCAGAGACTAGGGAGTTTTTTGCTCTAGCAGCAAACTGCTGGAATGTGTTGTGGCTGGAGAGGTTGTTGGGAATGTGTAGGTGAAAGTGGGAGTCTGCATAGGGTGACTTGATTGCTTTCTGCTTGCATGTTCAGCCCAGGCCCCTCATTTCCTCCATGTGTTGGAGGGAATGAGAGTGCAAGGCAAGCTGGGCTGCAGAGCCTGCAGTCTGAATGGAGGAAGCAGGTAAATGCCAGGGAAAAAGGTGTAACAGCTATGGGGGCAGAGCTAAGGACTAGTTAATATATCTGTAGTTGTTGAAGCTCTTATGCTTGTGGAGCAGTGTAGCCTAGTCCATTTTGTATATTTTACAGACTCTATTTTATTAAAATTTTTTTGTGTAGTACATGAGTTCATGATCCTAAAATCTGCCACCTGAGAATGAGTGAACAAGGGAAATTATTCCAAGGGACTTGTTTTAAATGATATCAGTAGAACTTATGGCCTTAATAGTTGGTGTCCTAGAGAAGAAGTGTGGTGGAGGAGCTGAAATAGAGTACTTGCTCTTTCAGGATATGGGAATTCTTCCTTTGCAGTCAGTGACTTGAGTAAATCACACCTGAGCAAGGTTCCTCTGCGGTGGGCCAGAGGCAGTGGTCTTAATGCCATGCAAAATGTGGAGCTGCCAGACTTGCTTTAGAGGGCCCTGGCTTGTAGGTGGGTGTGCACTGGATGTGCTGGATGGTAAAGATGTGGAAGAACAGGAGGCTCAAGGTCACGTGTTCAGGTACTGGTGCTGAAAGCCAATCTCCATGCCAAGCCAAGAGTCTGAGCAGAGGTTTCAAGCTGTTCAGCTTTTGGAGGATTGTGTTGCAAAGGATTAAGTGGTGTTTGAAAGAGTTAGAGTGAGCAGTTGCTGCTAGTTGGGAAGCATTGATCCTGGTACCTGGGCAGGAAGGCTCCCTGCCGGCTGAGCAGGCTCCAGCCTGCTGAGAGATTCCAGTGTCTCTGGTCATGTGGCAGGGCCCTTGTGTCCTATGGGAAAGGAAATGGGCCAGCTACCAAATGCCTAGAATTAGGAATTAAGCTGCCCAGAGAAAGGATGCAACCAGTGCAGGTCAGTTACTGAGCAGGGTAAAGATGGAATCCATTTCCGAGGGAAGGAGAAAGGGGAAGGGCCAGTGGTGTGTCCATTGGATGTTTACCAAATTCCCATGCAGCATCCTCATTGGGCGGGCCTTGTCAGATATGTCCCAGTAGGTCTGGCCTGTCGGGAATCAGCACAGAGACAAAGGGACAGATGGGGAAAGGAGACAGGATATAAGGGAATGTACATGATGCCACCCAAGGGACATGTTAACTCTGAGTTTCTTTGTTACCAATTTGATGGTATATTAGTGCCTGACCTTGCAGTGAGGATTTGGACATTCCCTCCTCCTCCCCATTTCTTTTGCTGTTTGCTTTTTATCTTCTTGTAAAGCAATAAAGATGCTGAAATCTGGAGAGTTCCTATGGGAGTTGAACTCTTCAGATACTACTTTGCTCTGTGAAGAGAGATGGAGGAAGTTGTGAGGGTAGGAATGAGAAGGAGGTTTGTCAGGAAAACTTGGGCGAGGAGTTGAGATGACTGTGAGACAGCACAGTTGGGAACAGCGCTGGGTAGTTGCCTTACTCGTGTTGTGTCAGAATCTTCCCACGCCACGGCAGGTTCCAAATCTGTGACAGAACTGTGCCTAAGACTGAAGCATTCTCTGTCATACATCTGCTGTCTGTCTCCCACATATGGAGGGGACAGGGACCTTTGTTTTGGTGGTAGAGGATCCTCAGGCGAGCTGTCTGCACTGATCTGAACAAATGACTTTGTGCACTGGAGGTGGTGTGGCTGAGCAGCATGACTGCAGGGAGGGCTCCAGGGAGCTGAGTGCAGGCTTGCAGACAGGTCTGACTTGGCTGAGTGATGGCTTTTCAGGCAGGGGTGAAGTCTGGATGAGTGCCTGGAGTAGAAACCTATGGAGAATTGTTAAACACAGAAAAGCCATCCTGAGCTCAGGTAGTCCCAGAGCTGCATGTTGTTAGGGACTGGGCGTGTGTCCTGAATGAGTGTCCCTGTGGGCCTGCTTTATTCTGTGTCCCTTTATAAGGTGTGTGCTGCTAGCCTCTGACAGAGTTTGCTGAGCTGGATGGTTCTTTGGTGTGAGCTACAGCAGATGTTCTTCTGAGAGAAATTACTGCAGAAATGATGTAAAACAAAGAGAGCTTAGAATTCTTAAAAGTACATCCATGACTTCTTACTGACTTAGCTAAATTTTCCTGGCTCACTGGTTGTTGAAAGCAAGCAGAGAAAGTTCTCTGGTCTTTGGGCTTTAGAGAAGAGGGGCAGATGACTTTTCCCCTGGCTTTCAAGGATCCTGGACCCATGGCAGTGGTAAATCAAGGTGGCCTGTGCAAAGCAGAGCAGGATAGCAGAGTTAGTGGATGACTCTGGGAGTATGCAAAAGCTCATAAATATATCAGAGCTAGTCATGAATTAAATGTGTCATGTTCTGATTCCCTAAACGACTCTGAAAAGCTTGATTCAAGACTTTGTTCTTATATTGTAGTTATGGCTTTGTCCCCAGCTTTGCAGTAGTCTTTCACTGCTCACCTTTCAGATAGGAGCTGCTTTTTCCTTAGGAAAAGTGATCTGTAGCCCCATGAGCCCCAGAGGAGTAGGTGTGGCCAGGTCTGTCCATGGAGTCCTGCTCTGTCATATACATCAAGTGCTCTTGGTGGATTATGTAGGTTAATGGCTGCAGCTTTGTTTATTCCTTATTACCCAAACACTTGTTCAGACCCTGGCAATCTCCAAGGAGCAGGCTGCACTACTCATGGCTGTGGGAAGGTGAGGAAGCTGTGGGCAGTCTTGGGTTGGTCTGGATAGAGCTGCCATTGTTAATTGTTGTCGTTTCTCTCATGTCTAAGTGACACTGTTGTCCCTAGAGTAGGACATGGTCTGTCCTTTGTGAAACCTTATGTGCACCATGCCCTTGTGGTGCTGTCAAACCAGCAAAAGCGTACGTGATGGTTTTGTATCGTGCAGCCAACAGGAAGGAAAATAGTGTCTTAAATGACAGCCATTAAATCCAATAAGAAGACAATTTCTCATGGATGTGGAGTCATATTTCCTGTCATCTGGGACTGTGAAAAGGTGCTCATGGTAATGCTTGCTTAAAATACGTTTAAGGTTCCTAAGGATGTTTGGGATTTTTTTTCCCCAGCTGAAGATCTCCATGTTACAAAGGTACATTGGGATTTAACATATTAAGAGCAGTCAGCTAATCCTAAAACTTGCCTCTGGCATCTGAGTGTATGCTTATGTAAGTAACTATATATACTGGAAGTGAGGGTGTGTAGTAAATTGTGGACAACTTCAAGAGTGAACTGACCAAGGTTGTGTAGCAGTTCCGAAGTGGAGAAAATAACTAATGAAATAGAAAAAAGCAGTTGCCTAAATAACCATCTTCGGGGATGGGATTGTTTTCCTGTGGATATTCACTGGACTGTGATAAGTACAGTGGGTTTGGAAAGAGATGAATTCTTCATCCGTGATAGAAAAGAGAAGGTTTAGTACAAGACGTGTTCAATCAAGAAAGATACTTGAGAAATTCCTCGAGACCCAAAATGTGAGATTCAGCGTAGGAGTTAAAATTCTGGTCCATATCAACATCTGGAGTTACTTTTCTGTAGGAGAGTATGCAACCCTTATATACCTGGAAGTAACTTAAATTGGGAAGAAAAGGTGAGGGTCAGAACTCTTGAGTTGTATCTGAATATGCCGAAGCTGGAGTATGCGTCGGCCTCTGTAGATCTCACAGGGAGATGCAGCGTGACCTGAAGGATCTGACCTGGCCCATCCTTAGATTTCCTACCTGCTGTGTGGTGAGGTAGAGCAGCCATGCTGGAGCAGAGTTCATGTATTGGTCAGGAGTTTCCAGCTCCCCATGATTGCCTTCGGAGCCCTGTGGAGCTGAGTTTGCATCATTGTAAATTAAGCTCCTGGTGAGGTCAGAGGGCAGGAGCTAATCTGTAAATGAACATTCCTCAAACTCTAGTTACGCGTTGAACCATTGAGATCAGCTCTAACAAGCATAATGCAAACTGGATTAGTTTGTTGTATACCACTGGGAAATTAAATGTGTCTTCCAATTTCTTGTCGCTTAAAATTTGCTGTGACATTTACTGTGTTTGACAAAATGCAGGAAAAAGAGGTTCCAATTAACCAGGACATCAAATGGTGTGGATGGTGCCGTTTATTTCAGAGGCATGATGCTCAGAAAGGTCAGTCTCTCAGTCAGCTGACCTCAGTCGTTGGCTGTGGCTAATGAGCACTCATGTCAGTCCATAATGGGAGCTTCATGGAGGGCAAATCCAGATAATGGATGTGTGTGGGCAAACTGTCTATGTGCTGGGGGGGGAGCAGTACATGCAAGCTCTCTGTAACATGGAGAAAAAGGGACTCAATGCCATGTTTAAGAGCCAGGAATGTCTTCACAAAGTCAGCCCCCTCACACCTGAGCAAAAATTGTTGCTGCCTTAGTGCTTCTGCTTGGGTTTGTCAACTGCACAGAGCCATGTGGAACAGGATGGTGGTTTCAAGCTGGAGCAGAGTGGTAGTTCCTTGGGTATGGTAAATGCAAATGTATTGCTGCATCCACACGGCGCAGTCAGTGCTGACAAAAGCCTGGAGGGAAGGTGACAAAGTCTCCTGATACACTGTTGTTCTTCAGCTGCTTTTAATGTTCCTATCAATCAGTTGCAGGTAACTCATTACTTGTACCAAAATTTGTGGCAGCTGCTGGTCCTTTATGCGGGCCATTTCAAGTGTCAGCACTGGGCTGTAGTATTTCAGTCTGAAAAAATCTACAGTTTGAAAAATTAGACACTTGGGCAGAGCTTCTCTAAATGATGCTGGCTTTATACCAGATTGGCCCCCAGGAAACTTTTAACATTAAAATGGCCAGTGACCTTCTGTTTCTGCTCAAATCTTTGGGTTTTCGGGTTAAAAATGTGTCATTTTTCTATGTCCCAGCAAAACCATGTTTTACCTAAGTTTTTAATCTTTTGCGATTAAGCAAAGCCTGATCGGGCAGTGCTAGTTGGCAAGTGGCAGCTCTTAGAGGTGGTCAACCTTAATGCAGCCCACAGATTTGAACACCCTTGGTGTTAGCTGAGTGCTTGGGAATGCCCATTTGAAAGAAATGAAAAATAATTCAATATGCTGCTGGGATCTCTCTGAACTTTACTTATTTAAGAGGTATGGATGAACACATTCTTTGTTAGATATTCTGGCTTCTTAATACTGTGTTTGTTTTCCTTCTTTGAACTTGATTCCCTGTAGCCACAGTTTCAGAGGGGTGTCCAGCAAGTACCTGGGATATACTATGCTGTGAGCGATGCATCCTCGAGGCAGCCTCTAGGATTTACCTTGTCTGCTTTCTACTGGGCTCTGTTGAATTCAGTGGGAGCAGGAATCCAACCTCCACTGGAGTTGGGAGAGGGGAGAACACAGTGAGAGTAAGAGGGCTGGCAGAAAGCTTGCACTGTTGTAAGTTGATGGCAGTAGGATCACAGGCCAGAGCAAGAATAAGATAGTTGCCCTGAGTTTCTGAGAGGAAATAAGAACTTGTAATGGTGGAGTGTGATACTGTCAGGCTTTTGGCTGAAGCAGACTTCTTGAGGCACAGTGCGAAAGAAATAATTTCTCAAATTAAATAGAACTCCCTGCTTAACTGAAGTCATAGCAACAAAATGACCTCACTGCACTTTACTCCCCCCTCCTTGTAGTTGTTTCTTTAATTTCGTACAATATGTTATTCTTGTTGTTTGGAATCATGGGGAGGAGGGAGAGAGGGAAAACCAACCTGTATAAAAATTAGCTTTGAGTTATTCCATCTGTGGACTCTTAATTTTGTCATGAAAACAGAGAAGCCTGGCAGGAAGTGAGCTTGTGACTGGCTCCATGTATCCTCTTGTCTGGAGCTGGGTAAGGAAGTGTGGCATTTAGAATGAAAGCAAAAGCTTCATTTCTGGAACTCTGAGTGTTTGCCCAATTCTTTGACCATCTGTTTTTGTTGACAGCCACCTCTTTGTGTTATGCCAAAGTTATTTTGGCTTTTATAATTTGTAGATGCGTGTGTGTGTGAGTATATGGTGGAGTGGTTGTGTGTGTCTTTGTGGATCATTAGGGCGCTGCTGACTGGGTCAGGTTGGGGGAAGTGGGATGTGTAAAAGTAGGTATTTTGTGAGGATTGAATCACCAGGAGAAATACAGTGAGTAATCCTGGCTTCTCTCAGAGACACTTGAGTCCTAGCTGTGTTACCCCGTCAAAAGCTGCCAGCTTCTAGCGCCTGTCCTTAAGTAACTTTGGTTGCATCACAGCCGTTTAGAGTATGCAAGTACTTGCCTCAGAAATCACTGGTGGGATGAGCAGTCCTGATGGAGAGCCCAGCAGCCGACTGAAGGTGGATAGCAGATGGGTCCCTGTGCTGTGTGGTGCTGGTATGGAGGTGCTCAGCCACCTTAACCTCTCTTGAGCTGCCCTTCTCTTCCATTCTTGCTGTCAGTTGGGGGGTAGTTATTCATGCTCTGTATCCTTCATATGCTAATTCTATCCACAACTAGTATAGATTGGAGATGTACTGGAGCAGCTGATGTTGAGAACTCTTATCATGGAACTGCAAAAGCACTTGGAAATGCAGCCTCAAAACCTAGCATGAACCTTCTTGAACATATTTGTATGTTTCTAAACCTGCGTTTTCTCTACACTGTAATAAAATGTCTTTGTTTTCTTCTGAAAGCTACGTAGAGAAGCTGAGCGCTTTCTGTGCTGCTTTCCACACTGAGTTTTTCCTGCAGTGCCTTCTGAACTCTTGTTGGCATGAGGGTAGGCCGGACTAATATGTACATCCCATGACAGCAAAATGAGGCTAACAAATACCCTTTGGAGGATGCAGCATGACAGCTTCATCCATCCCGCTGCATTTGCATTGGGAGTGCGGAATGGCTGCGTGTCATGGGCCACTGCCACTGCACACAGTCATTTATTTAATAACTCGTGCACAGGCATTAAAGGGGAGCCTGCAAGACATCAGTGTGGTGGAGACAAATAAGAAATTAAGAGATGGCAGCATTGAGGACAGTCTGGTTTGTGCTATTCCGTCATTGTAACTTTCTGTTCAGCAGTGCTTCAGGTGTAAAGTGAATGGAGTTTTTATGGACATTAGCAAGGTTGTGGCATGGCACAGGGGCTTCCCTGTGTTTTTTTCTGTGTGCTGAGTTTGAGGGTGGCCTTTTTCAAAAGTAAGATTATTCCCTTGCAATATAAAGTGTTAGAGTTCTTTATGCAGCTAGAAACTAGATGTTTCTGGCATGTGAGCCAGGTAGATTACAACTGCTTAAAATCTGGATGATTACTTATTTTTCTTCTGAGAAATCATTAATTTACATGAAATTGAGTCTCTTTGTTAGTCAGGATATTCCAGAAATACCAAGTGCTGAAATTCCATCCAGAGGCAAACTGATTTAAAGTGGAATGCCTTGAAATCCAGCTTCTTATATATTTATCTGGAGAGAAAAATGGTGAAACTGAAACACATGGAATAGGTGGTGACTTGTGAAAATCTGTTCATAGGCATAAATGAAAACCCTTCTGTCTTTTTAGACGCCTTTTCAGGGATTGCCTTCCAGTCCTGTTGTTTCTGTGTGCAAATGAGGTGTCTGAGGTCTGTGAGATGTGCTGACTTGTACAAGTGCTTTTGGTGAGTGCTGGTGCAGTTGGGAATGAACATGTTATCTCAGAAACAAAATTGGGGTTATAGTAAGAGGACCAGGACTGAATTCAGGTGGGAACAGTATGCCATGCTGAAAAAGGGGAACAGCAAAGGTTCTGTGCATTTATAAATAGATGGTGTTTTTTCTGTAGAAAATACAGGGCAGGTTTTTAAATGGTAGAGTCCAGATGCAAAACTCCCAAACCCTGTGCAGGCACTTTAAAATGGATGCTTTTTGCTGCAGTGGGAATGAAGAGTCCTTAATTCTTCTCATTGGTAGGAGCCCAATTTTAACAGCATAAAAAAGATTTCATGTTGTCTGCTCTAAGAGTAAGTCATCAGATTAACTAGAGAGGAACACCAAAGGTTGTCAGTCCCCCTTAGCATCAGCAGTGTTTTCCTCACAACCAGGCTGGTTCTAACCCTTCAGTTCTCATTTGCAGAACTCACTGTGTGCAGGCAATGTCTCTTGGGTCACTTTGCTTAATAGCAGTTAAGAATAAAGAGCCTCGGAAGTGAAGTGTTCAAAGCATTTCTGTGCTCAAAAGGCTGGAGAAAAGGATGTTTGGAAAAAAAAAAAAAACGCCAAGGGCAGAGCCTGCATGGAAGAGTAGAAAAAAGGCTCAAGCAAGAGGGATGACTATTCCGTTGTGTTCTCACTGACCTAGCACTCTATATTTCCTATGTTGTTGTTTTTACTAATATTGCTGGCACTGCAGTACAGGATGGCTGCAGAGGTTATGACTGCCTGCCTGGTAGGGAGAGCAAGTGTCTCAGTCTTGTCTAGAAACTGGGGTAACTCAGCAGCTGTTTGTGTGTGCAGCTGGAGAGAAAGGGGAGCTCTTGGGCCAGGTGTGGGGAAGGGTCACCTGTCTGCATGTCTGACGCCTGAGATGGCTTCTACTGCTGGCACATTGCTGAAAGGGCGGGCACCTTGAGGGCTGAACTGCAGTGGCTTGTGTGTCTGCGGTCATTTGCTTGGGCTGCTTAGAAACACTGACATGAAGAGAAATGTGCAAGCAGGGTTGGCCACTTGTGTCCTTTCCATACCTGGAATACTCAGGACATAAAGAGAGCCTGTTCTGCAGCTCTGAAGACCCATACTTAGTCATGAGTCAAGCTATCTGCTGGTGTAAGTGAATGCCACCTCATGGATGTCAGTGGCATTATCATCCATGAAAGCAAGCAGAGGTGGCGATGTCAGGGAAGGCATGTAAGAAAACCAAAATGTTCCTGTGGAGTTGCATGTAGTTTTGTGGTGTTGCCTTCTGGTGATATTTAGGGAAGACTGATATTTAAGACCTCCTCTGTGTTTTTTAGATGACTGAATAGTTAGAAAAATACCAGAAGAACAAGAAAGGCACCATATGCTTGATGGACAAGAAAAGGCCTGTACTTAAACAAAGCCATGTGTAAATTCTGACTTCTGCTCACTAGAGTAATAGTTCCTTAATGTTGCAGTGTCAGATTGTTTCAGGAGTCGATTTCAAAGCAGAGAGCAGTGCAGACGGAAAAAGGGAGCTCGGTCTGTCCATCGGTCTGGGGTGATGGGTGGTGATCCAGTCTAGCACTGGTACACAGGACCTGCTTCTCTGACTGCTGCTTTGTGGTACCCTATCTTTCAGGCTGTTAATTTGGGCAAGATTTCTAGTTTTCAGCATTATCATGAGACCACTGGTGACAGCTGAGCACAGCTGATACCTTATGACAGCTATCACTACTTGGAACTAACGTATACCTAGTTTGGAAAGCACATGGATTCAGTGAGGTATGAGTTGCTTTCATAAGGTGTAGTGGACTCTTGAAAAGCTTTTTTTATGGCTGTTGGGATGTGTTTGGTGTTACGGCTCCAGCTTGCCTAGTAGCTGCAGTCTGGAATGTGGAATATTTCAGATCCTGATGGATTGGTTTGTTTCTCAGTTTCTGTTGAGACTCCTTCCCATGGCTGGAGTGGGTGGAAAACCAGGCCTTTTCTCCTTGCTGATACTGTCACTTAGCCGGGCTTTCCAAAGTTGATTGCAGAAGCTAATGCAAAGTACTGAAATTGTAGAAGTTCTTTGGAGATATGTGGAACCATCTCATGTCAGGAGGAGTTAAAAGTGCAGAAAATTCTGCTTTGAAGAAGGGTGGGCTGAAAGGCCTCTTGAGCTTCCTTTCAGCTGTAGTTCTTTGGATTTATTAGTCTAATTTGAAGCATTCTTTGTCACTAAGTATTGGAGACTGTTCCTAGTTCTGGCTGGAAAGCTTGTTTTGGTCAGCAGAAATCTTGCTTGGCATTTGCTAGATGCTTGGTAATATATGGAAGAAGCTGATTGTTTGTCAAGGAAGACTTCAGGACTTGAAATCCAAACCCCAGTTTATTCCAGAAGGAAGAGAACTATTCCAGTGTGTGATGACCTGATAATTTTGATGAGAATTCTACATTACAACTGTCTGATCTTGTTAGTGTGTTTGTTTGGGGTTTTTTTTCCCGTGTAAGTTTTAAACCTAATTTAGATGAGATTGAGTAGATGAATTATGGCAGGTCTAACTACTGCTCAGTTCTGGAGGCTGTAGAGCACTTAAGTGAGGTGATTGTCCTTAGAGGTGTGAGTAGCTTGTTGGGTCAGGTGGGACTGTTGATGGCCATACAGTGTGTCCAGCTGAGAAAAACACAGCAGCCAGGGAGCTTTCGGTGGGATGAGGCACTGTGGGTTAGACAAGGAGGATGGATGCAGAAGGGGATGTATGAAAAACACCAGCAGTGAAAGACAGAAGCCTATGTGTTGTCTTTGACTGCGTAAGTCTTTGATGGAGTGATCTCTGTTTACTGTGTTGGTTCTGGGTAAGTGCTGGGTGGGTGACAAGAGAAAGCAGAAGAGCAAATGAACTTACGTGAAGGCACACAAACCCTGTTTCTAAACTTAGAACTTGTTCATGAAGCATTTTGGATTTCTGTGCAGGTTAACCACCTGATTGGGCAGCCAGTCTGATTTGGTGCAGTTTTACTGCTAAAAAAGGCTGCCCGTTTTGCCCCTGGGACATGACATGTGGTGGTTAAAATGCAATTTACTTGTAGTTCCAAAGGGGTTAAAACAGCTTGAGGTGAAACACTAGATTGGCAGGGTTTGATTAAATTAAAAAAAACCAAGAAAACAAAAACCAGGGGGGAATATTTGAGCATGTGGATAAGTAGAAATGCTCTTTTGTGTCTTTATTTTTCATGCTTCTTAATGTGTAGAGCGGTATAGAAAAAATGCTAGATTTCTGTGATGTGCTCATGCTCCACATCCCTTAATCCATCTGTGGCTGCAGAGTTATTGCCACACAGGCTCTGTGTGCTGCGTATTTTGCAAACAGCTACACCTACTTGCAGGCAGCACGAGGCATTTGGGCTGGGATTGCCAGGCTGCTGGATGTGCTCGGAGCCCACAGGCGGTGAAATGCATCATTCCAGCTTGAGTCACTGCTTTGGCTGAGTGTGGGCATCAGAATATCCTCCCGTGGTGGGGGCAGGGGCAGCTCGCTCTGTGACTGGAGGGTTTAATGGGGAAGGGTTAATGAAGTCGTGAGGCAGTGACAGTGAAACTGCTGTGCAGGGCTGTCACTGTGCATGGGGATGGATGGAGTCAGGTGTAAACTCTGCTTGGAGAAATCAGAGCTCTCCATCTATGCCATGTCTTGTTGGAATATTTGTGTGGTTCATTCTGGCTTCCCCACCATGGATGTGTTGTAAGAGTAACTGTGTTCCCCATGCTCCCTCCCTCCTCTTCCTTTCCCCACCCCCCCACAAGCTGGAGGGCCAGAAGGTGGGGTGGTACCTCAGGATAATGGTAGCAGAAGGCAAAGGAGGCAGACAGCTGGCGAGTTCTGCCCCAATATGCTTCTCTGAAAGGCAAGGAAAATGCAGAAGATGTGATGCCTGAATGGCTCACTTTGCAGCAAAAGGGAAGATTAAAAGTAAAATTAGTTAACATCTTGCTCATTTCAAACCACCATGCGCCAGCTTTTTGCTTCCTCCCCCCTCCCCCCCGCCAGCCATTTCTCTGTGGCTTTATATTCTGAGGGAAGGAGGGAAGAGTCCCAAGCTATCCTGGGACTTTGCAGAAATCTGTGTAGTGAGCAGCACTGCAAAAAGACTGAGCTGTCCTGGTAGCAGTTGTGTTATCTCCCCGTCATCTGTACGAGCCTGGGCAGCTGGAGCAGACAGGCAGCTGCAGGCCTCTGCCAAGAGTTTCTGTTCGCTGTACTGACACAACAGTACGAAGGTGTGCAAAGGCAGAGGGTGGGGGTGGAGGCTGTGGACCCTGCAGTGATTCAAGCAGGGTGTGGGTGCTCCTAAGGGCATCTGGGACCCTAGAGATGTTGAATGGGAGAAGTGCAGCTGCTAAATGCATGGTGAGAAAAGGCAGAGCTGAATGCTCCTGGAGATGCCCTGTGAGAGGGACAAATGGAGCAACGGGAAATCCCAGCTAGATGGAAGGGGGAAATTAATTCCGTGGGAGGTGGTGAAGCATTTGAACAGGAGGCTGGAACTTAAATGAACAATACCTTTTGCTAAAAGGTTTTTATTTTGCCAGCTACTGCTTCTTTGGACCATCTGACTAGCACACCCCTTGCTGGCAGGGAGCTCCAGGTGTGCGGTGGGCTGGATATGCTGGTAGTGCTGGGAACAGCACTCTGATTCAGGACATGATTTCCTTGTGCCTGTTGCGTAGGGGATGGATCCCAGTGATCTGAGGGTCCGATGTCTTTGTTGAGTGGGCAGCTGTGTTTTGAAGAGGTTTTGGTCCAGCCAAGCAAACTCCATGGCATGTCATGGTGGTTGGTTTTGTGTAATGCTGTTCAAGCAGAACCTGGGTCCTCAGTGAGGCAGATGGCAACTTAGTGAGCAGCTGTGGGCAGAGGCTGGGTATTCACTAGACCCCTCTAGCAGCAGCACTGCAGGCTTTACTCTGACACCTGACTTTCCCAAGTAGTCCTGTGAAACTGGTACCTGTGACATAAAACTGAAACAGTGGCTGTTTGGCCCTGAGTGGTTACTGGTCACCAGCAGAGTCTGCAAAGCAATGGAGAGGAATTGGGATAAATGATCATGTGTAATCCTTCCATCTACACTAGGAATACTAACTAACCAGCCTTAAATGTGTACAAAACACTTCTTCTGTAGAAACTTAGTGAAAGTTCAGCTAAGTGATCATGCAATTACTGTAGAAACATAATTTTTAGTACAGTTGATGTAGTTTAGGACAATTCCTTTGGGTAAATGTTGGTGTTGGTTAATTGAACAGAAACAGATAGATGCCAGTGCAGACTGCTTTTGAAAATTTGTTACAAATGCCCCAAATCCCATGTATTGCTGCTTTCAGTGCAAACCAACTATGCCAGCAGTTGGAGTTGGGGAAAAGCACCTTCCAAAAGCTGTTTGGTTGGTTACTGTTCATGGCAGAATTTCTCACACTGATTCCTGAACTATGTGCTCTGGATTGCTGTTGCAGATTAGATTCTGTTCCAGCTGGACTGTAGCTCTGATCCTGCTTGCTCGCACTAGTTCGGGTACTGTGGGAAAGATAATGAGCAAGGAAGTTAATTTTTTTGGTGGTTTTAGGGCCTAGGTCTCGGAGGTGCTTGTCATTCTAGAAATGCCTTTATAGGTGAGGGATGATGGTGCTCCTTTGTGTCAGCCTGATTTCTGCTGTAGCCCAGGGGTGATGCTTGGTCAGCACTTCTCATGCTCAAGTCTCCAAGTACTTTGGGCTACTAAGCGGAGTTCATACCTAGGAGTTCTTGTCCTTTAATATTCATCTGCAGCATTAGTTCATTAACTGCTTTTCTCTTTCTGAATCTCTTATTTATAAAACAGGCCCAAATGATTGGTGGCCCTAGGGAATACCTGAGATGCCTCTAATGAGGCTTCCTGTCTATCTTCGCTGAGCAGACAGGACTTAAATTTCCTGGGCTGTGTCCTTGTGGCATTTTCACTGTCAGTATTCAAGTATTCCATCCCTGTTTTTCAGACTTTGTGGCTGTTTTGGAGATGACTCAAGTGATGTGTCTCAGGTTACTGTAAGCAGTGGGTTTTTACTATGGTGTTTACGTGGCTGTTGACATCAGGATGAGTAAAAGAAAACCTGCAGGTTACCTGATGTGGTGGAGGTGGCTTGGAGTACCATGTTTCTTGGCTGCATGTGTGTGGCTTCTGAAGGCTTGGTTGCTGAGAATTTTTCCAGCTTTCTGCCTGTTTATCTGTGAAAGTTATATTTTCACATGAGCGCTGTCTGGGAACGGTGCTTTGGTGTTGTGAGAAACGAACATTGAAATAATGTCAACAGACTCTGCAGCTGTTGTTTGTTACTGTCATGAACAATGTTTTGAAATAGGCGGTATAGTGCCCAACCAGTGCTGTTAAGAGGTGAATCAAAAGTCCAATCTCTTTATGCCATTCAAGCGAACCAGGATATATAAACGACTTTGGAAATTAATAAAGAGATATCCTTTGTTTCTTGACTGGAGTTTTGTGCCGCTTTCTTTGCCATCCCCGGAATGACAGCGACACATATGTATTTTTTATATATCATACATTTGCCTGTATACTTCTAATGGGGTGGGAAAGAAAGTACAGTAATGATGGGAAGTTATTTAATGCTGCGTGGAGTTAATTGCTTCTAATCAGTGCTTACATCCGTCTGGTTTTATGGGAGACAACAGGCCTTCGTTGGATGTGCTCATTAGCCATCCTGTAAATCAGAGGGATGCTCTGGCATCTCCCGTATTGTGTGCCCATTAGCTGGGTTGTGTTTTCATGTAGCCGTGAAAAAGGAATGGTATGCTCTGGGATGGGGATGGATTTGAGTCTCCACTTAAGGTCCCTTGTAAAAATTTGCAAGTAGAAGTTGTTTCCCAGTTGGCCAAGTAAGCCTTGATGAGGGAGTTCCCTGGCTATGTTGAGTTCTGTGAGAGCAAATCAGGTGTCAGGAGCTGCTTTCCCAGCAGATGTGAAAATGCTGCTCAGGGTGGCATGGTCATGGTATTGATACACAGTGTGAAAGTGCAGTCACTTGTCCTGGGAGAATCTCTTAGGAGCACCCCATCCTTAAAAAGAGCTTCAAAAACTCTATGCAAAGGAGCTGCTGCTTTTTGTCAGAATAAGCAAGTTGTGTCAAAGAATCTGTGTTCTCTGGATCTCTCGATAAGAGCTCAGTAGTGCTGGTAAGATGTTTCAGCTCCTCTATTCCAGGACCAAGTTAAATAATGAGCTGGAGAACCTGCCTTCTGCAGCCTCAGAGGTGCCCTGTCCCCAGGCATCGCAGAGCCCTGCCAGGCCCCATGCATGCTGCAGTGTGATGGATGTGTGGGGTGATGAATGGCATGTGCCTGGGCACCCATTAGAGCTCAGGCACTGCAGGAAGATTGATTGGGTCAGGTTGTGCTGGCATCTTTCAGGGCTCAACATATTGGACATTTATCTATCCATCTTCTACATCAGTTACAGCACTGTGTGCTCAAGTCAAGAAACATACAGGTGAGTTAGAGCTGTGTGCAGGCAGAGGGGGGCCATCGCTGTCTGCTGCAGCTCCTGCTGCCAGGCATTGTGAGCTCAACGTAGGTGGAAAAGGCCTCCACAGGAGCGTTGGTCTTGGATAGGAACTCAGCTGCTACGTTCTTGGTAATTGTTAGTCTTTTCCCTTAAATCTCTCTACTCCCGGCTCTCTCACCAGGTGGCAGCCTCCAGTGTGCCACACTGGGAGCCTGGGGACTACAGAATCTGAGCCTGGATTGTAAATGAGGACAAGAAGAGGTGAAAAAAATCCAAAACCTAAATCAGCATCTGTTTCTGGAGTTTTTAAGTGGTCGGGTTTTTCAAAGTTTTTCAGAAGCTGCCACCAGGAGAATGAGCAATCTGTTGGTGTTTTATTATTATTGTTTTTAATTTAAAAAAAAAAAACCAAACCAAATAAAAAAACCACCCACAAACAAGCAAACCTCCCCCCCCCCAAATTTTCTTTGAAATGCTGTTGGGAACAGTTTTACCATCCTGTGACTGTAGAAGCCAATGCATACAGCATGGGTGAACATGGCCTGCATCTCTTGAGTCTCCACTGAGTGGAGGCACAGACAACCCTGCTCATTCCTTCAGCAAGAGGTCTGTGGATGAAGAATTATGGTATGGGTTGGGATAGAGTGGTTAAGGTATGCTGGAGACAGTGAAAAATGGGAGACCAAAAGGAAGCAGTGTCCAACAGCAATATATTTGATATAAAAAGTCACAAGAGAGAAGTGGATGAGGGTAGGGTGTGGGGAGCACACTGCCTGGCTAATAGCAGGTGAGGAGGCTAATCCAGTCACCAGCCAGTGAGGATTCCCAGGGGAATGGAGAGATTAAGGAAGTAACAGTTGATTGTATTCTGCATGCCTCATGGGTTTTAGCTATATCTTTATAATTGATTAGCTGCCAAAAAATGTGCATGGACCAGTTGTGTTTGCTCATGTATCAGCTCTGATTGCTTAGAGTCTCAGCAACAAAAGTAAAGCAAAAGGCAGGAATCCTAAATTCAGATCTCACCTCCTTTGTTGCATGTATGGGAAGCCAACAGGTTGGTAGGGCTCTAGGAAACTACTATGAAGTGAAAGTTCATGTAGCCCTAAAGAAAATATCTAGTTTGGTTCCAAGTGAGGCAGCCTGAGAGACGTGCTTGAGAGAGAAGTGATGGAAGCATAGGAGATGATAGTAACCATTTTGGAAGAATGGAGCTTCTAGCCTGACTGTGAAGGAGTAGGGCTTGCAGGCTCACATGACAGCACCATCTAGAGGGTTCTCCCTCTGTGCTCTGGGTCCCGTGGATGTATTCACTTGTCTCTGTATTCACAGGTACAAAGTTTGCTTTCCTGGCTTGGCCGGGAAGGATCATGTGGCCACACATAGGGAAAAACTTGTTCTTGGAGTGGGAGTTTTGAGCTGCTGAACACTTTGGAAGATAAACTGCTTACATGGTTGCCTTTTTAGGAAATGACTGTTGGGAAAGGTTTGCATGCCTAATGGAATTCATGTGTTGGTCCATGATCCAGAGTAGGGCAGGGCAAGATGGAAAGTTGGGGCATCAAAGGTTTACAAATAATGCTGTGGCTTCTGTATCTGGATTTTTCTAGCCAAGCTCACTCTCCCAGCCAAAAGCATTCAATATTAACATCTCTCCTGAGCTGTTGGGTTTAGCAAAGCTCTGGAGTTTTTTTTTTTTTTTTTTTAATGGTTTTTTTTTTTCCTGCCCGCCTGTCAGGCAGTCTGGACTCTTGGAGTGAATTCCTGTGCCTGTGTGTGCAGAGCTGCTAAGAGATGGCTGCCTGCATTGATGAGATATCCCTGTCCCCTGCTCCTATTACATGCGTTTGCAGTTTCATAATTGCATGTGGATGGCAGAGTCGGTGCCAAGCCCTGCGTATCCAAAGTCATTTGCTGAAGGAGTCCATTATGCTTGTGGCTCGCAGTGATAAATTCCCTGTGATGGTGGCAGCTCACAGCAGCCTTCTCTCATAATGGCATTCTGCTCCTGTTGGCAGCCTTCCCTGGGCAGAGACACTGCCCTGAAATAGCACAAGAGATGAGAACAACAATGGCTGCGCAAGTCTGGGAGACCAAAACATGGAGCAGTCAGTGATTCCTTTCCTGGAATTGCTGTGTTTAAGGAAACTTGCAGAGGAGATGGCAGCCAGGCATCTGTATGTTCCCAAGGCAAAAAACCATGATGGACTAACTCAAGAGACCCATTCGTGAGCATGAGGGGCTGAATACAGTTCTCAAAAGTAGATGAAAGGGTCCTACATGTCTTACTGCAGTAACTTCCCAGAAGAACCCTTTGAAACTTGTTTTTAAGGTGTAAAGGATGGAACAGGGGTCAACTGACAGTCTGGGAGGGAGCCACAGGTGATACATATGAAATAGAAGCAACTTCCAAATTATATACTTTGTCCAAATCCTTTTGGTTTTGGTGTATTGACCTTGGGAATAGCACACCGACCCTTTGAAGGATTTGTGCCCCATTGATCCTAATCTAATTAAAGCAGCACTTGCTGCTCAGCATGGGCTGAAGTGCAGCGGGGTCAAGCGTATATCAGTAATTTAAGGATTTAGTTGTTAGGCTGTAAAATGATACTCAAGAAAGCTCTCTCTCGTGGAAACAGTTCAGTGCAATGGGTAAAACTCGGTTGGAAGAAGATCCTGATATACCAGTGCTGTTGCAAAAGGCATTTGATACATTCTGCAAAGGATTCATTCATGAGAAAGAGTCCTCCGGGAATGGCTGGAGGAGGGGTTTATGCATGGACCAAAACATTTGACGGTCTTCTTTCCTCTCTTTTGTTTCTCAAGAAGTCAGCCCAGTTATCCTAGATTCAAAGGTAGAAATCCATTTGAATTTGGGCAAGCAGGTTTTTGTTTGCAGACATGTGGACTTAGAGCTCTGTGAGGCAAATGGAAATGCAGCTTTAGTGATCAGGAAATGGTTAATACTGCTGAACTCATTAGATACCAGTCACTTGTAGGGTGTTAGCCTGCCTGTTTCCTGATTGTTAATGTTAATTGGCTGCTTATCTACTTGTGTGGGGTAAGTGGTGGGGAGCCCCTGCCACAGACCCAAGTCCCCAGCTGTGAAGGGCTGGAAAAGGACAGTCCCTCCTGCCTAGATGGACTGGTGTGAGGAAAATGAGTTCGTGGCCTGCGCCAGTCTTGAAAAAGGTAGCTTGAGTCAGTGAAGGGAGCAGTGAGTTCCTATGCCGACCAATCTGTTCAGGTCCCTTACCTGGGCCCTGGGTGAGGCACAAGGGACCTGCAAAATTAAATCCATTGTCAGCTATTTGGGGTGTTGTTAAAGGCTGTTCTGCACACAGACGCGTGCAAAGCAAGCACACTTTTTTGCTAGCCAGTTTATTGCAAGTATGGGTATTTCTTTTACTGGGTTATTTGCAACTCCCTTGCTCCTGTCATTTGCCCCTTTCTGTGGTATAACCTTAAAACATTTACTGTGAGGCCGTGAAGAATCCATATGTCTGTGTGATCTGTCAGGCCACCAAGAAGCCAGGGCTTGTGGGGTAGCATAAGGATAGCTGAAGGTGACACATGCTGTCATTTGATGAACAGAGATGCAGAAGGGGATTCTGGCAGCCACTACCTTGGCCTTGACAACTTGTGATGGTGACCAGGTGGGGTGTGTTATCTTAATAGTCTGGAGCTCTTGTGAATTATTTGCTGATAGATGTAAACAGCTGTTATTCTTGGTAATGGAAAGCAATTAGAAACATCTGTACTCTTGGCGATGAGTAATGCCTCCCATCTTCACTGCTCCCAAGTGCCAATTGGAAATAACTACATCATCAGGAT
This sequence comes from Picathartes gymnocephalus, assembly GCA_013390045.1. Lineage (NCBI taxonomy): Eukaryota > Metazoa > Chordata > Aves > Passeriformes > Picathartidae > Picathartes > Picathartes gymnocephalus. Next base: position 3,529 of record WEKY01061440.1, on the reverse strand, counting down.
GGGCTGGCAACCCTCACTGCATTATGGCCTGGTTTGTAGTGAGCTGTGAAGAACAAGAGGTGAAGCATGGTGGATTGAGCCTGTATCTGAGCTTACTTGGGTTTGTTTCCCCCCTTCAGGATGAGCAGAGGGAAGCCAAGTGCTCCGTAGGTCCCTGTCAGCCTGCAGGTAACTCGGTGTTCAGGAGCTTTGGGCTGGTATGGCTTCTGGAGCTGGAAGTCTGTGAGGGCCTGGATACCATCTTAGATGGAATTGCAGCTATCCCTGAGGTCTCAGCCAGGCATATATGTCCATCTCAGGGCTTGCTGACAGCTGGAATGAGGTCCTGGTTTGGAGACTCTTGAGTAAAGGAAAGACCAGGAGAATCCCAGGAGTTTGGCATCTATTAGGTCTGGTAAGTCTTCTCAGATATGCTCAGAAGGCCCTGGTGACAAACATTAACCTAGTGACAGTGAAGTGTACTGTGCAGAGAGGCTGTTTTTGGCTCTCAGTATCCTCTGAGGTGTGTTGTTGAAAAACACATGGGCTGGAGTCTTCCAGGTTGTCTTTATTCCTTCTCGTAAATTCCAGAAAACTCATTGTGGCTTCCTGTGCCTTCTGAATCGTAGAATGACACCCTGGATGTTCCCACCCTTGATGTTGGGACTAGATGAGTCGTATTTAACAAAACAAAAAATAGGGATCATTTAATATAAAATCCTTAGCTTTCAGTTTTTTTAGTGTGTGATTTTTTTATTCACAGTTTTCCAGTAGCTCTGGAAAAGATAAGAAACCAAAAAGGCCCCCAAATCTTGATGGAAAGAGTATCTGCTTTAATCCTTTGAGAGAGAGATCATCTTTAAGTAGGTCGTTAGCAATACTTCTGAAGTATTTGTGAGGAAAAGGGACTTAGAGTTTGATGGGTTGGTACTGTTTGGTCTGTGATGGATTTTTTTCTACTTTTAGTTGACTATTTGTCTTTCTGTGCTATTTAAAAATAAAATTAAAAAGGATATATCAGACAGCACTTCCCTATTTGTTAACTGCACAGGTGTCTTTTACTTCCTGACAGTTCCTCTTGGTTTTTTTCAGAGTCAGTGTTAACTTGTTTTCTGTAATTGTTTTCATTATGCAGCAGTGTATCATTTTATGGCTTTCACATGGTTTTAAAGAAATGCTGAATTTCCTTGTTGTAGCATCTCTGCAGCATCCTGGTTAATAAATTGCAGGCTGCTGTCAGAATGGAATGGATCTATTTAGTTCCTGAATTGCAGTTTATAAGTTGAGAAGTAGTACTAGATGGGCAAAAATATCTGAAGTGGACTGTAGAGGCATACAGCAGGTTTCTTGCTGTATTGCTTCATTCTCACAGGCTATGTGGGTTAATTTCCCCACCAAATGAAGAAAAGCAGGCAAGTAATTAACACATGAGACAGCAAATATGAACTGTGATTCTGTGCAGAGGCATTTCATGCTTTATTGGCTTCATGAGAAGGCCGAGATGCCAGAACAATAATTAATATATTGAAAGAAGACAAAATAGATAAATTATGCAAGGTCAGGGTATTTGTTGGCTTTGCAAGAGGGAGAATTGTACTGAAGCATGTGGTACTTGCAACATGCACAAGCAGTAGCTGGGCTTTTATGCTCCCTCGATGTGGGGTGAGTGGCTGCAGGGATGCAGGTATGGATGGTGTTGGGACAGGCTGTTACCCTGATGCTGATAGCTAGGTCTGACAGAGCAGCTGCTTTCCTGTAGCTGCTGCTGAGGGGGGCATTTTGGAAGGACTCTGAAATGTTGGAAAGGCCGCACTTGGAAATGACTACAGAGGAGGTTTATAAAGGCACAATCTAAATTCTAGTTAGAACATGAGCGTTGTTGTCCTCCTCCACTCCTGGGTTCCAGTAAGATCAGAACAAATAACTTGTGGGTGTTGCATCTCCACACATCCCTTGTGATGCTTTGCAGTGCTAAGCTGCCCACATGGGAGTGTTTCAGATCCTGGTGAATCAAGTAAAAGGTGATTTCTCAGTTTCAGATTATCTGCAAGGAAGAGGAAAACCTTCAGGTTTCCTTGTCCTTTGGTGTCTTGGAGCTAGGTGGGTGCAGAGTTCATATCTGTGCCATGTTCCCAAGTGTTCCTTGAGGTTTCAGGGGGAGCTAACAAAAGGTCTTCCTTTTGTGTGACTTAATGAAAAGCAGGGAGTGGAGGAGGTGGAACTGGCCCTTTGGGTAGGGATCTCAGAACAGCACCTGTGGGTGTCCTTTGGTTAGTCTCTGGAGCACCACTAGCCATGGTATCCCTGCACAGTGGGATGCACGCTGATGGAGAGAGCAGGTGGGTGCTGGATAGGGCAGAGAGAACTTGAATGCCACTCCTGGCTCTCAGCTGGATTGGAAAGGTAGGGAAGCTGATGGGCAGTGTCGGGGGAAGAGCACAAGTTGTACGGCTTGATGCAGCTGCCCCGAGGACCAGGGTTTGATCAGCACCACTGCAGTTGTATGCCAAGGACAGCTGCTGGATGAAGGATTAAGATGGGCTCCGATTGCTAGGGTTTACTTTACAGATGTCATAAAAAGGCCTTCTTCAAACCTGTTCATTCCTCCAGTGCTGCTTTTCCAGATGGGAATTACTGAGCAAGATTCAATGAAATCTGCTTCTGTGTTATTTAACAGAAAAGAATTACAGTAACCTTTTCTAATCCTTTCATTTCAGGTTTGATTTACCTGCTATACTTTGATCAGAAATTTGTGTAGTTTTACAGGATTAGGTATTTTCATGTCCAGTTGCGGAATGAGTGTAGTGTATAAAAAATTCTATGATTATTGTATTTTGAAAGCTGGGATTAACCTGTGATTCTTGATTAAAAAGATATCGTACAGGATGGGGGTGGGTACTGAAATTGTTGCTTAGCCTGTATCCCTTCTTGTTTGGAAGAAAGCAAAACTGAAGGTGTTTTCTGGAAAGTATGCTAGCAGAGTAGAGAAATTTGGAATTAGGGAAGGCAGAATTGTTTTTACCTATTTAAACACTTGAGAGTTTCCTTGTGAACAAATAGAGTGGTTGGTAACAACTAGGCCTTTGCTTACTGTGTCTGATACAGGAAGATGGCAGTGCTGAATCTATGCTCTAGTGGTTTGTAGCTCTGCTGAGGGTGGCATCAGCCTCCTCCAAGTCAGGGACTTCAGTATCCAATGGAAAGCCCCTCATTAAGGCTGAAGCTGATTGATGTTCAACAAATCTGAACAAAAAGCCAGGTTTGTGCAAGCTGGGGTTTTTTCCACCTTGGTGCAAAATGGCAGGGAAGGCAGTTCTTAAAGCAGCCCTTAGACACAGGTGGAAGAAAGGTGCTGTAAGGGACAGCATTACCTGCCACTGAATGTGGGATACAGGGATGCCTGCCTCCCACCAGGTGGCTGAGGGGATGGTTTGGAATCATGTGGGTACAAGGAATACTTCCATATGTGTGTTTAATAGACAAATACATTTTAAAATCCTTAGTTTTTATATTGTACATAGTATTGTCTTCTACTAGAGAAGTTGTCCTG
>WEKY01061439.1:16757-61890 GCA_013390045.1 Picathartes gymnocephalus | reverse complement strand
TTTCATGGAAAGGATAACAAAGTACTGGAGNATAACAAAGTACTGGAGTGATCTGCCCGGGGAGGTGGTCGGGTCACCATCCCTGGATGTGTTTAAATAAAGATTGGATGTGGCACTCAGTGCCATGGTCTAATTGAGGTGTTGGGGCATCGGTTGGACCTGATGATCTTAGAGGTCTCTTCCAACCTAGTCTTTCTGTGATTCTGTGATTCAAGGAGTGGTGTTGAAAAGGGGTTCTGCCGTGGGAAGCATCCATGGTGACAGCAGCAGAGGCGAACCCAATCGCAGCCCAGCTGAAAGGAGCTGCACAGAGCCAGGTGAAGTGGGGCAGAGCAGTGCAAAGCAATGGCACCGTGTGCAATTGAACCAAGGGAGCACAGTGACCCAGAAAACAATAGGTGGCACAGCAAAGATGGTCCAGATTTTTGAGGGTTTGTCCCTCATTGTTTTTCATTGTCTTGGGCTCAGGGATGGGAAAACCATCTGTGGTTTCCTGCTATCTTGTCTTAGTCTGGGGATACTGTGTGGTGCTGTGTGGGAACATCCACCGCTTTGTCTTTGTCCTGGGGGCCATGTGGGCTCAATCTACAGGGAGCATCCACCATCCTGCCTTTGTCTCGGCAGCCACACAGAACTAAGTCAAGGTGGTGAACAGCTTTTGTGTGTAGAGCACCTTCTCTTTTCCTATACTCTTGTTATTTATATTACTGCTGTTACTGTGTGTTCCTTATTCCAAGGCTGCTTTCAGTAAATTGTTATCTCAGCCCATAGTCTCTGCCTTTGTCCCTCTCTTATCAGAAGGGGCAGGTGGAGGGGGAGTGGCTTATTTTAGTCTAATTTCCAGCCGGTGTTAAACCACCACACCATCTCAAGCTGATTTTCCTATTTATCATAGTTGGGGAAGTATATCTTTGCCAGGGATGAGCATGTGAAGATATCCATAGGTTGATTAGTCTTTGGGGATGGTAGACAGAAAAAACTGCAGAGACATGTTAATATGTTCTGCTTTTATTTTGTGATTTCTGAGCCATAGGAGATGAGCTCACATCTCTTTATTCAGAGTTTGCTTACACATTGTTATGGCTGGATCCTTTACCCTTTTTCTACTTATTTAGGCATACAATTATTTGGACATCCCAGATTTTCAGTATCCTAGAAATTATTTTCTTTACAAGGCACCTAAACCAAAATAATATTTCCCTTCTTGGTTTTGATATGGCGGCATGGGCTCTATTCTCATGAAATGTCTGCTTAGCCTTCTGTTTCTTTTTCTTGTTTCTGGGCTTCATCTACTATTGAAACTTGGTGTATTGGCATACTCTTAAGGCTCTTAAGCTATTTCTCATTTATTTTATGGTGTTATATTACTATATAAGCACTTACAGAGCAGAAGACGAAAGCAAAAGCAACAGCTGGGTAGCACTAACATTATGTTCACACCATATATTTCCCTCATAAAAAGGCTGCTATCGAGAATAACAATTTAAGTTTTGATCCTCTCTTGAAAGCAGGGAATTCAAGTCCAAAGTCACACTGGATATTTTCATAGTACTGTAATTTAGTAGAGCTGTGTTGATGCTCTTAATGCAGTGCTGCTGAGATACCCTGCCTACACCTATACGTGCATTTATTTCTTTAAACAGGCTAGAGAACAGACCCAAGCAGTATTATCCTCACCATTCATTTCTCAGCATTGCCCCTCGCACGGCTGGGCATAACAGCAATGTCCCAGCCCCAGCTCAGGAATCAGTGCATGCTGTAGATCCATCCCAGTGTAGTTCAAATGTGTCCACCTCCTGAGTTTGTGGAGATAAGGACTGAAATATGTGTGTTGGATGGCCTTCAGTGCATGCAATATCAGTCAATCCATGCTATTAACCTCTAGGTTTGCCAAAACCGTTTGCCTGGAATCTCGACTAACAGATTGTTAATGGTGTCAGTAATGTCCCAACACAGCCACAATGTGCTGCGAGCTGGTGGGAAGCTTAGGCATGGACAGCCAGAAAATATTTATTACTTCAGAAGAGAGGGAAGAGAACAGGATTTGGGAATTACATTTCATAACAACAAGCTCTTTAAATTATTGCTAATTATTCTTTTTTGTTGTTGTCTGATCTTCTCAATAATCATTACAATGTTGGGTTTAATTCTCCTTTCACAGCCACAGGAGGAGTATTTTTAGCTGTTTTCCAACAATCAGTCATGAAAACTCTGCAAAAGCATTCTGTCAGTATGGGGTAGAAGGGGTCATTTGCTTTTAACAGGCAACGTGAGCAGTTATCTTTTGACCAAGTACGCAGCGGGAGATACGGGTGAGGTTCTCAGTCTGAGAGATCCTTTTGTCCAAAGACTAATGTGAATGACAGTGATAGGAGGAAATTCAAAACAAGCCTACAATGGTTCCAAACGAAGAGTTTGAACCAGGCTGGAATTATCCCGCCTGCAGGGCTAACACTAGCAGTGCGCAGAGCCCCCAGGTGGGACTGTGCCCTTGTGGCTCCAGAGACACTGGTCCATGCTGGGCTCACAGCCGAGATCTGGGCACAGGGCATGACAGGACATGCATTGAAGACTCTGATATACCCTGGTGAGCCATGGCATTATCAGGGCAACTCAGCACAGAGAAACGCAGGTGATGCCATGGGACCACACAGTGATCTGTGCAGGCTTGCTCTGAACACTGACTACAGGACTGCTCCCAGAAGGATCAATGGCTGGCTTTTAAAAGGAAATCAATATCTCTGCAAGAGCTTAACATTCCCCCACCTCGTCTCATGAACTGCTACAACATTTAATTTTCATCCACAGGGAAATGGCCTGACGAGCTTGTAGCAACTGTGCTACCTCATGCTCTTTTCTGTAGGTCTGAATATTTCTCTATACCCTACAATGGGAACTACCAGCATACATTAATTTTTATGGAGAAGTAACCTCCACAGTTTCTCTCTGACTAGCTGGATAGAGTGTGCTTTTCAAGTTTCTCATCACAAGGCTCCTTACTTTTTTCTGAATCTGCCCTCTTTTAAGCCTGTGCTTTGAACATCTTGCAGGGGTTGAAGTGTGAGTATACAGTCAGTCACTCTGAGCTGGTCAGTTACATGCAAAGTCACTGTTGCTGGCCCTTAATTAGCTATTATGTTGTTTAGAAGTGGTGCTCCATTTCACCCTTTTTATCATATCTAAATATATGAGCAGATATCTTCCAGGGTTTTTTTTTTTCCACATTCAGAGATTAATTCCTAATATATAATTCATTAAACCATATGATGTTCACAGAGCTTTCTGGCTCCTTTCTTTAAGGCCATTAGGTGTAATTTGTCTGGGTCACATGATGTCATGACCTGAAACTGTTGCATCATGCCAGAACTCTTTTATTGTTCATAAAACACAAATAAATAAAAATTTCTTTTCTACATATAAATGTAAAGTCTTTTATACTTCAGATGTTGCACTGGGCTACAGATTTTGCTTTTTTAATATTTTTTAAACACTTTCTTTTTCCATGTTTCCTACTGGGATTTGGTTTATTTGCTGGGACTATTCAACCTCTTTTGCTACCTCTATATTAGTAAATTAAGTAGCATGGTAACAGGAACAGGATGGCAATTCAATTGCCTATACTGTTTAATTGTTATAACTGTACCTAGCAGCCTCAACCAAAAATACTCCCCCAAGCACTTCCCAAAGTTTGGGATTTAGTCTAGTTGAAACCTCCTTTTCAGAAGATGGGGACTTTTTCTAAATAGGATGCCTATGTTAGCCTTGGAATCTCAAAACTTTTTAGTTTGCAAGTTTAGAGGCATGTTTCAATATGTAATTTAAAATATTTTCCCATTTTTAATGGGGATATTAAATGCAAAGTTAGAAGTGATGACTAATTTGGCAAGAACTAAACTTTTTAAAGCTAATTCAAATATTATTGACCAGTCCAATGACAGGAAAAGTTCCCAGGAAGTAAAAAAATGCAAGATATCAGATGAGTGTCTTTCACATTGAGATTACCAAAGCCATGACCAGTTATCTTCTATAGTTTATGAAGACAGATGAAAGATTCATTTTAATCTTAGGATGTATGCAGCAGGAGTGTAACACGTATGTAGTATGACTTACAATGCCACATGCACTGTTGGTCCTTTACAGCAGGCTGCTATACATGCAGCTATTTCCCTGCCTATTATTATTATTAAGGGATCATTTTGCTCCAGGAGCAGAACTTTGCACTTGTTTTTGTTGAACTTCGTGAGGCTTCTCTTAGCTCAGTCCTCAAGCTTCTCAAATCTCCTCTGGATTAAAGCCCTCCTGTTCAGCCTTTCACCCTTTATTTATCATCACCTGGTAACCTACTCACAATCATGTTGATTAAGCAGGTTTTGCAGGCTGCCTCTTCCTTATTACCTTCTTATCTATCAATAAACTGGAAATGGATTGCAAGGAAATGTGCTGTAAGTCCTCTCCAGGGACTGAGGTGAGGCTGATCAGCCTACTGCTCCCAAAGTGGTTCTTACTTCTCTTGAAGATCAGCATAATTTTAAACTTTTTCCACCTGGCAGAGAATTTCTCCAGCTGTCACATACTTTCTGCAGATGATAGTCAACCTCCTTATAACAATGTGCCATTTCAATACCTTAAATTAATCTCTCACAGCTCCATGTATCTCACTACTATCAGCTTCTCTGAGTAGCCCCTAACCTGTTGATTCCCCACTTCAAGTTGTTCTTCTCTATCTTGGCAAATTTGCAGAGTCCAAGCCGAGTGGTGCAGTTGACACACCAGGGGGACCTGGATAAACCTGAGAAGTGGGTCCATGTGAAAATCATGAGGTTCTACAAGGCCAAGTACATGGTGCCACACCTGGGTTGGGGCAACTTCTGGTGTCAGTAAAGATTGTGGGATGAAGGGATTGAGAGCAGCCCTGCTGAGAAGGACTTTGGAGTGCTGATGGATGACATGAGCTGGCAATGTACATTCACAGCCCCAAAGACCAGCTGCATCCTAGACTGCATCAAATGCAGTGTGGCCAGCAGGGCAAGGAAGGGGATTCTGGCCCTCCTACTCTACTCTACTCTACTCTACTCTACTCTACTCTACTCTACCCTGCTGTGGTGAGACCCCACCTGTAGTGCTGCATCCAGGTCTGGAGTCCCCAGCACAGGAAAGACACGTTCTTATTGAAGCAGTTCCAGAGAAGACCATGAAACTGATCAGCAGGGCTGGAGTACCTCTTATATGAAGACAGGCTGAGAGAGTTGGGGATGTTCAGCCTGAAGAAGAGGATCTCCAGGAAGACATTATTGTGGCCTTCCAATAATGAAAGGGTACTTATAAGAAAGATAGGGATAGACATTTTAGGAGGGTCTGTTGCAACAGGGCAAGGGGAAATGATTTCATAATAAAAAAACCAGTAGATTTAGACTAGATATATGGAAGAATTTTTTTAAAATGAGAGTGGTGAAACATTGGAACAGGTTGCCCAGAAATGTGGTAGATGTCTTATCCCTGCAAAGATTCAAGGCAGGTTGGATGGGGTGCTGAGTAACCTGATCTAGTTGAAGATGTCCCTGGTCATTGCAGAGGGGCTGGACTAAACGACATTAAAATGTCCCTTCCAACCCAAACTATTCTATAATTTTATGATTCTGTGTTCTCAGACTGTACATGAGAAGGACTGAAAGCCAATTTTTACTGTGATGACTGAGACCCAAAAAAAGTATTAGGTACCATCCAAAAAAGGTATTTTTACCACATTTTACCAGAATGTCCTCTTATTATTAGCACACCAGTGGATTCCTTTCTTCTTGTCCTTTGGCTAGCTTTATCTTCTTGCTTTTGTCCCCAAATGTGTCTGAGTTATGTTTTTATGACTCTCCTTTGATGCCTTTTTTTTTTTTTTTTTACTTCTTCTATGCCTCTGGGACTATGCCCATTCTGTAGTCTGAGTAATTCAGAGGGAAAGATGAGTATATATTTGGTTGTCTCAATGAAGGATTTTGGCCCCTGTATGACAGACTAGATGCCAGTATCTCAAAGAACCTCAAATTATGCTTTTTTTTGTGCCTTGAACAGCTGTAGCTGACAAGAGAAGTGCTCCTTTTCATCAAGTCTGATTTGGTACAGACCTGAAATTGGTGCAGATAACCTGCCCCTCCTTCAAAGAAAGCTATGTAGAGACATCCAGGGTGAGGTTCAGTAATCTAAGAGGAACTAATTCCTGATACAATTTTGACACAATAAAAGTAATAGAAAAAAATTTGCTAGATTCCCAGTATCCTTCTGAATGTAGCAGGATGTTCGTGATAGCGAATATAATCACCCCCACCAAGTACTCTAATTTTGTCTATGGTTCACACAGGTGAAATGATAAAAGCCAGTGCTTTTATCATTTCACCTGTGTGATCTCTGATCTACTGGCCAAATATTAGTAACTCCAGCTGTGATGTTTCTTTTCTTTATGGATGAAGGCCAATACACAATTAAAGAAATATTCTGTTGTCATATATTGTCTTCATATTTACTTTCAGATTTTCATGGCTGTCTTACTGTATTTCATAGCTGATGTGTTTAGCAGGAGCTAACAGAAAATCAGTTTCTCTGATCTGTTCTTGAGTAAATGCCATCAGATTGGAAGAGAAAAGGAATGGCAAAAAGTACACAATGTTCTGTTGTCAAATCTCTCTAAATTAGCTGGGTGAAGAAAGAACAGCCATTTCTTCTCTGATTAATTTCTTGTCAATAGAAATGGAATTGTCATCAGTGCTTCCACACAAGGCCAACATAATTTTAAGTTCTATGGCAGTCATATGTTTTAATGTTATTCATAAAATAAAAATAGCATTTCAGTTGACCAGAGAACTCAACAAAGCTTCACAGAAAACCTTTGGCATTGTTTTTCAGGTTTTGTTTCATTTTTATTTCTATTTTTCCATTCTCTGTGAACTCAACCTGATTTGTAGAATAAGAGCCTCAGGTTATATTTATCTGCACAGCTGACTCTTTGATTCAGCATTCAAGTATATAAAATAAGTTCAAAATAAGGTAATCAAACTTGTTTTCATCCTTCCTTGCTGAAACAATACCTCCCTACTTGCCAAGGACAGAAAAAGTGGTCAGGTCCCTGACCTGCTTTCAGTGGCCCAGTCCTCTGCAGGCATTTTCCAGAAAAAATGTTGGAGGTTTTGACTTACGTCTCCAGGCAACCTGTTCCAGGGTTTCACCAGCCTTGCAGTAATAAACTTTTTTCCATATTTGAATGGAATGTCCTGTATTTCCATTTGTGCTCATTGTTTGTTCACCTTTTACTGAATACCAGTGAAAAACGTCTGACTCCCTATTCTTTATACCCTCCCAGCAGGTTTTATACATCCCATCATATTGATGAGATGCCTCTTCTTCAGCCTTTTCTTCTCTAAACAATCCCATCTCTTGGAGGTTCTGTTTGTATATTAGATATTCCTGTCTCTTAACCATATTCATGGTCCTGAACTGGACCTGTTCCAGTATGACCATGACTTTCTTGTACTGGAGAGCTCAGGACTGGACACAATACTTCAGATTCCATTGCAGAAGGCTATCAGGAATGGCAGGAGGGATTTCTCCTTTGTAAATCCATGCTGACTATATCTCAACTGTTTCTTGTAATACATATGTTTGAAATATGTAGAAATATATATATGTCTGCTCTGTCATATTCCCAAGGAACTGAGGTGAAGCCGCCTGACCTGTAGTTCTCCAGATCTTTCTTCTTGTCCTTTTTGAAGATAGGAATTACATTTGATCCCTTCTAGCTTTCAATAGTTTCTCGATTGACCTTTCAAAGGCAATTGAGAGTGGTCTTACAGTAACACTGCCCATCATCCAAGCAATCATTGTTGTATCACATGAGACTCCTTAGACTCATTGATGTCCAGTTTGTTTACATATTCCCTAACCTGGTCCTCTTCCTCCAAGGAAAAGTCTTCCTTGCTCCAGATTTTCCCACCGATCTTAAGGACATGGGAGGATCAAAGGCCTGTCTTACCAGTAGAGACTGATACAGTCAGTAGTCCTGCTCAGATTCAGCTCCCCGGTTTCATATGCCTACAGAATGATTTTCTAGAGTGCTAAAAATTGGCAGTTCCAGAAATTTTAAACTGAAGTTTTCCTGCCTGTTCATTTTCTCTCTGTCTGCAGATAGGCATCTAAAATTCAGTAATCATTGCCAAAAGTGTTAATATTCCTGCCTGCTGTTCTCAGTTAAACAATGTCTCCTATGCCTCCAAGATTGTGCTGCTTTACACCCCATCCTGAAGTGCTAAAGAGCTGTGCTGAAGAACCCAACCATCAATCACACACCCTTGATTTACTTTTCTTGGGACAGCCCTTGCATACCAAAAAGGTGTACTCTGCACCTGTGCCTCTGTAATTAGTAATAAATTAAGAATTTTATTAGGAATTTAATTAAGAAACAAGTAACAGAAAAGAAGACAAGATTAATATATTTATTTAAAGATCAACAGTTGAGGGCTTGGTCCCACAGTTCATCCACATCAATGGGCTGCACTCTGAAAGGAATGCAAGTTGGAGATGATTGCTGTATTTTGTACATCTTCTCTCACGTGGATTTTAATTCAGCGTTACATAGCTATAGAGAATGTCTAGTGTTCCTAAATGAGAGGCTCAAGGTTTAGTAGGATGAACATAGGACTTTCTCTTCCATTATTTAAATACTGTAGCATAAGGTGGCTAAGAACACTAAGGAAGGTAGCTGTCATGACACCTGTTAGGGTTTTTTTCTGGTGTATTGTATCTGGATGACTGGAAAATATTTCTCTGATGTCAAAGTAGAAGTGAATGAGAAAGAGTAAAAAGTATGTTTCTGTGTGATCATTTAATCTATGTAATGATTCCTTGCAGGAATATATTACTGAAACCAGAAACAATGAAACAGTGAATGAATCTCATAAAATGTAGGAACTTACCTTTTCCTATTCTGTTTTGGTGATAATTTCTTACTATAACTATTCAGTATAAGCTACATTGAGGGAATATTTATTTTTGATTAAACAAGTATTTTGCAATTTGAGTCCAACGTGAACTTAATTGAAGGTTGACACTTCCATTTTCCATAAAACCTTTCTGTAATTAGATCTATTGTAGAAATAATTACTTTTCCTTTTTACTTACGTATGTGAAACTGTATAATTATTTCTAAATATAAAAATTATGTGAACTAATATTTCTTGGAAATGTTAAAGACCTTTTTCAAAAGTAATTTTGAATACACATAAGTTGGTATGTTAATATTGCTATTTGTTTCTCAAGTAACTTCCAAAAGAGAGGGTAATTACTTCTCATAGACTAAAAGAAGATTTAGAGAGCAAAAATTTGTATTATAAAATTGACTGTGGTTATTGCTGAGTTGTTAGTGGTGGTCCCCATGTCCAGCAGGTCTGTCCCAAGACTTTCTTCTGCCTGACCTCTGGAGCCCAGCCTGGTGCCCTAGAGAGCAGGGGTCTCTGCGCAGGCTGGGGTATACTGGCTGTCCCTTTCCCTTTCACATAGGGAAGCTGAACATTTGTGCCAGGCACACAGGACACATACAGGACACGGACATGGCTGGCTGCACAAAGATGCTGCAGGACTCACATCAGAGAAGCACAGAGAGCACCATCCCCTCCTCCCCCAGGGCTGGCAGAGACGAAATGTCTCCTGTGTGGGCACACACACATCAGTGTCCAGGCTCACAAGCACAGGCACAGTCACAGATTCTCTTGAGTACAGCATGACCCTTCTGTCCATTTGATGTCCTGCCAGGACTCCAGACCCTCTCACCCACCCCTTGGGTCCCCGATTTGCCAGCTGGTCTAGCTCAGGGCTTGCTGGAAAATGATATGCAGACTCACACCCTCGTTGCACAGGCAGCTCACAGCCCCCTGTTCCCATGGGCTCTACCTGCCTGGTGTTCTTGTTCCAACATGGGCCATCTGACTGCTGCTGAGTGCAGCTTGGAGTTTGCTGTTGAATGACAGATGCACACTCCCTGCACAGCCATCTTGAGAGTGATACAGACACCTGCCCGCCCACCCCCAAACTGGCACCAGGCATCTGAGCTGTCAGCCATGGTCCTGTTCCAGTTGCCACTGCTGAGCTTCTCACTTGCCTCACGCACACCAGAACCCCAGTGGCACTCAGACCTTGTCCTCACCCATGTGGAACCCAGGGTGAGATCATATTACTAGTTACTAAAGCATGTAATAAAAAGTTAGGAGAAATTGTGATGATGAGCTGCAGGACTCCATCACACAAGTGTGTTAATGGCTCCATTGCACATGCAACCAGCCCCTTTTATACCCCTTTCTATCACTTACCCCCTTCATTCCTCCCTGCTCTCCCTTGCCCTGCATATTCCCTCAGCAGCATGCATAGTTCCATTGACCTCCTTCCATCTTCATTCACCCTCGGGTTTGCAAAGTCCAGGTTTGCTTGCAGCTTCTTGATAGCCCACAAACTACTGTGACTGGACAGGTTTGCTTCTTGTCTTTTGTCTCCATTATCCTTGTCTATCAGGTTTGTGCCTCTGCATCTTGTTTATCTCTTCCAGCTATTCATATTCCTTTTTTTACATTGGAAAGGTCCTTGACCACATATCCTTAAAGGAGAAGATACTCTCTACTCCCATACACACTTGAAGTTTATTCCATGGGTTGGCTGGACCACAAGTCTATTCCTTACAGGCTTCAGTAGGGAAGAGTTCTTTTAGAATATTGGGTGAGCGTTTAATTCTGCCAGGTATCATATTAATTACAATATCTAAATATGTATTTAATCTACTACTGCCAAGTGTTTTTGGTGTTTATAGACGTGAAAGGAAGCCCTGACTTGAAGAGCTTATGGTATTTAGGTAGAAGGTAATTAGAAGAAAGGCTCACTTCACTGAAGTGGAGTTAATCTTTCTGGAGGCATTCTACTCTCAGTGAATGAAGTGCTTTCAGAAAGCTATTCAGACTTGCTCTTAACTCCCCTGCAGGAAATCCTTTCATTTTCTGGAGAAGGAGCCTTGTAGTATTAACCTTGCAAGAGTTGTGTCAAAAGTACCAGGCCAGTGTCAGTCACCTTTTGAAAAAAAAAATAGCTGGATATGAAGGGTCAAACAATGCACCACAAAGAAGGTGAGAAAGAGGAAAATTGTGGGAAGAGAAATTCAATGGAAGTAATAGAGGCTATGCCCAGTGTTTGAGGTATCAAAAAAATGCAAGGAGTACCAGGAACCCAATCTGGGTTCAGGAAGGGTTTGCTTAGACTGATTGTAAAGCATGCATCCTCACATAACTCTAGCTAGAGCCTCCAGTAGAAGATACTTCCATATCTATTTGTTTCTCTCCTGAGGAAAGTAGGATTAGGAAACCACTCTAATCAGCAGAGACACAATGTGGGGGTAATCTCAGTCTTCTCATTTACACATACCTTGACTCAGTCTCAGAAGGAATCCCCCTCTTCACTAGGTGGGAAAATTAATGGGACTAATCTCCTCAAGAAGTTTCCTAAACTACAGCCTGGCAGCATGAATGTTGCCCTTCAAAATCTGAATAAAAATATATTTTCTCTCTGACTTTTTTAAGCAGAGGTTTTAAGCAGATATTCTGGTGTGGTTATGAGTTCATATTCAACATACTGTTGATTCTGCAGTATGTGCTCTCAGTCAGTCCTGGAGTCTTGAAATAATTCACACTTATGATGATATTTCAGGGATTAAGTCACAGGTTTAAGCTACAGAAGTTATACTTGACTGCATATGTTGCTGGTAAAAAACATTCGTGAAAAAAAATCAATTGTACCTCCCTGCTATATTTGTCAATAAAAGTTCTAATATCAAGAAAAGAATATTGCTTGTAATAAATTAGTGTTTCATTTTTTTCATACTAGTCATTCATTCTCACAAGGGATAATTGTTATGCATTTAAACTACAAACCCTTTTCAGAATCAGCCTTAAAGTTCCTGTGTCTACAGCAAAAATTAAAGCCTAAACTGTTGCTTAGAGTACCCAAACCTGACAGTAACTGAACTTACCACGAACCTTTGCCACATTGACTATGTAAGTGTCTAGTTTGTTCAGGTTGGGGCATGCTGCTAGTTTTTTCAGTCTTAGACACTCTGTGAGGACCCATCTGAAAAAATGGTGAATGAAAGCTTCTATCTACAGGGGGAATTCGTATGGCATGCAGTGAATATTCCTTAATACATGTTCAAAGGGTCCAGCTTCTCCAATAATAAATTTCCTGATGTTTTCTCTTCAGTTGGAACTGAGGAATTGCTTTTACTCACCAAGGAATTGGGAGCTTTTGCCCTCTTTAGAATAAAAGTTTATAATTCTGAGCTTCTTTTTGCCAGGATATTTTCTTAGAGAAAGATTTTGTTCACCCACAGTAAAGCAGGGCCACTGTGGCAAAGTAACTCACATCTTTTGTATCAGAGAGCAAAAGAGTAGATGAGACAGTCAGAGGAGCATGATGATGTAACCTACTGCTTCCTGTCATCTAAGATATGGAAACCATGCCCTTTATCACCACCACCATCCATGCAGCTCTTCAACAACTCTTCAAAGAATCTAGACCGTGGTTCCTTAGTAGATGAAGGGACTAAGCTATCCTATTCCTAGGAAGAGCCCTCTGAAACACTTATAGGGTGAAGGTCAGATCCTCAGCACCAACTAATTTCCTTGTTGAGTTTGGATCTTACAGAATTCACTAGTGGCAATGTAGACAAACCAAAAATAATTTCGGGCTCAACTGTCAAAATTCAAAGAGGGGTGGGTTTTAAAACCCTTTCATTTCAGTGAGTTCCTTCTTCAGTAACTTTAGGCACCTCCACAATTTGAGTGTAGTTTTTTATCAGCTATTCAGAGGCACAGAGATGGAGCTTTGAACTTTAGGTTTCTTGTGATGGGCTTAGAATTCAAATCACAACTCCTCAGAGTGTATTTCTCCATTCTCTAAATAGATATAGATTTCTAGAACTGATAGATAAATAGATTTCCTAGTTGATCTCAGTAGCACAGGAGGACTCTTAAATGCTGTTCAAAAAAAATTTCTAAATATGTTGCATACACTCAAATTCTGTAAATTATTGTCTGTAAGTTAATAAGACAACAAATGAGTTAAACTGCGATGTTAAAAACCCCACATAATATTCAATCTGTTGTTTTATTCTTAATTGCCACATTTTGAAGAAAGTTTATACAAAAAACAAAAGATTGGGTTTTTCATTGAATGTCTGAGTGAGGTCAATGTATTTTTATCAGAGACTCTGCAATGATTCATCCACCTGTTGCCTCACTGCTTTCTTGTTCAGAGGCTTCTCCCCTGTATTTATTTGGATATTAAACCAAAAGCAAAACCCATCCAATTTCTTTGATTTTCCCAATCCTGTTACATTAATGAAGGATGACTTCAAAAGGTCTAATTCCTAAATATTCATAATTTAGCATAGACTTCTATTTACTGGTTAAATATACAAAGACAAACCACAACATTTTCTATGTCAATTTCCTTTCACTAGTAATTTGAGAAGTCAATTTGAGAAGTTACCTTTTAAGCAATTGGATTATATTCTCTTTTTGTTTCATAAATCTCATCTGTAAAACTCATGAATTAAATGACTGATTTCCTCTCCTATCTGCTGGTACATTGGATTTCTATACCTTTATAACCTTTGGACACCATTTCCCAGAATATTCTCCTGGAGAAACTGGCTGGTCGTGCCTTGGACTGGGAGATGGTTGCTGGGTAAAAATTGGATGGATGTCCGGGCACAGAGAGAGGTGATAAATGGTGTGGCCAATCCCAACTGTTCCCCAGGGCTCACTGCTGGGCCAGTCCAGTTTAACATCTTTATCGATGATCTGGATGAGGTGATCCAGCACACCCTCAGTCCGTTTGCAGATGACACCAAGTTGGGTGGTAGTGTTGATCTGTTGGGGAGTAGGAAGGCTCTGCAGAGGCATCTGGACAGGCTGTATCAGCAGTAGTGTGGCCAGCAGGACCAGGGCAGTGATTGTCTCCCTGTACTTGGCACTGGTGAAGTGACACCTGGAGTGCTGTGTCCAGTTCTGGGCCCCTCACTACAAGAAAGTCATTGAGGGGCTGGAGCAAGTCCAGAGAAGGGCAACGGAGCTGGTGAAGGGTCTGGAGCACAAGTCTTAGGAGGAGTGTCTGATGGAACTGGGGTTAGCCTGGAGAAAAGAAAGCCGAAGGGAGAGCTTATTGCTCTCTACAACTACCTGAAAGGGGGTTTTACAGAGGTGCAAGTCAGCCTGATCTCACAAGTGACAAGCAACAGGACAAGAGAAAATGAGTTCAAACTGTACCAGAGAAGGTTTAGATTGGATATTAGGAAAAGCATCTTCAAGAAAAGGGTTGTCAGGTATTGGAATAGGCTGTCCCGGGAAGTGGTTGATTCACCATTTCTGGAAGTGTCCAAAAGACATGTAGGTGTGTCACTCAGGGACATGGTTCAGTGGTGCACTTGGCACTGCTGGGTTAATGGTAGTGTCCTGGTTTGAAGGACAGGTGTCTGCTAAGAAAGGCAGGAGCCTCCCTTGGAATGGAAAATGTAAACCCCTTCCCTCTGAATTATCGTAATTTTGAAATTAAGGGGCTCTCAGGCAAAGATATGGGAATAGGAATAACAGTTCTTTGCTAGTATTTATAATAAAGGGAACAAACAACAACTCCTATGGCATTAACAACAAACAGAACCAGGAACCCGGTGCCAGCCCTCTGGGCCTGCAGGCACTGTCCCCTTGGGTGCAGTGATGGTCACAGCCGGCAGGGGGCGCTGGTGGCGCTGGGTGGGCAGGGCAGGTGCGATGATTCCCCTGCGGCTGCAGGGGGCGCTGTGGCGCGAGCTCCAGCAGCGCGTGGCAATGGCGGCTNGGGGGGCAGGGCAGGAGCAGCAGCCCGGCTCCTAGCCAAGCAAGGAGAGGCTGGCTCAGGATCCCGGCCCCCCCCGAGCAGATGGTAAAATAGGTCCCAGTTCAGAGCAGGGGTTCACCCATGGTAGAAGAAACGGCTCCAAGTGGGGTCCAGCAGCAGTGACGAAACTCCTCTCTCAAGGCAGCAGAGCAGCACGTCTCCATGTTCTCCTCAGAAGCCCAGTACCAGCCTGCCCCTGCCCCCCGCCCCTGCCTTTTACCAGCCCCAATTCTCAAGATATCCCCCCCGACTCAGAGAGAAAACTGCCAGACAGGAAAACAGTAAAACAGAGATGCCCCTCTCCCTGGGGCTTGGCCACACCCTTTGTTCTTAAGTACCCAGTAGTTAGAGCTCCCTAGCAACTCAATGGGAAAAAATTCTATATGTTAAAGGAAACAAAAGGAAAGAAAACTTAACCCCCAACAGGTAGTATTCAACAAACTTAAAGATCTTATCCAACCTGAATGATTTTATCAAGGAAGAAATAACAAACCATCAGGAAATAAGAATTTTCCCATAAAGAATTCTCTTTCAAGAAAGTCAAGTTTTTCATTCTTTGCACATATTCCTTCTACATTTTAATTATAAATTTCTACCACCAGGAAATGTGCCCCCAGCTGTAATTATGTACGCCTATATATATCTATATTTATCTATATCTACACCTATCTGTAGGTATGTGTATAAATATATATAAAATAATTCTTTTTGTGGTTTGTCACCTAAATATATTGCATCATTTATTTAATCACCAGTAATCTAAAATTTAATGCCATTTTACCATTACAGATACAAAGTCCAGTCTCAGGTAGGCTGCAATGTTCTTAACACATATAGATCTTTGGAATTATGTTGAATGCAGAATTTTGTAAAATGAATGTCTAAAAAGTCAAGTTTCCAAGATTCAGTACCTGTAATGAAATGCACTTCCCATGCTCAAACAGGAGCCAGATTTGAGCTGGAAGAAGACTTGCAGTGAGTATAACAGAGGATATTTCTGAGTTTTGCAGCCTCCTTTAAACCACTATTAACTATCAGAACATTTTTTGCTGTTATTGCAAACTCTACCTGCAAATAGTAACATTTCATAATTTCTGATTTATTTGATAATTATCTGATTTACTGGGAAGTAGGGAGTGGGAGATGTTAAGACATTCTGAAAGCTAAAAAGAAACCAAAAGCCTTCCTAAATACAGCATCCACACCCTGTCTGTACTGTAGAATATTAGGCAATGTTGCCAGTGTTGAGGGTCTCATGTTCTTATGATAGATAAATAATATTTATAATTTATTCTTCCACTCATCACAAGGATGCATGTTTGCTCCTGCAGAGATACATTTTCTTTGGTGTATTTTCACATCAGTCTATCAAACTTTATGCTTATCTACCACAGAGACAATATGGGCTGGCATGTCAAGGAGTAATGTGCATCTTTATTATTCTAGGCAAGACTCAAAGAAGTACAGTACATTGAAAACATAAATATGAATGTTTCTTCGTTGAGATATCAGATCAAAAGCTGTTCTTAAAAAGAAAATAACCTTGTCAAAAGATGAAGGGAAAGACAAAGGTAGATGGAAGAAAATCATGTCCTTTCTCTGCAGTTTTGTTGGTTATGTTACACCGGGTTTTTCAACTTTGTGCAAAAGAAATGCACATCTTATGAATCAGCCAAAAATTAGTGAAAATAACACATTGCAGTCATTTTCTTCCCCTCATATTTTTGAATATATCACTGTATGAAAGGGAATTGATTTTTGTTCAGCAAAATTAAACTAAGTCTCCCAGAATGGTGACCTTATCACTCTCCACAACTACCTGAAAGTGGCTGTAGCCAGATGAAGGTCGACCTCTTCTCCCAGGCAACCACTGACAGAACAAGAGTACACAGACTTAAGCTACACCAGGGGAAGTTAGACATCAGGAAAAGATCCTTCACTGAATGAGTGATTGGCCACTGGAATCATCTGGCCAGGAAGGTGGTGGAGTCGCCGTCCCTGGACATGTTTAAAAAAAGCCTGGATGTGGCCCCCAGTGCCATGGCTTAGGTGATGAGGAGGTGTTAGATCATAGATTGGACTTGATGATCTCAAAGGTCTTTTCCAACCCAGTTCATTCTGTGATTCTGTGGTTCTGTGTTTCTGTGATTCCAAGTGATGTGATGTGGATTTACAATAGCAGTTTGTAAGTGGCAGCGGGAGCAAGGAGTATGTGTGTCCCTCCATTGAGTAAGGTTTGTTATCAGATGAGATGCTTCATTTTTCAGGTTTTAGTGACATACTTCTAATTGATAAAATGTTGTGTACAGAGTAGAATATAAAGTAGGACTGTAAGGGATCATTAGAGATTGGCTGGTGCAATACTATCCATGATCAGTTACCCCCTCATCCTGCTCAGATAAGGTTGTTAATCTTTTTTTTAAATAAACATTCTGAGATGGAGATTTCATATTCTATTAAAATATCTATTCCAGTGCTTGTCTAGCCTTATTGTAAGAACATTTCCCTGTATCTGAATCTTCCTTGCTATAACTCAAGGTCATTTATCCTTGTTCTATCTTGAGTAAGAAAAGGCAAAAAAATAGATGTTTTTCTCTTCCTTGCTGTAGATTTTTGTGTACTTGAATGCTGTTATATGAAGTTTTCTCTAATCTGCTTTCCTTCAGCAAAAATAACTTATTCAAGCTTCCTTCAGAGGGTACATATTCTAGCCCTTTTAATTTTATGTGGTTCTTCTTTGGCTCTTCCCAAACTGATTCACTGTTTCTTAAATGTCTCCAGCTGACATCTTGCCAATAACTAATGGAACAGGTTATTATTTTTCATGTTGATTGTGTTTGTCACATTAGACTAAAATTTTGCCTTTTCTCACAGTAGGGTCTGTACATTTATATTTTTTTTGTTCGTAAATTCCAGGCCCTGTTTTCAAGACCTGAGGCCTACTCAATGTGCTTTTTATTATTCTTTTTCTGTCATTTAACTTTAATGAATTGTATCCTATTTTCTTTTGTGTAATTTCTTTATTTTGTTGAAGTCATTTTAAATTTTGCTCCTCATTACCAAAACATCTGAATCTATTCCAGCTTGGCATGACCTACAACACTGACTTTCACAGGTTTGTAGGGATACACAATTTGTTCCCAAATAGTCTGTATGAGCAACAATTACAGTCTAAAATTGCTGATGATGAACAATCTCCATCTCCCTGGAAATGTTTTGGAAGTTCAGCAGTTGACTGAGAACTGTTAGAATAAACATAGCTTATAGATGCATCCCATGAATCAGCCTAATGTAGTAGCCTAATTTAGACACCCTTTCTGTTCCAAGAACTGATGGTAAGTCCATAAAGTCAATAGGTTCCAAAATTGGTAGTGCTAGTTATCCTAAAGAATGACTGTAATATTAAGAGTAAATATAGAATAAAAACGGTGTATATATATATATTTTTTGTGGGTTTTCAGCTATGTTTAAATGGAAGATTTTACAGTTCGCCTACATGACCATAAACTTTGCTCTACATGTGACCCAGCTACAGATCACAAAAATGTTGTTTTCTAAAGGCAATCTGTATCTATAGATGGCAAAATTTCAGAGTATAGTAGATTTTTGTACTTTTAAAAATCATATCTCACATAAATATGCAAAATATTCCATTGTGTTTGTTAGATATATTGCGGCTATTTTTGTTGAAAAATGATGAAAGCTTTTAGCAGATATATATTTGAAATATTTATCCAGCTCTGTTGACTGCTGACATAAGTGGCAATGTGAGTTCAACCTGCTGTAAAACAGATTGTAGGACAGGAAGTTTTCTGTGCTGCTGGAATCTGTAAGAGGGGCTGGAGGGCAAGGTTATAGGCTGCCAAAGTGAGAAACTTGCTTCCAGTTTCTGTATGTCCCAAGAAAGTTCAAGTCTACATATCTGAACTCAATTTCAGTTCCAGGGAGTTCCTAAATAACCTGCTGACACACCCTACAGAAATTGTGTTAACAAGAAGCCAAGAACATTGGTAATATAATGGATACTGAAAGAAGAAAGCTGACTGTGTAACCCACCAGTTAACTAAGGGTATGTAGGAGCCTGAGGTCAAGTCCTGTCACTATAATTTTTCTAGAGAGTCTTCAGTATAAAATGCAAAAATTATCCTAGCAGCAAAAAACAGAGTGAGAGGTTTCCTCTTTGCTTCCTCCATATGAAGAATGTTGCTTTCTCAGATCAACAGGGCTGATAGTATGTCAAGCTTTTTACCCACTGATCATGTCTCTGTCCTAGGAGTTAAATACTGGTGGAAATCTCTTCAAACAGACGGAGGCCTACAGTTCAAGTTTACAATTAAATAATAATCAAAATTTAATAAGGCTGGCTCTACTCTTGCCTCCTTTTCAAACAACGATATTTTTTCCTTTAGTTAAAGGCACCTGGAATCAGGAGAAGACTTGCTATGTTTGTTTCTGTTTCATTTAAAAATGAACCTCAGAGCTCCAGGGAGGTAATTGACCCCAAGGAGAGACAAATTTCAGAAGCACATACATGCCGGGTTTGGCTGGCATAGAGTTAGTTTTCTTCATATCTAGTATGGACTGTGTCTTGGATTTGTGCTGAAAACAGTGTTGATAACACAGGGATGTTTTTGTTACTGCTGAGCAGTGCCTACACAATAGCAAGGTCTTTTCTACCCCTCACACCACCCCACAAGTGAGGAGGCTGGGGGTGCACAGTAATTTGGGAGGGGGTGGAATTCTCCCTCAGACTTAACTCTTAGAAAGTTGCCAGAGCTTCAGTGATGATTTGATCATAGACACTAAACCTAAATTGAGTCATCACAAACTGATTCAATTCAATGGAAAATAAAAAAAACAGAAAGATAAAGCTTTTTTTCAAGAAGGAACCTGTAGTTTGAGTCTATGTTATGAACCTTTAAGAACATATAAAGTGCTTTAAGCTCCATCTTTCGTTTTCTTACCTTCACTTATAGGCTTCTGTCCCTTGCCTCTTCACCTCTTCATAAAAATTGAAGATACCATTTCTTGTGCCTCTAAGCTGGTAATTTCTTTTGCTTTATACTGGATCTGTAAAACGACACTTTTAGGAAAAAATATCTTTTTCTTGTTGTTAGAAGACTCACTGGAGTCAGCTGGGGTCATTGATTAGAGGCTTAGCTGTAACATGGCATAGGAAATTTCTTTTAAGCTGAATATAAAACTTTTTGATGCTTGCAGCTTGTGTCAAGGGGAAAGCACATTGAGGCTCCATGTCTCCACAAAAGAAAAGCCATTTTGTACAGAATTCTTGGAATAAATAACAACCTAAAAGAACTAAGGGGAAAATAGAAAATAGAATAGTGAAGACAGCTGAGCAACGCCTTGCAAACTACAATGAACCACAAAATGTTCATTCAAAACCCATAAAAAACAAATAAAACAAGAAAGGACTAGAACTGGTCCTACACCAAGAATGAGGAAGATAATCCAGTATGAAGTTCCAAAAAGGGAATATTTTATTTATTTTCAGCAATGCTGTGTTTTTTAAAGTATTGTTCTGTTACTGGGAATAAGGCTACAGAAATAGAAATACTGAATTTGAGAAGCAAACACAAGAGTCCTGCATTCTGTAATCTCTCAACTTTGAAAAAAAGTAACAAGTGAAACTAGTACTCTCCTAGTTATGATTTAGTAAATCACTCATCCTGGGATTTGTGATGCATAACCACATTATAAGGCACATTCCTCCATTGTCAAGCTTTTAGATCAAGGTTTAAGGGAGACACAAGCTTCAGCAGGTACAGTTAAACAAGTCCCTGAGCCACAAAACTGAACACAAACTCTAAAATTTGCCTACTCAAGATCCTGACCAGAATTCTATGTCACGAACCCATCTTTAATTGAAATTGATCTCAACAAGTGTTTAAGGAGGAAGGGACATGAAAGGCTAATGTGGCTAATTAAGGAGTATGAAGAATTAAATCAATAGCACAAAATGCCCATAAACCAAAAACTGCTCAGTAGAAAAAGGAGAAAGTGTGACCACAGTGAAGATTTAAGCAATCTTCAGAACCGACAAGTAAAAAAGAATCTCTTAAAAAGGATAGGCTAAACAATATTTCAAAGATCTAAAACATGTTTGCTATGATTACTGTCCTCTAGGACAATGGTTTAGAGCCCATTATCCTGTATTTGTTTGAAGTTAAAAAACACTTTCTAAATATTACGAGTTTTTGTTTGTGCCTGTTGGTTTGTTTTTCAGTATTTTAGATTTCAGGCTTCTGGAGTTAAGCCTTTTTCTGAATACTTTTCAGCTAGGTCACACAAGACCTAGCTAGTTAAAGGTGAGAGGAGTAACCAGCTCTCCACCCCACCGTATTTCTGAGCATGCAGTAGTACCTAATTTTGATCCTTTAAGGAAACTGATTGACTAGGAGCGTGACAAGTGAACCCAGGAAGCTCTGAACTGCAAGATTTCTAGGCTGGTTTTCTTGGATATGAACTTCTACAGTCTACATTAAAGTTATACAGCAAGGATATAAAATGCAATTTGTAGTCTTAAACATAGAGTTTAGTTTTAAAATAGCAAGCATCAAATGCTCACTGTGAGCTGATCAGGGATATGTAGGAAAAAACCATCAGAGCTAGCAAATATATTGAGATAAGAAAACACTGAGTAATGTCAATGTTTTCAGACATGAAATATATTTTTGTCTCATTGTTCAAAGTCTAAATTCCCCAGGAACTCCTATAATCTCTCAGATCATTCATTTCAGCCTGGTTTGGCAAACCTTAGATGTCTGAAAGGGACTTTGAAGCAGTTACTATATCAAATTATTTTTATCTAATGATAGCTGGCCATATAATATGTTTCACAGTATAATTCAAAGCAGTTCACTAGCAATAACGATAGATAAAGGATGTGCTAAACTGTAATGTTATGTGTTTGATATTGTGCCAGCATTGAATAGTCAAGGTTCAATAGACCTCTAACTGCTCTTCCTCTTAAGCCATGCTTTCTCTTTAATGTATGGAAATAGCCTGCTACAAAGTCTCATTTAATCAAAGTTAACAGTTTTCTATGAAATAATCTGTTAGTCAAATTTCCATTTTTACCTTATGCATATGCCAGGAATGCTGGTTATCCATTCCTTTATTTTCTAAAATAAGAGTCTTTTAAAAACTAAAGGCTAGTATACTGAATGTCAGAAATGGCAGCTCTTCCATTTCTTCAGGAAAAACATTATTTACAAACATGGTATTTTTGTATCTGCAGATCACTGTTTAATGTATGGGCTATGTCTCTGCTGTTTCTCCTTCCTGTTTTCATGATATTAACTGCAGTAATTTATTTCATTAAGGATAGGTGAGACAAATATTAGAGAAATTATTTGAAAATGTCCATATCATGCTTTTCTAAATATTCTCAAATTTTATCCAATGTCATCCTTTAGTAATAGCTATTACTGACAGATGTGAATATCTTTGGCAGTCACACTGTATTTCTTCTACAAGGCAGCACTGACAGCATTCCTGTAAGGAAATACAGACAGGAGCTTTCATAGACACTGCTTCTCTGTTCTCATCTCTCTACACACATGAGGACATCTGATAGACCTAAACTGGATATAAATAGAACATTTACACACAATCATTCACAGAGTAACTGCAAAAATTTTATAGTATAGCTGTAAAGAAAGGAAATCCTTCTCAAAGCAGACAGTGTATATTGAAAATACAGTAGGAATAAAGAAAAATATTATGGAACAAAACCCAAAGCGCTATTGAATACAAATAACCTAGCTCAAGAATCGCTAGAAGCTGGGAGATTATGTGTGAGAAATATCATTATATGCTTGTTGTGTTCTAATACTCTTCCTGGGCATCTGGTGTCAGCAGCTGAGGAAGAACACCACACCTGCGGGACCTCGCACCTGCGGGACCTCGCACCTGCGGGACCTTGCCTCAGCATTGCTGCTTGGCTTCCACTGCACCGTGCAGAGCCCCGGTGTGGCACCCAGCCCCACGTACGTCGTGTAGTGTGTGGGTAATGCCAGGTCACTTTATTACAGACAGCCCTGCTGCTACCTGCAGGGATCAGCCCTGGAACTTCAGAAAATCCATGAGCTCTGTTGACAGAGTTAGATGATCCATCAGTATTAGCTGTATCTCAGGAGGGACCAGCTGTAATCCAGTGAGGTCAGAATGCCATCCTAAAGCAATTTGTTACTGATAAAATTTGCTTTCACTCATGTAATTCATTCTGTTGGCTTTCCTGGGGTGTCTGGATGTAAAAGAAAACAGAATGTGATTCTTGCTTACATGTTGTGAGTTGGGTTCCGCATCTGTGCTCTTTGAGATATTATACCATAAAAGACAAGCACAAAGTCCAAGTTCTACACACCAGAGAATTATTACAATCACAAAAAAATATTTTGCCCTAAAGAGGGCTGATGTATTACAAACATGGATAAGACATGACAGGCTACATATGAATAAAATAGAGGTACTTACATAAAAATACCTTTAAGTATGAAAAAAGCCCAGGAAAATTAAAAGGGAAAGAGTGATAGTGATAATCTTTCTCTTTTGGTTTCATTAATCATATGCTTAGCCACTTTGCTGATTAAAAAGGTTCAAATAGCATTTTTCTCTGTCAGAGAACATTGGTTATTTCTCAGAAAATGGCAGATATTTACCAAGTTTGTGTTATATACCCTACTTCTGAAAACATCAAAGAAGGCAAATGTATATATATATTGATGGTATTGATTTTTGGGTGGGGTTTTTTTGTTGCTGTTGTGGAGTTTTTCTGTTTTATTTTTACATTATATGGGCAAAATACCCTGTCACCTACTTCTCAATGTTACCTTTAAGTCACTGTGCTAATGACACGCTTTTGGG
The DNA here is from genome assembly GCA_013390045.1 of Picathartes gymnocephalus. NCBI lineage: Eukaryota > Metazoa > Chordata > Aves > Passeriformes > Picathartidae > Picathartes > Picathartes gymnocephalus. The sequence continues at coordinate 38,058 of WEKY01061439.1, read as the reverse complement.
AAGTACACCCCAAAACAAACAGCACAGAACCGGTTATTTTTAACTTCAGTTTGAACAGCATCTGTTTCCTGAGATTAAAACCTGCATGGCTAAATCATTGTGTCTACTGATAAGCCAAGCAAATATCCAAATAATAGAAATAATCAAAGGTTTGCAGGCATGTAATTTTCCTAATATTTACCCAACTATTAATTTTGCACATATTTTATTTTCTTTCCCATGCATTTAATTTTTTTAAAGGGAGAATTTTTCATTGTAGACAATGCTTTACCTTCAGAGAACTGGCAAATCCCAGATCCTATCAAATGCCTTATCAGTTATAGATATGTTTAAACTTGTACAACACATTCCTATTATTGATCATTTTCCTCACCTGCTTATGGTGAAAGTGATCTCATGATTCAGGATTAGTACAAGTTTACTATAGGCAACAAAAAGAATGATGCAAATCTCTCAGATATTGATACTTCTGTATTTGTTCTGAGTAGCTCTGCACTTAGGTTTGCCCAGCTGCCATTTCTTTTCTAGCAACTTTTTTTTAAACTATTTGATAAATAAAACTTAGACAAAATACTGAGAAGAACAGACTGCAAATTCTTATACCAGTATTAAAAATAGCAGTAAGCTAATCAGGATGTAAGAACATCAAATACCTTATCACCTATCAAAACAATTTTTAGCCTCCATGGATTAACAATGAAAATTCAAGGAACATGTTACCAGACAGGAGTATGCTGTACACATTATTTTGCATTTTAAGGAATTAATTGATGTAAAATCATCACAGTCTATTAAGTTGCTTTATTAATGAAAAGACATCCACTTATCTTGTACAATATTTTGTCTTGCATGCTAATTAAAATTGTCTGAAATAACAGGCTTCACTACATCTAAAAAGCAGAATAGTCTTGCAATAAACAAGAATGTCTAATGCTATTTTGTCAGCTGTAACTGGCCAAATTAAAAATCTGAGTCGCAGTAGAATGAAAAGGTTGGGAGAAAAAAGATATTTGCTGTAAGTAGATTAGAATTTTTGTTTAAAAATATAAAAGTAAAATTAAACCTGATTTCAAAGATTAAGTTGATGTTCAATTATATTTAATGTGCAGCTTTTAGCTCTTTAACTGAAATATCCAAATCTCACAAACAGAATTACATACAAGGTAAATCTTTTAAACATAAAGGATTAACAGAAGAAAAAGAGAAATCTTACATTGGTATCTCTGGATTAATCTGAAGGGAATACAGTTTTCTGCACAGGACAGAAAAACAAGATATTTCTAAAGTGGATTCAGAGGTACATTCTCTTCTGAACTTTAATATGTTAGTAAGAATTGGCTTGGTAACATTAGAAAATTCCACCTTTATTTTTGAGAATGATCTGAGTTACGTATGTCAAGTTCAGGTTGGGGTCTAATGATTATAGTTCATAAAGTTCCAGTTTGAAGGTACACAACAAGCCTTTATTTTTACTCGGCACCTCTTCAAGCCTTATGCAAGGGTAAAACCTTTCTGCCTGTCTTTAAGCAATTGACAAAGACACTGAAGTTCAAAACACAGGTCCTTCAAGTTCCTTCTGTGGTCAGGAAAGGCTTCCAGACAAGTCCGTAAGATTTCAGTTCTCTAGAGACTTTTCTGCCTTGCTACCTCTCTCTACTCTGACCCTATGAGGATGGCAATCCTGACTTGGATGTTCCTGTCCAGCATCTAAATTATTTTGTCATGCCATAGATAAAGCATATGCCAAGAGGATGTCCTCTATTAAACAGAATCTAGTATCTGTGTTCTATCTTTAGCAGCATACAGTTTAACTAATTCTGCCACACTTTGAATGCTTCCTGCAAGTGTCCTGCATTCAGTGTGGAGCCAAAGGACTTGCCAACTTACTTGGCCAGAGGACCTCAACTTTCCAAAGTTGTGACGGTGTAAGCAATGAGCCATTCAATTTCTGATTACAGAGCATGCTACTTTTAAGGCAAACAGAAATCAGGAGACTTTCGTGATCATGAGCCCTTCCAATCCCCATGCATGTTCCAGGTTCTTATTCTTACTTCCCCAATGGCAGGTGCCTACGTGGCCTTCAGGGTCACACGGGTTTCCCAGGGATTTTCTGCTGACAGCTTGTGAAGCTCGTTCATAGCTAATAAGTCATGGGCACAGCAGTCACAAAATGATGGAGTTCTCAAGTTTGGGTCAAGCAGCAGGGGTTCCAGAAGAACTGCCACGTTGGAATTCCAGCAGGCAGAATTGAATTTAACTATCATCAAACTTGCGATGATTTTCTTGCACCATGAATAATCACAGGAAATAATGAGATCAGTATAGATATTTCTTGTACTGAAAGGTGCTACTTGTTTCTGTGAATGGGTCAACAGACAATAACAAACTCAATTTAAAAGAAACATGTCTAATTCAGCCTTCTTTACAGATTGACAGCTATAAAAATTAACAAGACAGTTCCTAAAAAACTCAGCCAAATATCAGAGCCAGGACAAACATGAGCTACACTTTGTAAATGGTTTCCCTTTGACTGAGTGCAACTGAAGAGACATGAAGACCCTTGGAAGGATTCACACTCATGAGGAAAAAAAGGGTGAAAAGCAGTTATGCACCTGGTTCAAAGAAGGGTGCTCTGTGGGTGCAAAACTGACTGAGAAGATGACCAGAGAAGCTAAAAGCAAGGTCCTTTTCCTCTTGTACTGAGGGAAAACAGGCTTTATGTGTAGGACAAGGAAAAATCCCATTTTTATCATTCATTTATTCTCAAGATGAAGACAGCCATGGGAATTCCTGTCTACTGACTATCCACTCAAAAAAGTAATGAATAATGGAAATTACAGACCTCTCACTAGGTTGTCTAGAAAATAATTCAGTGAAAGTATGTGATTGTCAGTCAGTGGAGAAAGCAAATTATTTACCACATACTATCAAACGTGCTACAGTTTGAACTTTATTTTTGAAATGTAATTCTGCTGAAGGTGGGAGAATTACAAGACGTGTTTTAAATCATACTTAAATGACATTATCTTAATGATAAAGTTAGATCCCTTGAGATCAGGAGATCTTTTTTTCCTCCAACAGAAGCATCTTAACTATCAGCTACTTTAACTATTGTTTTCAGATACTACTTATGTATTCACAGAGGATCTGAAAAGTAATTTTTCTGTGTATCAGTACAAATGGAAGATAGGGCCAGTTCCTAGACAGAATGGTTTAAAATAAATCTACATTGGTCATGCATTCAAAATTTTGTCAGGTTGCATCTGTGTCAGCAAAGTAACAATGTCCATGAATGTCCATGTTCATTTTCCAGTCCCAAAGAGAACCTGCAGGATTAGCTTACCTTAGTTAAGTTGATTACAGGACAGGAGGATTCTTTATTCATAGATTCTATTGGGAATATTTCTTTGGCTGTGCTACCTGCTGAACTATTCCCTTGAATTTTTAGCAGACAAATTATTTAGTAAAAACCAGTTCCAGAACAATTTTAAACATTTTGAATTGTGGACATTCAAGTTCTAGTGCCTGGACTCAGACATTGCCATTGATAGCTGTCCAAATAGTTTGTGTCATGGAGAGCTTAGGTGAGACCTTTGTTTAATTTTTTAACCAACAGTTTGCCTGTATCCTATCGTATAGAAGAGCTTTTATATTCAAATGAAATGGAGTAACGTTGGGTCTGAAATGTGTCTGCCATCAGCATGCTGGAAACCTTTCAAATTCTTCTCAAATAGAAACATATTGTAAGCTTCCCATGAGTTGATGGTACTTCCTTCAATCTTCATCTGTACTCTATCCAAGCATCTATAACCCAGGAGACATTATTGCCTCCTGTGTTATTGCCTAACACAGAAACTCTGTGGGCTGTGAATTTTTGCTGTCAGCCCAATACAAAATCACTTTGGATTCCTTGCCCTTTTTATTTTTAGACCTCTGTTGCCTCTTTTATACATAATCACCCATAAAATAAAAATAAAATCAGAGGGTTTATTTTCTTATTCACTCCAGATAATGTAAGCTTGTCACTTGCACCCATGCAAGCATGTTTATTTTTTTTAAGTTTCTATTGGCTAATCCTTAAGGGAGGGTGAGATGAGGGGAAATAAATCTTAGCGTGCTAAATGTAGTATGTGCAAACTTCTATGCCTAGAGCTATCTGTTTTATGTTGAAGATGTGACTCTCAACTCTAATGCCTTTCTAGAAGTGAAGAATTATTGGGGATCTTGCTGAGGGTTTTTTTTTCCCTTAAGGCATTCCCCATCAATTTTATCCCCTGAAGTTTTATGTACCAGAAGGAATACATTACTGGAATCAGCACCATCTCCATCTTTGCCAGTACTTGATAAGGTGAGACCTCCCATGGCTAGTTGATTTAGCTCACATCTTTGTAAGAAGTTATAATCCTTCAAAGAATTTGATAACAATCCTTTGTTTCCTGGGAGCAATATAAATGTGAGAAATATGTGGATTATAGCACAGATTATAGTATTCCTTCCTTATAGTCGAAACTACTGACTAAAAAATATTTTTATCAAGTTGCTCCCTAGGAACTTTGTGCCATCTCTTGTGCCACTGAAGAAAAATTTCCAGAGTGCTTGGATAGAAACCAAAAATTGGCTTTAAGTCAAAACATTGAGAATGTTTCTTGATTTTTTTAAGAAACATATTTATAAATGGCAAGAGGGCTTTACTAGACCCGCTGACACATTCCTGCAATCCTAGTTTCTGGTATTGAACAAGCCTTGAGGCTATGAGCAAGTGGAAGAATTTAGAATGGTCCTAAGGTATCTCTTGCTCTAAGAACCTTGCTGAACTACTCTGTAACAGAAATCCTTGAGTTTTAATAGCTGACCTGTCTAGTTGTGCTCATGCATCCAAGGAAATATTCATGTGATGCTCACCACACATTTTTCTTTAAACACAAATGATTCTTTGTGTTTCGTTCAGAATTACATCAAACTTCCAGGGAGCTCTAACTGACAGGAGCTGCACACATTCAGACTATACCTGGGCTTATATTACTGAATTGAAATACAGTTTGGACATAGTGTCCTGATTTGAAGAGTAAAATAGTTAAGTAGTATCAATGCAATTTCTGGAGAACTGTGTCTGGAATACTAATTTATCAGTATAGGCATAGCCTCACTTTCATGATAAATACCACTTGTTTACTCAGATGGAAGCTCTCACAAAGGGCTGTGAGCTGTTGGTGATGGTACTTGGCTGCCTGCCTTGAAGCACAGCGGTTTTCTGTACCAGCACTTATGATGTGTTACATTTAAACATCACCCCTGTGACCACCTGACCTAGACATAGCTAAGTGACTCCTCCATGTTCCAAGGAGCCAAACTGAGCTCGGGAGAAAACTTAATAGGTGCTGATTAAGAGCAGCATCTGTTCAAGCCTTTCCAGCAGCCTCCCCTGTGTGTAACCCTCAACAGGTATCCAGTACAGGGAATGGAGGCTTTGATTAGCAGCTGAAATAACACAGCACACACAGTCATAGCTCTGCTGTGATCCACTGCTTCAAGGAAAGGATATACTTTTGGAAGTAAAGAATATATCAAAATGCCCAGGCTTGTGAATGCCTCTTTTTTTAATGGCCACGTTGCCACATTGGTCACAGTCCTGTAGTTCTGAGATGCAAAGGTCTGGTGTAAAAAATACAAGGTTTGAACCTGGGAGACGTGAGTTTGATTTCCAACAGTGTAAGTGACTCTGGGTCATTAGGAAGGTCCTCACATCTCTATTTTTCTGTTTGTCCTCCCACATTTTTCTTTTGTGTCTGTTCCCATAATAACTTCTTCAGAGATGGCTGCTTTTCTTTTAATCCTGTTTCTTTATGTTTTCTAGGCTACTGTGGTTTTCTTTTAAGTGCTGCATTTTGGAATAAGAACAAGGCAGTTTGTTCTAATTTTCAAGGGCTGTGATTTATTGCCTGCACCGCCTAATTTCATTTAACTGAAAACTCAGTCCAAACACAATGCATATAGTACTTGTCACAGAAAACATCAAAGGCACTTCTCTTCCAAGTAAAATCCATCCTAACTAAGTAAACAGTGTGTGTTCCAGCAGGAAATAAATATTTACATAGCAACCTGTCATATGGATGACAGGACCTGCAGCTGGAATCGACAGGAGAGGCAACCAGCAGCTCCCTGCTTGTTTCTCAGGTCCTTGTAGGCCATGGCTCAACCATTAGCAACACAAGATCTGAGTGCTGCTGGGTCACCTGGCAGTACTAGCTGTACACAGATGAAAAATAATGACATGAATGCAGTTCTGATGATTCTGTGATTCTATGTAGTGGGTTATTTATTAATGTTTTATGTTAGCTCTGAAAAATTGATGATTCCTGACCTAACTTAAAAGTCTTCAAGCACATTTGAAGTAGAAGTGTTTGAACAGGTTGAGCTTGTCACATCAGGTGACTGTGAACATTTTTATCATGTCCAGTTCTGAAAGCAGATTTACCATTGTATTGAGCCAAACAAGAAGGAAATACAAAGACGGTGAAAATTGGGATGGGCTACTTGGGGAACTATAGAGATATTGCCTAAACATTTAAAGCTCGAGTTAGCAAAGTCAGATATTAGCTGGTGCTGAAACTGGTGAAGTCCATGAAAGAAAATAAGAGTTTCTTAATGTACAACAAAAGGAAAACTAAGAAAAATCTGGGTTTGCTCCTCAGTGTGCTGATCTATTGGCAAAGGACACAGAAAAGGCAGAAGTATTCAATGACATTTTTCTCCTAGTCTTTTCTAGCAAGGTCTGCTCTCAGGTCTTTTGCATCTACTTGGAGAGGGTGTGAGAATGGCACTATTTACACCGAGGAAGATACAGCTAAGGAAATCTTAAACAAATTCAATTATTTGGGATGGGATGAATCCAGTGATACTAAGGGAACCAGCTAATTTCATTGACATTGACTGGAAAATTTCATTTCTCTATCATCTTTAAAAAGTCATGACAATCAAGGAAGATTTCTACTGGCTGTAAAAATAAAAAAATGTTACACCCATCTTCAAGAAGTGCAACAAGGAAGATCCAGGGACAAATACACAAGCCTGGAACCTGGCATGGCTCATGTCAGCAGAGATAAACTCTTCTCTTGGAAAATGTGTGGTGTCCTGAAAGCTGTGTGTTGGAAATGCTTCCTGCCCTAGTTTAACCTCCAAACCATACTTGGGCATTGCTGAGGTTTCGCTGAGTTTACTGTAGAGATACAGCCAGTACCAGTAGAGAGGCCATCAAAAGACCCAAAGCTGAGAGCAAAGAAGTGTTGTCATATCTAGCCTGTGACCATCTCACTCAGGACCAGAGAATGGCCCCTCATCCCATTTATATAAATTATAGAGGCATTCGTTGCTTCACTTGTTAGTTAAACACATGCATAGGAACTACAGGGGCAAGCACATAGACAAGCAGTCTGTAAATGCTTTGCTCACCTGAAGTCAACTTCTACTCTAAGCAGCAGAACTTTTCCCAAACTGGTTAACAACTATTTAGCAGAACATGTGGAGCAGAGGTGAACAACAGAAAGGTGCTACCATTGATCTGTGGTACATCCCTGTGTGAGTGATATATTCTCCAGATGTCTGTCCAAACCATTAATTCTAAAATGAAACTGCGATTATTTGAGTACTGCAGTTTTGAGTACTTTATTAATCTCTAATAACTCATGTTTTGTTTCTTTATTACTGCTTCAAAAATGTTTGTTTTAAAATAAAAGTACAAACAGAAATCAGCAGAGATAACAGTAAATTTTTCAAAAATTATATAAATTCTGATAAAAGTGAAACTTTCTCTGCATTCAAGATTGGTATTTTTGCTGAAATGGAAATAATTTCTTAATTTTATTTTTTAACTGGGTATTAATTACTTTCCAGCAAAATATTATTCACAGAATAAACCTAAAATTTACGTTCAAAAACTGGTCACTAGGAGAGTTGCAGAATAATAATTTAGTACATAACAAGAGAAAATGCTGCAGCTTGTAAGAGCAGCAAAAAGCTGTGTTTCTTAGGGCATGGGGAAAGACAATATTTAAAGAAAAGAAATAATCAGTATGTAGGAAATGCACATCAACTACAGACTGAAAGTAAAATTATTGGAAGTCACAAGATAATACAGTTCAGTATTACATCAATAAAGTACAACCCAACATTGTAGTGTTGCTTGCAATGGCATTGGCAGCAAAAGGAAGCATTTGGCTTCTAGGTGAAGCATATTCCCTCCTAAATGTGTTCCTTTCCACAGAGTGGAAAAATATTATCTGACTACGCTGTCTCTAGCAGAGGGAGGGAACAGTTTCTGGGTAATGAATTAAATACTAGTTTCCTAGGAGATGGATTGATGTACAGGAGGCAGTGTGAGCGTTTTTTATTTCTATCCAGTGTGCTCTCAGCCTACAATATTAAGCTCTGTCAATGGGTCTAGGAGGAGGAACTTTTTCCTGTGCAACTATCTTGAATTACTGAAGAGCAATTTAGGGCAGTTTCCAGGTAACTTATGCTAGCCTCTCATATTCTCTGTAGAAGGAGAGCTCAGTAAGACCCAAGTAAAAGCTTCAAGAATATATTATTAGTGTAACTCTGTGACCTTATCTTGCCTACCACACAGGTACAAATTTGGGGGGGTTAATTTGCATATCTGAGTTGAAATTTTTATGTTCTTGTTGCCTGATAGCCCCTAAAATCAGGAGCCAAACAATATTAAGATGATAAAAAGCAGTTACTATTTAGTGAAGGTCCTCCAGCTGCACTTATGGTGAAAATGGACATGATACAGAGCTTCAACACCTTTAAAGGTTTAGCAAATTAGCATAATTGACAAGAATTCCCAATTAGAAGTACAGTTAATGAAGTAATTCTCTTATTGGTTCAGCCCCCTACTGAAGCCTCCCCCTTGCTTCTATCCCTACAATGTTTATGTCTAAATAAATGAGAAAGTGAAACAGCATTGGTTCACTGAAGAAGCAAGATTAGAATAGGATTCCAGGAATGTGTTTATCTAACAGAGTAGGAAAAACACTGGAGTTAGCTAAGAAAATATCTAATTATACAGTAACAGTCTACAGAGCTACAAATATATGAAAAATATATAAAAAACAAAAATCTTTTGGCATCATTCTGATCTGTACATTTTTTCATCTTCAACCAAAAGTGAAGTCTGTTTTCTTAATTTTTCACAGATATAGCAATTTTATATTCAAGATGGAATATACTTTTCTTAAATTGTTTTGAAGATAATAAAGTAACTTGAAAAATACTCAATTCAACTGTAATCATCCATCTTAACTGTGATTTTGTGACAACAGGACATATATAGTTTATCTAGGTATAACTGGCTTACTTACAGTAACCTGAATTTGTGCAGCAAAGAAATTTAGCTCATTTTAAGGTACATCTTATTACATTATTAGTGGATCTATTCTTTATTCCCCACTACTATTTTCATTCAGTGATTCCTTCTTGTGCAATGAGTTAGAGCAGAAACATGTAGTTTGCATTCCTCCTGCTGTTCATTTTTGACACACATACTGATATTCTTTCTGATTTGTTTCCTATGGTAAAATATTCTAATTTTGCAAAGAAATTCTCAAGGTGTTTATCATTCCCACCACTTTTTTACAAAGATCTTCAAGACCTGCTGTGCGTTCTTTAAGTGATAGATTCACTAGCAATTCCAACAGTATCACTGATGGGACAACACTGATCTGTTCAATTATACCATACTCTTGTATTTTTCCCCAAATTGTCCTTTCTCCTTGTATATACATATTAATTAGAGATCTTCAGGAAACTTTAACAACAAAGTAACTAATAATTTGCCATGCATTTACAACAGCTCGTTTTTCAGTGTAAATTCTCCATCTCATCATCCAGCTCAGTCTTTTTCTCTGGGAAGAACAATGGAAAATGAAGGAGAAGTTTATAAGTTCTGTAAAAAAATGCTTTTATACTTACACAGGTTCAACTCTATTTAGGTAATTGTAGATGTGAGTAAATATACTGAAGCCAAAATAATTTGTGGGGTTTTTAAAACAAATTGAATGACTAAGCAAATTTATAGAAAGGAAACAAAACAGCTAAAGGAAGAGACAGATTTCTCAAGTTCTGACATTTAGTTTGGACTTAGTGGACTCAGTCTGGATATTTTCAGTGCACCAGTATCAGGATTTATGTAACTCATATAAATTTAGATGTTAAACTTGCCATCATTCACCCCCTTCACTTATAGCACCTAAAATTTATGTTTTTACAGACATCCACACTAAGGAAATTCTGTGAACTCAGTTTGTAGATGAGTAACTAGAAGATGAGGTTAAGTGATGACAGAGTTTTCTATAGTTGCAGAGTTTCTATGGTTGCAAGCAACAGACTACGATGTGTATAAACATACAGAATCCTCATAAAGTTGAAAATGCTAAGAGTTCAGCTATGCTTCACAAGAAATGGTTTTCACACCTAAAGTTTTGAAATAGTCAGAAGAAAAAGTTACTAAAGAAACAGTGAAAAACATCTGAGAAGATCTAAGCATTCAAACAGGCAGCAAAGTTGGAAGGAAAAAAGTGAATAGTGTTTTTTTCAAATGACCCTTTTCCGAGCTCTGCTCAGGCTTTCCCATGAGATATTTAGATCTTTAGTTGAAGATCTTAGTTAATCTGATCCAGGTGAAATTAAATTGAGACAAGGATGCCTTCTTTGCAAGCTGTTCTATAACGGTAAATGAAAAATGTACAGCCAATATAATTTCATTTTAGAAGAGGAAGAATGAAAAGTATCACAGACTCAGTCTTGTTTATAGTCTTGAATCCACAGAAGTGGATTATTTATCTTCACAATCACTGGAAGGATTGCAGAGACTTGAGACATCCTTACCCCCAAAGCATTCTTGAAAGAAACCTAAAGGTGCAGGTCTGCTACAATCTCCCAGTTCATACTCATCACTCAAAGTATATTAAGCACTGCCTCACATTTTCAAATTCACAGGAAAATAAGTCTTTCTTCTTTTCAGTGTTGGTGCCTCAACATGTGACAGTATTGTGAGAGATTATAATAGTTTGTTTAACAATACGAGCTGACAGCTTGCTTATAAATACAAGGAAAAGCAAGGAAAGTTCCTGTGCTGATGAGTTTCTATCTGATGGCCCAAATCAACATTGATGTGAGCATTGTCACACATCTGAGCCCCTTCAGGCCCCTGCCAGCTCCAGTGTGGGGCTGCACAACTGGTGGGTAAGTCTGCACAGGCTTGGTCACAGGTCTGGTTCTCCCACAATTGCCTTTACCAGTAGCAAAGATGGTCCCTAAGTGACTTCTTCCTTCACCTCTCCATAGATTACAGGCTCTTCCTGCAAAGTATACACACATCTTTACAGTAGGAAAAGCAGAACTATAATCATCTGAGGCTCAAATACTGTCAAGTGGCAAAGGGAAAAGTCTGCCCATAATAATAAATACTGGTATTCTCAGGCATGAGAACTGAAGCTAGATTTGACTTCTAAAATTCAAGGTGGCTTGACTGAGATGAAAAAATATGGGTTTAATTCACTAAAATGCTCATCCGATATTTAGGTTAGGCTAATTTCTGCAGTATATTGTTGATTTGTATCTAGAAATTTTAACATTTCCTTTTCTTTTTGATATTTTTGGGGATTTTATTTTGTTTTCTTCTTTTTTCAAGCTGAATTGTTGGCTTATGGTGTTTAACAGAGTAAATGCCTGAGCCAGCCACTATCTAAAAAGACACTGGTTAACAATAATATTCTTTAACGCACAGCCAGTCAAGGTAAGACTTACTGAAACATGCAACTGACAGTAAGAGACAAAAAGAGAAAAGAATAACCAATATTTGGGGAGCTGGAGAAGACCACTAAAGGTTCTAGTTTTAATAATTCTGTAGCACAGGCAGCTTCAGTTATTTATATTTTACAGGCCCAGCATATCTTACAGCCTGAGCAATCAAGTTCTTCACGCTGATTTGGTGTTGAGTTTCAGACTTCTCTTGAACAATATCCCTAGGAAATACACATTTTATAGATGCAGTAGCAAAGTGCAGAAGAGAAACAAATCAGTACAGTCTATGCTGGCAAAACAGTGCACTTTGTCCCCACAGACTGAAAGATCTTGGAGAACAAGACTAATGAGGAGCAGCTGAGAGAACTGGGGTTGTTTACTCCAGACAAAAGGAGGTTCATGAGGGACGTTAGGGCTCTTTACAACTAACTGAAAGGACACTGTAGACTGGTGGGAGCCAATTCCTTCGCCCAGGTAACAAGTGATAGGACAAGAGGAAATGGCCTCAAGTTGTGCCAGGAGATGTTTTGATTTGATATTAGGAAAAATGTCTTCACTGAAAGGGTGAGAAGCAGGCTGCCCAGGGAAATGGTAGCATCGCTCTCCCTGGAAGTGTTCAAGAAACACGTAGATGTGGTGCTTAGGGACACAGTGTAGTGGTGGATTGACAGTGCTGGGTTAATGGCTGGGTTTGGTTATTCTGGGGGTCTCTTCAAACCTTAACCATTCTATGATTCTATGATAAAATGTAGAAGAAATTCTGTGTTTTTCTTTTGAAATTGATTGCCATTATGTCTTCAATTTCTGATGCGCAAAACGAGTTTTTCTATCACAAGAAACGTTGTAACAATTAAGGAAGTTACTGCAAAGTTCTGCATGTTGCAGTCCAAAGTAATGTATAGCCACCTACCAGCTCATTGAATGAATGAGAAAAATATTAATGCACCAGTTCATTAAAAGTAGGAGGAAAGTAAGCTCTTTGCTCTTACCTAACTGAAAGTTAGGAAAATGGAAAAAAAAAAGCAGGCATGGAATAAACTGTCGAGGGAGCATTAAAATCTTTAAATGCCATGTGAAAATATATGTACCTAAACAGAATATGAAATCACACCTTAAAAAAACAAAATAGCAAGGAGTGAACAATGACTTGGAAACAAATGCTTTTGATGCTTTTTAAACTACTCTCATGACAAAATATTTCTCTTTTGTTCTCTGAAAACTTAACATTAAAATGGAAATCTCAAGAGATCATATTATGGAATGGTGCAACCGATTATATAAAATCTTTGAGTAAAGATGACCTAAGAAATATTTTCAGTACCATGAAGAGGGCTAGACAGAGTGCAGTGTCATTAAGTGTCTGAGAAACAGCATAAAGAGCAGAGTCAGTTTATTAAGAATGGGGGAAACTTTAATAAAAGATCAAACAGATATTAGGGACACAGTCTATCCAAGGAAAAAGGAATCTACTGATGAAAATAAAAAAATGTGTAAGTTTTTAAACTTACTATCTGAAAGCCAATATGCTGAAAATTGCACCATTTGAGATGATTCATCTGGTAGTGAAGTTACAGAATGCTGTACTCAAACCAAGTATAGTGTATAGGACAAACCAAACAAAATTCAAACAAGTGATGGAGAACAACCCCCACTGAATTAATTGGACCTTATTTAAACAGATCAGAGATAATTCAAGACATGAATATAAAAGGCAGCAAAGTTTTCTGTCATGCTAAGTTAATTAGCAAAAATAAAATGATTGCTGAAATGGAGATAGTTTCAAGGAGGACTTGAGTAAAGAAAAGAATGTCACAAGTGGTATGGAAAAACTGAAAAGGGAAACACTCCATTTTTACACTGTATGAGCAACAAACCAAATAAAATTATTTAGGAACACTTTTGAAGGTAGGAAAGGAGGAGCACTGTAACAAACTGTGGAAATCATTGCTTCTAATTTCAGTGGAAGCCAGAGGTTCAGAGGGGCTCAGGAAACAATTAAGCAAAATTTTTGGTAAAAGCATGTAAAGACCTATTTGTTAGCCGCATGACTTGCCTCAAAACACTGTTAACTTGTAGCTTGCTCAAAGATAGGAAGTTGTAATGATGGAAAATATCGTTGCAAACATGTCTTACCCTTATGTTCTCCTCTACTCATCTATTCCCAGCCACTGTCAGAGGTGTAACCATGACTGGAGGGTTCATTGGCCTTATACAATAGGAGGGGTTAGAGAACAAAGTAATATCCAGTTTGATGAAAGCAGTAGCACAATGTAGTACTTTCATTCTGGTCTTCTGTCAGTAGGTCAGTGAACACAAATAGAAAAAATACAGGTCGTAGGCCTGTAATACATGTTGGTGTCACTTAGCCTGGATAACACTGAAAGTGATAAGTCCCTTAAAGCCATCTTTGTCACTGTTCACTTCCCATTCCTAATCTATCTCATCTGCTTAAAATGTACATTCTGCACAATAGAGACTGTTCCTTGCAACATGTTGCTAAGGGCAGATCCAATGCTCTAATCGCCCTGAAAACCTTGCAATAAATCATACTTTTTTGGGGCTGAATTTATTTAAAGGTCTTTATATCCTTTAAAATAACCAAAATATTTATTTAGAAAAAAAACTGTGTGCCTCTTTCTTCTTGTTCCTCAAAATACTTAATATGAAAGGATCTATCTTGTCTCTATCACACCACAGATCCTCTGCTATTTCCATACAGGTCAGAAGAAGGCTCCAGGTAAAATAATTTTAAGAAAAAGTTCTATTTCAAGTTATATTTTCTCTGGCTTCAGTGCCAGAGAGTGCAATGTAGCATTCAAACTCCTTCTTTTAACAGCTTTGATGAACTTGTAATAAATTTGTCTTCGCTTCTACAAAAAATGACTTTCAGTGCTCACATAAGTTTATGAAGTTAAGAAGGGATTTTTTTTAATATATATTTAAACTTGCTGACTGAAATTATCTTTGGGCGTGCCTTGTCTTAATTAAAAAAAAAAAAAAAGAGTAAACAGACATCCCTTTTTCAGCTTCCATATACAGTTCAGAGACATTTTCAGGAAAAGTGTCTTGTAATTTGTTCTATGTATGTTTGAATTTGTGCCCTGATCATTAAATGTGTTTGCTTTTAAATATTTGTAGACTTGGTGGAGGAGAGAATACTGCAGATGGTACACATTCATTTTCATATATCAAAACAATTTTTTTTTTCTAAAAGAAATAAAAAGAAGTTTTAAAACCCCTTTTAGTATTTGGCTGTTAATAAACAAATGGACCAAAAAAAGCATGGTGGAGCAGTGTACTTTTTTATATATATGCATTGCACACCCTTGGAAATTATATCTGTAACATACAGGAATTGTGTTAGGCAATTCTGTTCCCAGCTGGACAACAGAGTTTTCACCAAGAATCAGATTCTCATATTGTTTTCAGTTCATCTGAATTTGAACAACTATGCATACTATTATTCTAATTTGTATTACAGCAGCATAACTCTACTGACATGAATGAAGATACTTCTAATTTACAGTGGAGTGAATGAGACTAGAATCAGAATTTTTCACTTCAAATATGTTCTGCATTGGTGGATATTAATAATGAAGATGGCATGAGCTAACCAACAGCTAATTTTTCTTATCTGATCACTACTAGAAAAAGAGCAAATTATCTTAGCTTTGATTTATTTTAATGGCACTAGTCAGCTAATGAATCAATAGTGTTGCTCATACTCTTGTCATATTGGAGGAATAAAACCATTGGAAGTTTTTGCATTGTTTAAAACAAGATCCTACTTAACAGGATCCTGCTTTCTACATCCAAAGAGAAAAATGACTGATGTTTCCTAAACAAGGGTAATTGCTGGATGCTCATATCCCCAGTTCAAAAAATTTAGCAAGAGGTTTGAGGAATACCTCTTATGTTAAAATTAGTTTTGAATGTTTAACCTACAATTCATCACTGAATTGATGCTAAGACAAGAAGGAAACGTGGTGCTGAAAATGCATTTTGTGATGGAACATACTTAAGTAAACTTGTAAGGGTAACTGATTAATTTATTCTGTTCACAAAAAAATACAGTAAAGTAACTATTTTTCTTTTGTGGTCCTTTTCACCTCACTGCTTGATAGTCACTATCCTTACCACCCCAATGAAATTTATGGCTGTATAGATTTCTAAGCCTGTCTTTTTCTTTCAGTCTTCCTTTCTTGCTCTTACCTTGTTTCTACTTGTTCATTTATCATCTTCATTATTTAGTTGATAATAGTCCATCTGCTTCACAGAAACTACTTAGTACTGCTGCCAGGGAGCAGCACTTCCACCTTGAAATATCATTATAGGAGGAAAGATACCAGAGGATCTTCATGGGCAAAATCTGGAATTTGACTAGCCAGGATGACTCTAGTAAATAAACAGTAAGGTTGGTGGTTTTCCAAAGGAAGGAAGGAAGGAAAGAAGGAAAGAAGGAAAGAAAGAAGGAAGGAAGGAAGGAAGACATTCACACAGTCGGTTTCTCTACTGCCAGCACAGCAGTCTGTCTTAAGTGCTTGTGTTCATGTGGTTTGCTTCCTAACAACAAAATCAGCTGCTGAAATGTTCAGCAAAGGCAGAACAGAAACTCCTCGGCTGAGCTGCCTCTTAAACCAAGTTTACAAAAAACTTAAAATTCATTCTGACCTGAGTAAACGGCTCCTAATTTAATATGGTATTTGACTACTATGGAACTAATCCTCTGAATCAAATAGATTTTAAAATGAAAGGGGTGGTGTCTAACAGAAGAAAAAAATGCTGCTTATTTGTGTGATTAATAAAAATGTAGGTCTGCCGTAAAATTGTTATGGAGGGGGAAATGTGTTCAATGAAGTGATAAACTTGGATGCTGAAGTAAGGTTTGTTTATTCTCTATGAATGTCAGTTCCTGTGTGAGCTATCAGATGCAATAAAGCATAAAATTCTGTTTGATTTATATTCACACGGTCTAATGTCATATAATAAGTGATATTGAAAGCCACAAGACATATCTTCTATGGCTGGTAATTCAATTTCAGTATTTTTGGATTAGTGACGGAAAGTTATGGATTAGAAGAGATATCAATGTATGTGAACCTTTTACCTAAATAAAGTACCAGACAGTACTCTCCTGAGACAAGAAGGTTAATAGATATACCCTTAAATTTAAGCTTCTTTTAAGTGCTGTGTCGCCAGTATATTCTTTGGTTGTAGAAGCTCATAAAACCGCATGTTAAGCAGGCTCTGAACTTAAAAAAAAAAAAAAAAAAAAATTAAATAATTTTGAACATTTTTTGCCCCTTTTGATATAAAAGGAAAAAAAAAAAAAAATTACATAATTTTGAACATTTGTTGCACACTTTGATATGAAAGGAACAGATATAAACTGTTGCACCAAGCTTGATGCAGATAGCATAATTAAAAGAAAAGATAAATCAGAACCAAAATTCATCAGGGGAATTGATTTAGCTAACACACTTTCACAAATTAGAAAGGCAGAGGGGGACAACCATAATCATCTAGTCTGACCTCTTGCATTCCATGTCATGTGATTTTTCTGAGTTAATTCTCATCTCATCTAGCACTTATCTTTTAGAAAGATATTTGATCTTGATTTTAAAATGCATAGCAAAAATGGCTCAATTTGAAAACCATTTCCTCGATAAGAGGGTTTTGTACATGTGAATATATATGTGAATATTTTCACTAAGTTTCACTCATATTTTAAAACTTAATCTCTTTTCACAGGTATACTCATTTATACAATCAAGGATCAAATGAAGCTTTCTGGCTATTCGTGATGAGCATATGTGTTTAGCTGATTACATCTGATCTTTGGGTCACCTGCCAGCTTCAAGGTCATTGAAGAATGAGTATAACAGAACCAAGAACTGACAGTAGGAATGCACAGGCTTGGCAATGAGTCTTTGTCTACATTTTCATTCTGGGATCTGTTGGCTAACCCATTTTTAATCTTTATAATGTGTGCTATATTGATTTTTTTACTAGCCTGCTCCCTAATCAGAATGTGTGGTGTCAATCAAAGCAAATGTCTTCCTATTCTTTACGAATATCAAATTTAGGCAGCTAATTAATGTGCATAATCTATTATTCATGTATTTATCAATCAAATTTGTAATCTTGTTGAAAAAAAGGGTAAGTCTTATGACAGGTTTTTCATAAATTCCTGTTGTTTCCAAATATTTATGCCCTTTTAATTCTATTCCTTAGTATTCATAGGAATCATAGAATGGCTTGGGTTGAAATGGAAGGGACCTTAAAAATCATCTAGTCCCAACCCCTCTACTCTAGGCAAGAAATCTTCCAGCAGATGAGATTGCTTAAAACTCCATCCAACCTGGCCTTGAAGACTTCCAGGGATGGATATCCACAACTTCTCTGGGCAGCCTGTTTCGGTTCCTCACCACGCTCACAGTAAACAACTTCTTAATATCTAATATAAACCTATTCTCTTTCAGATTAAATCCATCCCCCACCTTGTCTTATCACTGCATACTTTTGTCAAAAGTCCCTCTCCATCCTTCTCGTAGGCTCTCTTCATATGCTGGGAAGCTATAATTAAGTCACCCCTAAGCCATCTCTTTTCCAGCCTGAACAACCCCAATTCTTTTAACCTTCCCAGAGGTGCCTCAGCCCTCTGATCACCGTGGTGCCCCTCCTCTAGACTAGCTCCAACAGGTTGATGTCCTTCCTGTGCTGGGGACCTCAGAGCTGGATGCAGCATTGCAGGTGGGGTCACTACTGCTGAGGGAGGAAGAAACTATGTCCAAAAAGACATTACTTGATTTTTTAGCAATTTGGAAGTAAATAGAGGAATTACACACACTTTAGCATAGGAAACAAGCTGGAGCTTGAGTGTGATTGTCTGCTATTGATTACCAAGTGGTCATTCTCTAAACCTCTTTTCACTAGCAAAGATCATGACAAGCTCCTTAAATAGGTCTCTTTTTGTCTACCAAGTAATCCTGCACTCCCACATTGTCAGGAGAGTTTAAATCGCTTCTCAATATTCATACCTCAACTTTAGGTGTTTTAATTAGCTGTAGAGTATCTAATCTTTGTTTATGGTGTTTTCAAACTCTACCCTCCTAATTTATGTGAGACAAATGCTGATCCTACCTGTGTATCTGAGTATATTTCACTCTATAACCTATGTAGACTAAAAGGTTCACTCAAGTTCCCTGTGGAATAGGAAAAATTTTTTTCTCTGTTTTATAAGGAACGAAAGCAAAGCTAGTAGGTCTATAGAAGTAGGAGGAGGTATTCCAGGTGTTGGTACTCTGCATTGAAGTTTAAAGGCAGTAGAGAATACTTCACACCAATAAAAAACAATTGGGTAGCCTAAAGTACTGTCTAGAGCTAAGCTATGCAGGGTGTTAATGAATGAATATCTGCCTCTCTATTATGCTTGTGCTGGAAGTAGAGTCACATCATAGTATTTCCTCCATTTCTATGGTGGTGCAGACCCTGCACTGAAATGCTTAACTGAGCAAATTGTGCCATGTCACAATAGAAATGGTGCTCTACTCAGACTCATTAAATTATTCAGACATTAAGTGAACAGATTGCCTGAATAAGAGGGGATTTTATCAGTCATGGAGGGACAAGTCCAGAGCTATCCCTTCTCTTTCAGAGATTGTACACTGGGCAAAGCATGGAGATATTTCAAGAAGTAATGACCAGAAGTCAGGAATCCTATCATGCTGTTTAACTAGCACTTCTGGGTTCTCTTGAATTACTTTCCAGCAGCTGAGCCCATTTGAGAATAGCTGAGGGGTAGTTGCTGTATTGAGATCCCAAGCTGCATGTTTGAAGCAACCTCAGCTCAGTGAATGCATGCTAAATTCAAGCTACAGTGAGGTCTCACAGTCTTCAGATCCAATGAAACTTCACATTTATCTGCTCAGCTCTCTTAGGGATTTTCCCACCAGTGTTGGGAAACCCACAGGGTTCCCGTTTTAGCCTAACTTTCAAAGCAGCACAGAAATAAGACAGCCCCATTAGCCACTGTTTTTAAATGGCTCCTTTAACCCTGCGCTTCCCCCCACAGCATCCTTTCACAGCCTTTAATTTACAAATACCTTGAATATATCTAGAATCTAATGTAGAAAGGTCTAAAGGGAAGTGCTTGTGGAAGAGAGGGTGAGAAACCGAGGAGAAGGGGAGTCAGAAGAGGGATGGGCAAGCTGGAAGTAGGATTGGGGGGAGAAATGAGAAGCTGGGGATGAGCTGAAGCGGGGGGAGGCAGCGGGGGGACGCATGTAGAGATGCGGGGCTGTGTGAGGGTGCGTGTGCACGGTTTGGGGAACGAAAATCGACATCGTCTGAAACGGACGTGACTTTTCCAGCGGGGGCGGGTGCACTCTGGGACCTAAGGCATGCAACCTACCCCCACCAGCCTTTTCCACGACGGTGCACGGGGTGCAGCCTCCGCGGGGGAGGGTGCACCCCTTGCCCGGTCGGGGAAAAGGCTGGTCAGGGCGGGTTGGGGACCGACGCGGATCCCCAGCCTGTTCCCGCATTGGTTCCCGTAAGTTCCCGCGTCATTTTTCTCCCCACACCCCGCTTTTCGCACAGGCAACCACAAGCCTCGATGGACGGGCGGGAGAAAGCTCGGATGCTCTGAGAGGGTCTGGGTTTGGGTTTGTTGGTTGTTGTTTTTTCCCAGCCTCCGGAACAACCACTAGGGATGTCCGGGATTCAACCAGAGGATGGTTCCCCTCCGTACAGGAATTGGACGAGTGGGTCGGAACTAAACGAAACGCGGGAGGCTCTTTTAACCCCTTCCTCCGACTACGATGATGAGGAGTTCCTGCGATATCTATGGAAGGAGTATTTGCATCCCAAGGAATATGAATGGGCGCTGATCGCCGGCTACATCGTCGTCTTCATTGTGGCTCTCGTCGGTAACGTCCTGGGTGAGTCGAGCTCCCCAAAACTTCCCGTTCTCCCTTCCCGAGATGGATTTTGCACGGAGGGTTGCTGGAAACCGGAGTGGGTTTGGCAAAACCCGCTGGAAAGGCGGCAGTCCCCGGCCGAGGGGGAAAGTTCAGGCTGCGCGGAAGGGGCCGTACAAACCGCTCCCCCTACGCGGGCGAGGGGCTGCGGCGGCGGCCGCTCGCTGCCGGGGCCGGGCACGGGGAGCGGGGTGGCGGAGCGCATCGGGGCGGCCCGGCGGCGGAAAGCCGCGGCTGCCGGCTGGTTCCCGCCCCTGTCCCCTGGGCTGAGGTGCTGAAACCTCCCGGCACGGCGGCGGCTCCGCCTCTCAACCCGCTCGGGAGGATGCTGCTCCCTCGCACAGCCCCGGCCCGGCCGGCAGAGCTGCGCTGGGGATATCGAGCGGGGGGTGATTGTCCAGGACAGGGCGCGGGACGAGGGGCCCGGGACGGCGCCCGGCCCGTGACGGGAGCCGGCGGTGTCCGCTCAGCTGCCGGCGGGGGCGGGACGCGCGGGGGTTTTCCCCGCCGGGCCGCGG
>WEKY01061439.1:0-16748 GCA_013390045.1 Picathartes gymnocephalus | reverse complement strand
GGCGCAGCGGCCGCGCTCCGTCCCCCGCGGCTGGAGCGGAGCGGGGACGTGGGGCGGGGGCCTGGCGGCCCCTCCCGGGCGCTCATTGAGGGAGCAAGGCGGGGCGGTGCCTCTCCTGGAGCCCGCCTCCTCCCGCATCCATTCATCCTGGAAGGAGGCGGCGGAGGCGCCGGGGCTGCGCGGTGGCCGCCTCGCAGGGAGCGGCAGAGGCGCTGGAGTGTGGTGGAGAGCTGAGCATAGTGAAGGAAGGGAGGGAGGGCATGGGTAGGCTGGGGCGGTGTGTGGGAGCGGCAGAGGGCTCTGGCGGTCAGCAGCTTGCCCGCTGCCCCGCATCGCTCCTCTTCGCTCCCTGTCTGTCCTTTCCGCTCCCCCGAGCCCGCTGCCGCGCACGGCGGGGCTCTCGCCGGGCTGTCGGAACAGGTGCCTGTGCTGGTGTGTGCACACACCCGCCCGGGGCGCCGTGCCCCCACCCCAGGGCAGCCGTGCCCCCTCCCCGCGGCTCTGCCTTCCCGTGCTGCGCTGCTCCTAAGCAGTTCCGCGTTTATGAATGAGCCGGCTCCGCCAGGAGGACCCCCTGGGCTGCAGTCACGGCCATTGGCATTCCCTGTGTCCATCCGTGATACTGCCGTGAACGGAGCGCGCTGGCGCTCCGCCCCGCCATACGGGTCTTTCATTCACGTTTTTCAGAAGGAATTGTGAATTGTGCGTGTCAGGGCTGTCACGGCTAACTCTACAGGCTTCCTGAAGTGAGGTGCAGATGAAACTGCAGCCAAAGGCAACATTTTAAAAGGCATTTTTTAAAATTTCGATGGACTGATGATGTTTTGCTTTTTTTTTTTTTTTTTTTTTCTAATGTAATTCTGTAGCGTTGTACGAAGTGCCTGTGTGCACGTTTGCTCAGTCCATTGCTCGGCAGCCCGCTTGATCGACAGTGTCAAGATAACAGCCCTGGCAAAGAGGCTTTATTTTGAACTAGGATAAAAGCTGTCCTTCTTTCTGATTTTGAGCAAAGACTATTTTAGGAGAAACACCTGTGCTCACCTATTTTCCTCCACCCATCCTGTAAACAAGCTGTCCTCTTGCCTGTAAAGATTCAAGGTCAAGTCTTCAGCTATAGGAGCTTTTGCTCTGTTTACACTGTTCCCCCCTGGAACCATGAGGAGAAAAGCTTTCCTCTCTGTGCACTCACAAATAGAGATGATACCAGTGCGGATGTGCAACTGTTCTTTCCTCTCATTAATTCTTTGCTTGGGGTGAAAACTGGCATCTGGATATCCACCCACCATTTCTTTTACTGGATGGAATGTCCACTTTTTGTCCTCTGAAATCTCTCTCTCTCCAAGTTGTAGTACGTGGTAGCAAATCTCTGTCTTTAAATGAACAGAGAAGTACCTGAACAACTTTTTATCCGCTCCTCTAAATCACAATAAATCCTACAATAGATAATTCTGCTTTACAGCTCAATGATCTTAAAGGTCTTTTCCAACCTAAATGTTTCTGTGATCCTCCTCAAACTGTTTGCTCCAAATTGCTGGTTCTGTTTATAGGTGAGTTGTTTGTGGTATTTGCAGGTGCAGGTGCTTGGTAACTGAATACAGTCTCATCTTTATTCAGGAAAGCTCACACTGCACTGATTGCAGACTCATGTGATTCTGGGGAGAGAAATGGATGTGATCTAATACTCTTTCCAAAGACATTTTTGAGAAACTTTTTTACTAACAGTGAAATCTGATGTAGAACAGTGCACATGTTGATGTCTCTGAGAAGCTGATTTCTGCTGCTTGAAAAATCCATATTCAAGGTTAATCTGGGATTTAGTCATGGAGCTTCTCAAAGAACAGGAGTGATTCTAAAGGGAGTTTTGGTGGCTACTAGTGCTTTATAGTGTCATCCTTAATGATGCATTGTGTTCCTTTGCTTATGTTTGCCCAGTGTTGCAGAATTTGTGACATGTGGAGTCAATGCTTTGATTCTATTTTTAACGTGTTCTATTCAAATAACACTTAAGCAACCAGGAAGGACCCTCTCTTTCTGTATCTGGTGCTGAAAATTACATTTTTGCTTCATATTTTGGTTTGTTCTCTCATATGATATTAAGAGTGTCCCAGAAATTATATCTGTGCAAGTGGAAGGCACAGCACATCCCTTAGATATTAGTAATGAACTGGATTGGAATATTCTGACAGTTAATTAGCAATCAAGGGTAGAATCAGAACCTCGAACTTTGATTGACATCTAGTGGGTTCTTGAGCAAGATACACAACAGGAATTCCACTAATAATAGCATATAACAAGGTCTGCATTGCTATTTAGCTTTCAGTTTCTTTAGGAGAGTTGACACAGACTTTGGAGTTGCTGCACAAACCAGCTAAAGTGAAGAACGTTAGCAAGTCTCTGTATTTGAATGCAGGTTTCAGTACTGCACTCAAGTGCTTCCTGTCAGTGATTCTCTTGCATGCCTGGGTTTGCTCCTCACCAGATATTGCAGTGCAAGCCAATGAAAAGAAACATATTTTAAGATGATTTTATGACATATTTACGTGAACATTCAGGGAGTCTGAAATCTAGAAGGCAATGTCAGTATGATTTGTCCTATTTTCTTCTTCATTTGGTCACTATTTATCACTAGAAGCAGAACAAGTGTAGAGGGCAAGGACTTTCTGTTTTGCAAATAAGACCAAAAATTTTCTTTACTACTGCAGAGCAATGAAACTCTTGCAATTTCTTTGCAGATCTAGTGCAAAACATACTAGTGCCAACTTCTTAATGTAGAATGTATGTTGACTGTTTTCTTCTTTATTTGAAAACATGTAATTAAAAACATTGCTTGAAAACAGGAAACTAGATAATTAAAGAAGGAAAAGTATTTTTAGGGTGTCTGGAGGTCTTTGGTTACTGATACCATTCCAGGCTGATCACTTGCAGTAGTTAATAACTGGAGTAAAACTAAAAGGTATTAGTTTTAGGTATTAGGATTATACATCACAAAAGGTAATGTAAAACTATGTATATTTAACTCTATACATATGAAGAATGCAAATGGTCCTTGTTGAAGGTATTCATTCACAAGGGTCAGGATTTTTCTCATGAAATCGTTTCTCTCAGGGAACATGCATTCATCAAAATGAAAGTATGCTACAGAGATCACTTGGTTTGATCACAGACCGAAGGCAAAACAAGCAACCTTCTGGCATCACACCAGCTGGGCTGCTGGGCCTCTTGGCAGGCCTCCCCAGAGCTGGCAGGAAATCTTTAGCACGTACAGGCTGTCAGTGCCCAGCTTGAAAGTCCTCAACACTGCTGGCTTCCAAGGGTAAGAGACCATGCAGTACATCAGTGAGAAGTCTCAGAAACTTTCTTTACTCACTTAGTTTGGTGATACTTGTTTTTCATTCCAACTCAGAATGAGATTGTGAGAGGCTTACCCTTCTCTGAATAGCTGTATTATTTATTATCTGTTTTACAGTAATTGCTGGTTGTGCTGAGATCTGTACAGAACCCAACTCTGCTCCTTTCTTCAAAGAGTTCATAGTCTGACTCATAGAGTTCAACAGCTTCCATTTGATTTTTCTAGGGCTGGAGCAGAAAAAAATATCTGTATGGCTCTAATACCAGAATCCTGCTCAATGCCTACAAATAGGCAACTCTCAAATGCTGCTGTTATAATTTTAAAGATACCCAGTGAATATGGAGGTCTAGGCATACATGCCTATGTTGGTAGAATTGGATGAGTCATGTATTCTCTTAAATGATCTTCATGAATCCTATTTCATTGCTGTAGATGAGGTATGTTTCATTTAATTACATTTTAAATTATTAGATTTCTTTTTTTTTTTTTTTGATTACCTGGGGAATCTGGCACTGAAAGGACTCTGTAATATCAGCATGAGAGTCACGTTTATCTGTTGGATGAATAATAACTAGAATGGCTTTATCATTGTTAAGGAGACAGCACATAGGAAATGATACAATATGTATATATTTTTCTACCTAAGATAGGGAAAGTATGAGCTCAATTTATGTAAGACTTCGAGTATCAGCTGAAGTACATTGCTGTTTGCATAATATAGGGATTACTCACCATCTTTCAAAACAAAAAACGTAAATTGAAGGGTTTGGGATGTTTCTTTGTGTATAAAGCATAGTTTGTTTTCTTTGTTGCATGTCAGGTGAAACCTTCTTTGTTTTCTTGGACATAAGCAGCTGACTTACTGTCTGTCTCACAAGTGGAATGTGTCAGAGAACTGTGATGGACTGTTCCCTAGGGGAAGGGGTGCCAGGAGCTGAGGACAGCAGCGAGACTGACAGGGCAGTGTACTCACCAAGACAGGCCCACACTGCCTGAGAGCTTGGTAGGTCTGAAGATGTTTACCAGGTTTCAGTCACCTCCCAGCAATCACCAGATGAATCCATAGTGATGAAACAGGTCTGAGGTTAAGCCAGAAAATCAAGTCAGTGGATGTGTTTTACAATGAAATTCAGCAAGGCAAAAGCATACTTGCAACCTGGTCTTTGCCTGAGCTTAGTGTAAGAGCCTGAGCTTAAATGCAGCTCTAGGGCAAAAGGCTGACTCCCAAAAGAGTACTCCAAAACTCCAAAAGCTCTGTTCCCAGAAGCCTGGTCCCAGCTGACATGCTGTCCCATACCAGAGCTGGCCTCCAACATGGGCAGCTAGCTCCTTGGCAGGGGGCAGAGGTTGCAGAGCCTGGGGGAGCACTCAGCTCTGACAGAACTGTGCTCTGTCTCCTGGGCCTTTGCACAGTAGGATTGCAAGGATTTTAGCCAGTTTGTGAAATATTATATTGACAATGAGGATCCATGATACAGATTCAGAAATTGTATGATGTGCAAGATATTTGCTGGAACATGTCACTAGCATAGTGAATTGTATTTTCTTTGTATATCCTGCAGAAAAGGCACTAAGTCTTATATCTCCATTAGAAACCGATGTGGACATGGAAAGGTTTTTCGTAGTGCAACTCATGTTGCAGTGACTGACGGATGCTTTTTGAAGCATATTTTTTCAAAGTTGCACAGCATTTCAGCTGTGAAACACACCTTGATTTTAATGTCATGCAGCTTTAAATTGAATCAGCGAAGTGTGAAATCTTTTTATCATAGTGTCATATACAGTATGACATCTATATTTCTGACTCTTCCACCTGTAATAGAAAGTGTGGATAAAGATTTTGTAGGCTGTATTTGTAATAATATCAATTATTATTATGAAACATCTAGTCAATCAGTATAACTAGCTCTGCAGAGATGACTGGGTGTGCCAGTTAATACTGGTAATGATTTGTGTGTGTGGTGGGATATTTTAAACCAATCTGTCCATCTTAATCAATGCAGTTAGATTAGGAAAGCTCTGTGATGACACCTTTCACTTCCTCCAGAGCTGACCAAGCCAGGCATTTTGGGCAGTCTGTTTTTGTAGCATGGCTGATCTTCTGCTAACAACTCCCATTTCCATTAGATTGTTAATTTCCTAAGCTTATGTAATGTGGCAGAGTTAGAAAATGAATCCAGTGCCAATTAGATGGTTGTGCTATTACTCCCAGTTGTGATCCATAGATATAAGCTCCCAGCACACAGAATTCAGTTCTTCTTTTCTTCTCCAATGCCTTGATAAGCCAGTGCTTAAGATGTAGAAGTGGGCTGGAGCACATGAGTAACCCACAGCCTGCAACTCTTAAGTCTGTTTAAAACCTTCAGTACAGTAGAACATGTGGTAGATAGAAAACCTCAGGAAACATATTGCTGCAAGCAAACTAGTTACTGTTACCTGTTTTATTTATGTAGATCCTCACTGTCTTTTGTGGGTGACACTTCCCCATTAGTACATTCCAGTGAAGCTGATATTCAACAAAATACTTTGGGATTTAATGTGTTCTATGTTATTCAACTACATTTTTTTACAGTTTTGGTATTTTTCTTGTGTGATGGAACCTGCACATACATACTTATATGTGATACATAGGGAGCATGACCCAGCCACCTGCTCCTTTTGTCGTGTTTCTTAGAATTTCTTCAAACGAGTTTGAATACATCCAGTGTTTCCCGTTGATGAGGAGCTACTGCCTCACTGGTAGGCTGTGTAATTCCTTTGCTCAGAGTATTGCACATCTTTTCAGCTATCACATCATGTATTTAAGGACAGTTCTTATCTGCCAGGCATTTTTACCAGATATAGGAATTTTTTTTCAGTATTTCCTTTATAATAAACATTGTGTAAAACAGTGTATTTTCTTTGTGTCGTTCTTTCTATTATTTTTCAATGTGAGCCTGGTCCCATGTTGGTCTCCCTTCTTTCAGATAAGATTAGTTATGTAAAAATGAAGTAATGTGTGAGTTTAGAGCTTAATAGTGGGCAAGAGATGGACAGCCTAAGGATTAGATATCTCCCTATGCATAGAAGATATTGCCTTGTTTTAGATCTTTTGTTCTCATTGCTGGTTTCAAAAACCCCTAAATAAATATCTTCTGCAATTTAAAGTGTTTCTTTCCCCTTAATCAAGATCATCAATGAAATTATTGAAAGACTCACGGGAAGCCTTCTTTAAGTGAAAAAAGCTTAGTCTTAGGCACTTAGTCTTAATCTAATTTTTAGACTTTTAAGTCAAAGCAGAAGAATCCTTAATCAGGAGTCGTTCATAATGAAGGTAGTTTTAATGACAGCATTTTTCCTTCCAGCAGCATACATTCAGTGTTTTCACAGGAGCTCTAGCTCTCCAGAATTCCCCTTGGTAGCATATCTACTCAGCCTTCCTTTCAACCTTCCATGATTGTGTTGCTTGACACTCCAGCACTCAGATCTTGATTTGCAGCAGGTAATACCACCAAAAGAGAACAGGAGGAAGAATTCCATATGGAGAATCGATTAATTATGAGGGGAAAACAATTGGGGAGGGGGTGTGTTAGGAGACAGAGAATAAATAATGTATAATTCAAAATTATTTATCACATTTTTTTTGTCACTGGATGTGAAATACTGTGAAAGAGTAAAGTTTTTAGAAGCTTTCTGCCTAATGCATTTGGAGATATTGGTTACCAGGTCTTATCACAGCATCAGTTCCAAATAAATGATATTCCAAGTGATGATATTTCAGTCAAACAGCTGTGAGACCGAATTACCAAAGCAAAATAAAATCATTTTGGTTTAGTATGAAAAATTATAATCCCTTGTTTACATCCATGTGAGATTTATTATTCATCAAAAGTTAGATAAGAGATAGAGTCATTCCTTTATATATGAAACTGTCAGGTATTGCTGGTTATGGAAATTACATTTCTATTTTGGCCAAGAAGTAGCACTGAAAGATGGCCCATTAAATAAGAAGTTGACAAGACTTCTGGTGTGTAAGGGAAATGATTTAGGGTTGACATGTAGAAAACAAATTGACAGCTGACCCAGCAGTCCACCAGCAGAACGACTGCAGCACAGTGTTTAATATGCTCAAGACAGCATAAATCTTCCAGGAGGCAAGCAGCTGCACTTTATACCAGATGGAGCCTTTGTATTGTTTTCATATTCATCTTGAGATACAATGAGCTGTGCTAATTGATTAAACACCATTAACGCCTCTAATTAAAATGCCTCAGGACACTAAACCACAGGGACTAAATTTGTACGTGAAAAATACCAATCTCACTATATTGTCATATTAGAGAAAGTTTTTTTCTTCAGGAATATGAGGTAAAGGTTTCTTGATGGATTTCTAACAGCAATCCATCTTAAATTTTAACTTTGATTTTAACTTCTTATTTCTTTGTCGTTGTTGAGGCTTTCCTGTGGGACTTTTTTGGGGAATGGGAGATCGTCAGTGTTTGGAGGATGGGTTCAGAAAGCAGCTGCGTTATCACAGAACTGTCCTCGCTTGTGGAGAGCCACCACAAATTTTTCCAAACACTTTCAGCCTGGCGACTCCAGCTGGTTTCCGAGCCTTCACTGACACTGTGTGGAAGAGGTGGGAACAGCAAGGGCTTCGCTTAAAGCTCTGCTCAAGCCTGGAGAAAGAAAAGTGCCCACGGTGAGATGAAGGAGCTGGGACGGTCTAACAGCCATTAAAGAAACGGCTGCTCCTTGTGAAAGCTGGCCTGCTTGTTTGCACTTTCAGGAATAACTCTGACTGGTTTTGTAAAATAAAAGCAAAAATATGGAAAATAATACAACATATTGGACAGGTAATTAGGTGCCATTAGAGAACTAGCAGTACGGAAAATCATGCACAGCAGAAGCATATTTCAGAATTGCTTTTTTGAGTTTTTTCTCTTTTTCTTTTTTTTCATTTCTATTTTTTAAATTCTAATCCTCTTTTCTTCAGTGTCTGTGTTAACACCACTTTCCCCACATTCTTTCTCAGTCCCATTTATAGCTAGGAACATCAAAGGTTGCATGAAAGCTTTGCATATAATGTTAAACTGAGAATTTATTAAATTATTTTTACTAATACACAGATTTTTGGTGGAGGTCTAAAGAGCTCAGTTTGGGCCACTCTCCCGTGCCTCAACTAAACAGGTATCCTGTTAACACTGTGCTATCTCCCAAGCTTTTTTAGGAAGACTGCTGCTGGCCTCATCTCCTATTTTATGGTTATGAAGTACTTTTAGGTAAAATACACTCTCAACTGAGAATCTTTACTACCTTTCTTATCCTTTCTTCTCTTCTCCAAGATAAGTGGAAAGTCACAGCTCTCTGCTATTTCTGTTTGGGTAGGCAGATGGCATTTCCACTCCATGGAGCTTTCTTTCTTTCATAGTGTTTCTATGTGAGCTCAGTGCCTCTCTGTAAAACTGCCTGAGATGAAAATGTTTAATTACAGGAGTGCAGGTGGAGAGTACATGAAATTCTTTTGTTCTGACACTTAGCTAGCTGCACAGTATTCAGTGGCATAGTCAAACTATTCTTCATGCCTATAAAATAGCAGGTTTTTAGTACAGGCTAGAGAATCTTTCTCGATGAGCTGCTAGAACACTATCAATGAAGCTGTCATCCAAGACTACTGAGTAACCTTGGGCTGTAGTAAACTCAGAAAGACAGCGAGTCTGGAAGGAATGGATTGAACTAATTCTATGTCATTTAGGACCGATTTCTGTCTTTCTGTCATTCTGTCCGATTCAAATAACTCGTAGTGGATCCTCACAGCTTTTTAGCCTTGCACTGAAAAAAAACATTACCAAAGCTTGTGGCAGGTTGAAAACAGTACTGTAAACAGCAGAGGGCAATGAGGGCAGAGAAAGCTGAGTTGGTTTTAAAATACTTCCTCTTCAGAGGCTTTTTTCCCACAATATCTTTTTTTTTAATACATTCATGGAATGAGTTTCGGGATATTTAATTATTATGGTAATATGTAAATATTTATGTAAAGTTAAAGCTGATTAAGGTGCTCTTGCGCTATGTGCCATAAAAAGAATGGAAAATGTTTTATGCTGCAAAGAAGAGAAGAAGTCAAAAGGGGAAATACACAAGCATAAGCAGAGGAATACAAAGTAACAAATTATCTTGCATTTCTATACTTGCAAACTTTTGGGCTTTTTCACCTTCCAGGTGCCTACCCCCATGGATTAGAATTCAGTGGAATTCAGGGCTACTTTCTGTACCTTGGCTTTCCTGAACACTGCTACACCCTGAGTAGCAAGAGGCATAGTCTTTTATGTTACTCTGAGGAACAGCAAATACTGAAGTTCATCTAAATTTCCTCTGTGTTAAGCCAGTGTGATCTGGAAGGTTTAGTGCTAAGCTGGGAATTAGGAGTCCAAGTTTCTCATTCTGTGTCTGATTTACTGTACGGCCTTTAACAGCTTCTGTTCTGCACTTCACTTTCTTTGTGTCAGAGATTAAAATGGTAATATTTCTTAGGTCTCTGGGGTATCACGAGGCTTCATTTGTTCATACTGATAGACAGCTTTGAACTCAACATGCAGAATGCTGTGAATTGATTTCTGATACAGCTGGCTGCCAGTGAGATTGACCTCATATTTGTCAACTTAATGGATTTGTTTTACCAGAAATAATGTTTATGTTCAGGTCTTATTCACATGGACCAGCAGAAGAATGGGAATATGCCTGGTCAAAGACCAAACACATCTGCTTAAACCTTGCACCTTTAGGCACTGACATCCATGGCTGAAAATGATGTACTTGTCTGAACTGGGCAGAACACAGGACTATTGAAACCATAATATGAGAAAAAGGTAGCCAAACTCTGAACTTTCAAACAACATTTTATTTAATTTTTGCCTGTTGATAAAAGGAATAAGAAGTACAGAAAAACATTGCCACTTAATATCAAGTTTTGCCTAAATAAAAAACAGGACCATACTTTCAATATTAACTGCACTTAAGACAAAGAACCAGCCATAAGTAAATATCCAAATCTTCAAATTATTAGAGTTAAGTATTAAAATTATTGAAAGTGAAATGGTTATTGCAATTTTTTTTCCCCACCACTGCATTTCTAACTGCAAAGAACATTCCAGAGGGGCAGCAATGTATTACTTCCCTGTTAGGTGCT
Organism: Picathartes gymnocephalus; assembly: GCA_013390045.1. NCBI lineage: Eukaryota > Metazoa > Chordata > Aves > Passeriformes > Picathartidae > Picathartes > Picathartes gymnocephalus. The sequence continues at coordinate 6,234 of WEKY01061439.1, read as the reverse complement.
GCCTCTGTACTATCAGACTATAGCTGTGGTAACCCCACGTAGGAGTGACAGTGATAAAGCTCTGATTAGTTATGTTGTAATTACATGCAATGCTATAGAAATAATTACTTTGGTAGGTACTTTAGATCTTCCAAATGGGAAGAAAATACAACCAATAAGATGTTTCCTTTAAGCCTTTAATTTATAAGCCTTGCCTTTTAGATATCTGAGACCAAAACTAAGAAAACCTGAAATTCTGTATTCAGGAAGAAAACAGTAGAAGAAATGTATATTGTATTCTCTTCAAAACCATTGCAAGAACAGTGAAGATCTTTGTGGAGAGTTTTTCATTTGCATTTATGAGAGCATGATACATATATAGCAAAAATGAAATTTATATAAGCTACAGAATCCAGAGCTATCTCTGCAACACATTAAAATATATGAAGAACATATGTTGCATCACAACAGAGGTTTTAGATTAACCTTGGAAGGCTATATCTTAAGAAGATAGTTAATAGAATCACTTGGTCTTAGAGAAACTGAAGGCCACCTTTCTCTGTGTTCTAGTGTAAGTGTCTAAACATAGCCCACATTAAGAAGTACTGCAGTCTCAGCCCCTGCCACTGCTCTGGTAAGATCTTGAAAGAGTATTCTGCCAGTTTTGGTCACTGCACTCTCGCCAGAAAGGTTCAATTCAGTCTGAAAGTGTCAGGAGAGCAGCAACAAGGATGGCTGCAGATGTTCTAGAAATGTCTGAGAGTAAAAGATAAAGAGCTCTGAAGTTCTGAGGAAATATATAACAAAAATCCTCACATATGCGAACCGTTGCTGCAGGAAAAAACTCTTCCTCATTCCTGCTTATATGCAGAAAAAAAAAAAAGTTATATAAATAGCAGCAAAATAAAAGTAGATTAGACATGAGAAAAAAATTTTTTTTTTTGGGTAGGAAACATAATTAAACAGTGCAACACATTTAAGAGAGGTGTGGTATCTTCAAATATAACAGATTTTCAAATGTAAACTTGCCAGCAGTTGCTTAGTTGTAGTCTTGCTGTAGTTCTGTTGCTCCAAAGACATAAGATTTGTGAAATGAAGTAATATATTTTATTAGATCAGCCAGCTGATGCAGCTGGAAGATAGACAGAAGCCTTCAGGCACATCATCATTCTTAGGATCTAAAGAAGCCTCTGATCTCAAGAGCTTGTGTGCCGTAAAGTCTGTGTATTTGTTTCCAGCTGTTTTAGCTAGTTTAATGACTATAAGAGAGTGGCTTAACTCTGGCAGATTCCATTTTAGATTTGGGCAACCTCTTGAGGACGTTTTTAGATCAATTTTTTAACATTCTCTGATCTGTTTAATATATCTAAATTAAGCATTGTGCTATATCCTGACAGATTAGGAGACTGAATCTTCATCTGGATTTGCATGATGGATGAATAATTGTTTGCAGGGAAGAGCCTTTGATGTACAATGAATTGTATTCGGGTCTTACAAGAAGTATTGTGGTATTTCTGGAAAATTTTGTGCATCAGTTTTTCAAGGTCTTTGGATGAATGAATTTAAAAATCTAAATAATTCTAAAGCTTTTGATTGCTTTAGTCACTCAAGGTTTGACTTCCAAAATTATTTTAAAAGTTACTTTTCTGCTACTTTCTCAGACTTAATTATGGCATTTTTTAATTTAGCAGCTTATGAATTTAGTGTAATGATTTTGAAGAACTGATTTGCCTCATTTCTAAAAGTCTTTCAGTTTGTTAAAGAGCGACAAAATATACAAAATAATCTTTAAAGGCACATCTTATAAAGTGCCTGCTACATGCTGTTTTTGATCATGATCAAAAATATAACATTTAATACAGAAAAAAATTACTTTTATTAACTTAATTAAAATCTCAGTTACCCAGAAAATTGCTGCAGATTCTCTGTAGATGGAATAGATACGTTAGAGCCAGCAAAATATATTATAAAATTATATTTGTACAGTTTACAAGATTCTGTGTTGTAGTAAGTTGATTTAAGCATCATGCTATCATAAGAAAACAGATAAATTTTTACAGGTATATATGTGTATTGCTGTAGACTGAAGCCGATGGCTTGAATGAGAATTGAAGAAAGTTGTATGAGTAGTTAGTGAAGATTAACTAGCAGAGAAGTAAGATGCTTTATATATTGGATTATTTCCCATGCTGCAGTCTGTGGAAAGCTATTCTTTGTGTATCAAGGATCTCTCTGCATGTACTCTCTTGTTTCCACTCTAAAAGAGAACACATGGTTCTTGCACTGAACTGCATATTCAAATATTCTGTGTTAAACAAAGGACACAAACATTTCCTTAATTCCACAAAGTCAGATGTTTTCTTCTTAAAGCATTTCCTAAGTCGTTTCCATCTCACTAACTTGTCTTTCCAAATTCAGTTTGCCTTGCAGTGTGGAAGAACCATCACATGCGGACCGTTACCAACTATTTCATAGTGAATCTTTCTCTGGCTGACATTCTGGTCACAATTACTTGTCTTCCAGCAACTTTAGTTGTGGACATCACAGAAACGTGGTTCTTTGGGCAGACCCTCTGTAAAGTGATTCCCTACCTACAGGTATTATTTTTCTGTTTGTGTACACATTACCCATGTTATGAAAACCAGAAATAACAATAGCAGTTTCCTAATACTACTAATCCAATGCAAGTCTATACCTGATACTGAGTAGGTGTATCAGAGTACATGCTGAGGCCTAAACTGTTCCACTTGGGAATATGATTATGCATAATAAAGACTGTTCTTCATCCATCTGATTGTTGGATTTTGGCAATATATTTTTTGAGACATTTTTCTGATGCTCTTTACTTTTTGTGATCTCTTTTAAGGATTCAGAGGAGATGTAAAGCAATAAAAATATCTGTGAATAGAAATAAAGTCATTAATATTCTTTCTGTATGGATCTGAACAGCTACATAACTGTCCATGACAGAGAATCCAACTTCTGAAGGCAATCTGGGCTTTTTTGTGCTTACTGATTTTGTGACAAAGTATCCAGGTTCACTGTGAGTTGATCAGATTGTCTGCCTAAATTACTAATTGCTTCTACTCATTTATTTGTGGACTTAACTAGTTTTGAAATAATTTGCATCAAAATGATTGACAAATTCCTTTTCTAAGAATAGGTGTTTGGATGAACTGACTGGGCAAACTGGAATGACAAGTGCTTGGCTTTGTAGTCATTAAAATTCAGAAGAATTAAGCAGTACTCAGAGTGTATGCAGATCATCAGCTCTGTGCATCCAGCACAATTTATATTTCCAGAAAATACCTCTATGGCCAAAGAGCCACATTGTCAAGGGCAGCAATTCTCCAGCAGCTATGAGCTCTGCTTGATACAATCAAAATCACAACTTTTTTTTTTCAAAACCTCCATTCTAGTGAAAGAAAATCTGAGGAGTGAGGGATCACCTAACATACAAATTGAAAGAATAAAACTGAAGTGATAGGTTATTTCCTTTACAGAAAAAAAGGTAAAATGTCTTAATCTGCCTTAAGATGACTGTTGACAAGGATCTTTTCATGAGATTCTGAGTTTCATTGCTCTCGTGAAAAATAAAAAGCAAAATGATGGCTCTGGTTTGCTAACATAACATAGAAACCAACAAACAAATTTTTCTACAAAGATAAAAAGATAAAATTCACTCTCTAACATTTTAAAAGCTTTTTTCAGATAAAGTTTTATAAATTCCAAGTTGATTAAATTTGCTATTGTAAAATTTGATTTTGCAACACCTATTCAGTTTAGTTAGCGTCTTAGCGCGTGAATTTTCTTGTGGATTCTAGTAGGAGTACAGCAGATGAGGATATCTGTTGTAATTGTGTAAGAAGTGATTTTAAAAGGAATCCTTTTTTCTGGGAGTCCATTTAGCAGCTGCAGATAAAGAACTAACTATGCTGAAAATATAAATAATTTTTAAAACTCTGGGGGAAAGTACAATAAGTAATTCTTGAAACTCTGGGAAAAAGCCTTACATTTACATAATATTCCTTTTTTTCAGACAGTTTCAGTCTCTGTGTCTGTCCTAACACTCAGCTGCATTGCTTTGGATCGATGGTATGCAATTTGTCACCCTTTGATGTTTAAAAGCACAGCCAAGCGAGCAAGGAACAGCATTATAATTATCTGGATTGTGTCCTGCATCATAATGATTCCTCAGGCTATTGTTATGGAGTGCAGCAGTGTGTTCCCAGGATTAGCCAATAAAACCACCTTGTTCACAGTGTGTGATGAGCACTGGGGAGGTGAGTCTGTCATTGACCATACGAGCTGAGTTTGTACTGCTATAAAGTAATCAAAATATCAGGAGATGTTAATATGAAGGCAAGTTGTATAAACATAACACAAAATGTTCTTGATTATATAAGCTTTCCTGGAACTATCATTTTCAAATGAAATTTCTGTGAATTTCGTTTGTGTTCTTGAGGCTTAAAGTACATTTTAAATCAAGTTTAAATGAATGAGGCTGACTTGTGTCTTGACCATGTTAATGTTTCCCAGAGGGTAGAAATGTTCCCACCCTTAAATGCTTACGCTCATATAATTCTCTTACTGACGGACATTGCAGGTTTACAAAGACTTCAATATTTGGCCTTAAGAAGTTACTATGCAAGAACAGATTTTCTGTTTACCTGATATTTTGCTGATTGCTGGCATTTGACTAGTCTTTATAGGTATCTCCTGGGAGTTCTATGCAAATTACATGTCACTGGAGAATTTACAGAAATGTCATCAATATGGGGTAGTAAGTTAATCTAAAATTTGAAATTTGGCACAGACAAAATCATTTAAATAACTTTGTGAATGTAATCACTTAAAAATTAGTCTATACAAGAAGTGTAACCATGGCCTTCCAGGTCGACTTTGAATCAAACATGTTCTGTATCTGAATGCAGCTGTAAGAAGCTGTCATGATTGCTAGGGAGTAACAACTTCTATTTTGTCTTCCTCACAGCAAGTGGTGTGAGCCACCCACCCGAATGGTTAAGGCTCAACTCTGGTGGGCCTTGGCAGACCTCCAATGCTAACAGAGAGCATGAGTTACATGCTGTGACTCTGGCACTGGATATAATGGCCATCAGTAATGCCATTATTCACACACAGGAAAATAAAGCCAAGTTTGCCAAAACATATAACTAAAAGGTGCCTGTTTAATAGCCTTGAGCCCAGCTAAAACACAATCAGTTATTCTCCCAGAGCTGTCTCTGTAGAAGAAGATTCCAGTCCTGTAAACAATTATGATAAAATTCAACTGGATCACCTGCACTTAATTATCATGATAAATTAGCTTGGTTAGCCTGAACTGTTGAGGGCTCTTCCATGTGCTTTTTTGGAAGTTCCTTCCCTGCTGATGGCTTTCACAGAGCCACCAGCGGGTTAATGAGAAGACATGGGGTATCACATTCCCTGCTCTTTATCTCCTTCATCCCAGTTAGTCCTCTGGGACAAGGCAAGGGTGCAGAGGTGGCTGCTAACTTGCTGGCATTCCTTGCTGGCAAAGGTGTGCTCTAAGTTTGTAGGTGAGAGGAAGCCTCTGGTAAGCTGTGTGGTACTTGGTGTTTCATTGGAGAGGACAAATCTGCTCTTTACCTATAATGTTCTTTCTTCATCTGTGAAAAATTTTGTATTCCTGTCTGCTGCAGGATACTGCAATAGTTATGTGACTATTTTCTTTCACAGCATTCATTCCAAGTACAGTTTTTGTCCACTCATTTTGGCTTCATCACTTCAAGGTTAACTCTGCAGCAAAGATTCTTTAATCTCAGCCTAGGAAATTATGTGGTTATTTAATTAGGAAGTCAAGAGAGCATTTCATCAGGAAACGTAATCTCAGAATTTCCAGATCTGTATTGGCTATTTTTTGATTCCCAATGGGAAAGAGTTGCCTCTGAACTACAGAGTCTGTGGCAGGCTTAGATCTTTAGAATTCTAAAACTTAGAATTTTAAAGAGTGCCTCTTATTCAGTTGTGCTGAAGTAGTTGCAGCCCACAGAAACACCTGAGGTGAAGCACCCGTTATACAATAAAAACCCCAACAAGAAACAACCAACCCAAACTCCCATGTGCTTGCAAGACCCAACTCCTATGGAGTGTATTTGTCTAAACTTAAATCTACTGGTCTTCAGGTTATGATGTGAGCCTCACTTGGATATTTGGAAAGATAGAGAAGGTTATAACAAAGGCAAGTACTCATGTATAGAATAATTTTTTTGTGTG
>WEKY01061437.1:78356-94287 GCA_013390045.1 Picathartes gymnocephalus | reverse complement strand
CAATTTTTAAATGGAAAAATAAGCAAATGCCAATATGCCCCATTAGCTCTTTGAATTAAGTTCTGTTTGCATTAACTTCTATAAACCTCTTAGATTTTAAGATACAGGAACAGACTACCAAGTCTCATATGAAGCTCATATAAGGGCCTCTTGAAAAATAATCTGAAAGCTAAAATATTTCACATAGCTTTGGTCCTGTCTCTTCAAAATCCTCCCTCACAGTACAACCAATGGTGAAAAGAGATTGGTGGCATGGGCCAGCAGCAACTAACCAATGTTTTGAAGAAATATAATGATGCCCATTACAATCCTATGAAGTATATCAGAGCTCTTAAAATAAATTTCTGACATAACTGCATCATCTTAATTTAAAGTTAGAACTTCCTTTTTAAAATATCTGAAAATGTGGAGATAATGGAAAGAAGAACAAGAGAGAAATGCTCACTACTGCATTGCAAAGAAAAAGAGAGTTGGACAGTTTGCTGCTGGTAGAAAAGTGAGAGAAGGAAAAGAGTAAAATAGAATAAAATGTTTTTCTTGCACATGTCTGATGGGGATAGATCAAGTCTTAGTGCCTGGTACTAGAAAAAATTCCCTGCATGACCTTAAATTCATTGTCAGATTGATCGTGAAGTCATCTGACTTCTATAGTGGATGAGTTATGCTCAGTTTTTAGACCGAGGTCTAAATTTCTGCGATGTCACTTTCCTACTTTTCAAATCTCTGGGATCTCACTTTTCCCCGTGTTTCACGGAATCTTATCCCTTTATACTGCATCTCAGGTAGTAATTGGTTCTTACTGTAATGCAGAAAGGATAAAGTACTGCAAAAACTGAGTAATAATAGTTCAAACTCTCTACATAATAGAGATAAGAAAAGATATTACATTCTAATATTTCTGTCCCTAATTTCTTGCTAAAAATCCAAAAAGGTTTTAATCATATCATTTCTGCTCATATCAAAAGAGAGTTACATAATAACAGACTTAAAAAAAAAAACAAGCCAGATAAGGCATTGCTAGTTTTTCCCTCAGATTTTATTTCTGCTATACTTGTGACATTGAAACATAAATAGTGTTTATTATGAGAAAATGGTTAGACACAAATCTAGTGGAAAATTAAAAGAAAGAAGCTTGTTATGGAATAAAGTATGTCACCTTTTTTCCTCTCCAGTTCTGAATGCCTCAAAATCAACTCTTCATTTGGTTGGGGTTTTTGGGGATTTATTTGGTTTTTTTTTTCTTTTTGCTGTCCTTTTCTTATTAATCTCGCCATGTTTTCCAGAAATAGTAGAATTATATCTTATATTTTATATTTACTATAATTCTTCTATGCTGACATATTTTTTCTACTCTTTTTCCAAACGTCTCCAATGCTAAAAGGAAGAAAACATGGAAGACTAATCCTGATAAAACGTTCAACAGTACCCCCCTCATTCCTAAAAAGTAAAAACTATAAATTTTAAAGCTCTTATTTCCTCCCTGCTTAGGAAAAAATATAAGAAGGGTTTCCACTGGTTTTCTGACAATTAGATTTTATAAAATTATTGGAAGACAATACATAGTGAATAATTTAGCAATTATTCAGGTCAGGGAGATCTACTGAGTTTTTAGAACACTGTAGTTAAGTGAATAAAAGGCATTTCTTGGTGAACATTGTGTTTATCTAATATGAAAGGCATCAATATTCCATTTCATTTCTAATTTTCAATTTCCATTAAGTTTTATTCTCTGGTATTTCAGAGTAAATCCAAGATAGTTTCCTTTCTTTGTGCAGTATATTAAGTTTATGTATATTTTAATATTCAGCATATTATTCTGAATGACAAAGAGGGCTTAATTTTCTACTGTGGATGAACATAGACTTGCTTAATCAGGTAAATATTTTTAGAAACATGCTATTTTAATTTGGAAAAAATAACCAACGAAACAAAAAGCTCTGATGGCCAGTATCCTACTGACATCTATGTAGTTGTTTCTAAAAACATATGAACAACTTGGTATCAATGAAATGAAACTCCTGCTGCAAAACACTGACAAAAAGGTAACACCTTCTGGCATAAACTGATGTAGACTTCAAACTCCTAGAGAGGAAAATAACCTGAGAGCCTGTCAAAAATGTTGTTTTTACCACTCTGATGTCTTTGCCCCTCTCGAGTTTATTCTCAGGTTGTTTGCAGAGGTACTGCTTCTAGAAATGCAAACAATGCTGGTGCCAGGAAGTGGCTTCATTTATCTTATGCTACTGAAGATATAGTACACATTTTAGGACTGCATAATAACTAGAATAATGTCTGTATTTATTTCCAAATCAGGTCTCCTGAAGATTAACTATGGACCCATGTCTGTATGGCCCACTGAAGAACATCACAGATACTTCAAGTTACATCTCAGGGATGAGCACAAAGTTCACAGCACTCCTCTGAACCTAGAATGGAGAACATATACATTAGCCTGGCATAGGGACAGTTAGTAAGTCTGTCTCAAGATAAGTTAGTTCAGGCTCAGCACCATGTAGTCACAGCATCTTTGTAAAGCTTAGATTTTCTCTCATTTCAGCACAGAGAAAGTAACTGTGGAACATGAAAGACCAAAGAGGATCAACTGTTCTTACACCAGCATCTGTATGACCTGTTAATTACAGGTTTTGTATGAGTTGACATGACAGAACGCCTTAATAAAAAAAAAGCCCAAATATCCTGACACTTGGACCCTGACACTTACATCCTGAATAGGACTCCAAAAAGTTGTGAAGCATCAATAATGCAAAAAAAAGGACTGGAACACTGGAAAACATTGACAGACTGGTACGTCTCAGAAATGAGGTGTTTAGGAGGAGAAAAAAAGAAAAAATTTATCCAGAAGAATGCCACAACATATTTCAGCTGTGTCTTGGATATGGATGACTAAGGATACAGAATTTCCAGGTACTTGTTTACAGGGTAAATATAACCCTTTGAAAATTTGAAGAACAAAGGTATACACAGAATTTTCCTAATTTTTATTCCAACATCTCATCTGGTGGCCTCTAGTAAAAGCCATTCCTTCTCTCCAGAAGCCTTGTCCATCTTTTGTAGTTCATAAATGACAGGAACTAGCTGTGGCATAGGCACAAAGTATACAAAATCTCAATATGGACACGTAGCTCAGCAACCCAAAGTGTGAGATTCCAAAAGATTCTCCTCAGGGAACTGTAAGATGAGGACTGGGAGTGAATCTGTAAAATGCAGACTGATAAATTTGTGAATTGGTGTACAACTTTTTTCTGCAAGAGCAGCAGACTATATTTTATAGCACAAAGATGGAAAGACTTTGCTATACAACACACTGCCAAAACATCTTTTCCAGGATCAAACACATGGATATATCGTATACCTTGAACAGATCACTCAACTCACATGTTTCTGTTTTCAGGACAAGGCATTGCATCTAAATTTCCATGGAAATCATTCAATAGAAGAGATGGCAAACCCCCAGTCTATCCCTATGTTTTTATATATAACAACCAGCAAAATCTCTGTAAAGAAATTAAAACAAATTGTAGAGGAAATAGTTTTATTTCTCCCAAAAATAGAAATAGCATTTTATGTTGCAAACACTATGAGTAGTTAATTTCCTTTCACGAATTCAAAGTATTGTCTTCTTTCTGCTGAATTTTAGGTAAAGAGCCTCACACCTGAAGTCATATCTGATTCAAAATGGAGAACACAAAGGGTATTCTATTCTAATTTATTGCCCTAAGTGAGTCACATATTACTCTCCAGAAGACTCTAGACCAGTCTGGCCTCGGTTTATCTTCCTCCTACTAGCCTAGAAGCAATAGGATGAACCGAGAGAGACTTCTTCCCTTCCCTGCAGTATAAATGCTAGTAATGCGCTTGCACTGCAGTACAGCACTAACAGTTTTAGCCCCAAATACTACTAAAGTAGATGCTGTAACCTTGTTCACTTAGGAAAAAAAAAAATCAATTATTCCAGGAGTGATAAAGTAGTCATTAAGACAAAGCTTTGTTACACCAACACTTTGGATATGTTTTGTCTAAGGATTGATAGTTCTTGTGTTACGCAGCATGCAATTTGTTTGGGAGTTACTTTTGTATTTAAATAACTGCAATTGCACAGTAAATCTACTGTCCAAATTGCACTAAGTTACTAATGTATTCCAGGAAATTGTTAATACTGTAACAGTGATCTGCACGAGTCTGTATCTCTATTATAAAAGAAACAGCAACAGTGTATTTTACCATAGCAGATAACCCACACAGACTTAGTTGCATTGCATCACATGACAGAGGGCCAAAGGCTATGATTTATATGCTGGAGAAATAAAGGAATTTGTGCAAAACCAGTTTTTGACTGCTTTTGGAGGTGTCTAATTGCTTTAGATGTTTTCTGTTGCTCATGAAACACTGAATCAATCAGATTCTACCTTTTATTGACGATAATTGTGTTTATTGGAAGGCTGCTTTACATGAACAAAGTACTGAACTAGCATTCTTGTCATCTAAGGTATAAGGCCAAATTCAACCCCCTGGTAGTGTTATGATAGACTAAGAATTATGGAAAAATCCTGGAGCATCCTTTCAGCTGACAGGGAAGAGTATAAGCTAGGAAAAAACAGTGAAAATATATTAATGAAGAACAGCATGATGCAGCCATGCAACTCTTCACTGATGCCACCTTCATATCTTGTTGAGAATCATTTTCTACTCTAGGTCAGTGTAGAAAGATTATTGCATATTGCTTAATCCACAATTCTTAAAGATATTTCTTGTATAAATAAAATAAGTTTTTACCACATGAAAGAAGAATTGAGTATAGAACAGGATCCTCATCATGCATTACTGCAGAAAAGGGTGAAACATCTTATTACAACACTTGCCTGGGATTTTAGAGGTGAAGTTTCTGACTGAGGAGTTATACAAATGAACAGCAAATCCTCCACATGTTTGCAGAATCGCGCATGTGGAGCCTCCAGAGTTGTAAGCTACATTTCCAGCTCTGCCATGGGCTTGCTCATATTATTCCTGGAAATTTATGTGACTTCACTGCCTCCCTGATAAGGTGCATTGTGTGGGAGATCATATGCTGCTGTTCATGTACCTCTCTTACACTTGCAGGAAAAGGACAGAATGTTATTGGTGTTAAATAATGTATGGGTTTTTTAGAATTTTGAAACAGATAATAGGTTTAAGCATGCTCTTTCAAAATATATATCTATTAGAAAATTTTTTTTTAATGGCAGTTTTAGAAAGATCAAAAAGAAAATATTTTATACTTTTTCTATGATTCTGTAGTTTTTTCTGTGAACAAGAGAAATATTTCAATACTGGAGTATCTAAATTTACAGTTATCGTACTTTTTCACAAAAAAGGGTTATTAGTAAATGACAATATGATTTACAATATCTCACACTTACATATTCCTATGTGTGACTTCTACTTCCTTTCACTTACTGAAGAATGGGCATAAATATAACATGTAATTTATTTTTCTCTGACCAGAAATGGTGAAGCAGATCAGTGGAAATTTTTCCCCCATCCTTCAGATTACGTTATGGTTCATCAATCCTTATGCTACCCTTGTACGGTGTCTGTAATTATGAACATGAATATGATATAAAGATTGACTGGAAAAATAGAAAGTAGAGACGTCCATTTAAGTAGCACTATGACTAAATTAAAATCATTATGACCCTGAAAAATACTAGGAATATTTTGACTCATATGTCACCCAAAGTCATTCAGTACCCTATAGAATTATTATATTATACTATATAGAAATTATTATTTCACAGAATTCTAATGTAACCTATGTAATCTTTTCATAAAATAATAAGCTATAATAAAATTTAAAATTTGATTTTTTTTTCTAAACAGCAATGTCAGAAATCTGAAACAGACCTCCTGTAATCTCTGGAAAACTCTTTAGCATAAAGCAATAATATGGATAACCCAGAAATTTTGTTGCAGTGCAGGTACAAATATAGAAACTTGGAGTCAACTCAAGTATGCTTATCTAAGAATTGCTATGGCTAAGAGCTAAATTTCAAATATACCAAAGGAGAAAATTCCCCGCTATGACTACATCTCACTTTTAATAAGCTAAGCAACACTTTAAATATTATAATTTCCGTCAAAAAAAAAATCAAATTTACTGGCTAAAGAACACACGCAGTTATTCATATATCAATCACAAGTATTCATGTATAAGTGCATGCACATGTATAAATAGAAAGTTTATCTTTTTCCTACTTACATGTGTGACTTAAGAAGTCAATTAATTTGCTCATACTTACTCATCACTCAAAGTAGAAAGCAGTAGAATGCAGGCAAACAGATGTATTTATATACAGCTGATGAAGAGTTAACCTGAAATCAAATCCTTTGAATGAGCACAGGAAGTAATATCACTAAATCACTGAATATTCTGAGTTGGAAGGAAAACTTTAAATTAATTTATTTAAAATTAGCTAAACAGCCAGACTTGAAGTGAGGGCCAAAACATCTTGTCACTGAAATATTTTGGTAGTGTATGCATCACTTTAAATTATTACCAAACTGAAATTATGCTTTCGAATCAGATGCAATGGAAATTATTTTTTTGCTTGGGATCATTTCCTATGGGTTATTACAATGGGCATAAGTATAGCTTCTTCTGATCTTGAAATTTGTGCAACAGAATGCCATGGTAAACTCCACCCAGACAATCTAACTGACATAAACCAAAGATAAAGTTATTTTTCTTTGTCATTTGAACCACAATTTTTTTTTTAAACTTTGCAGAAGGAAACTTATACTGAAAAAAGTACAGGTTGCTCAGACTTAGCATAGCTAAAGTATCAAATAATTCCTATTTATCTTTTATAGTGTTCATTTTTTAAACTCACTGGTCTGACAATTACAGTCAGTTAATATTCTTTCAGCTGAAATATTGCAGGTCTTGATAAGATTTTAGAATGATTCATAATAAACTGAATTGAATGAATAATTAAACAGCTATCATTATTTCCTTTATGCAGGATATTAATTGTGGTCAAAGGTCTGTTAGACCACAGCTACTAGACTATATATGTATTAAACAGAAAGAATAGAAAAATATGCTTTGATAGCCTAATAGACATGTAATACCTGGAAAGAGATAACTGTGAAAAACCTTAAATTATTCCTATGAATGTTTTTTGAAACAGATCATGTTATTCATGAATCACACAGAGCCCAGATGTTGAACCAGGACTTCCATCATCCTAATATTTGCTGGAGGCACCTTAGGGTGGAGCACTTATATCCAGGAGATATACAGAATATCCTGACAATATGTCCTGAATATATGTCTTTACATATGTGACCAAAATCAGGAGATACTCTTCTGAACTGGATAATCCCAAAGGAAGAAGAACTGGTCAGGTTGTGAAAGCAAGCAGCAAATGTTAACAGGAGCGATGAAGGACTTAAAACCCTGAAAGAAGGTAGCAACACAAACAGTGGAGTATCATCCATCAGAATGATCCAACTTCAGAACTGGAGCTTTCCAAAAAACTTCACTTTCTATAGTGTTATAGGCCTTTTGTTATTTCATTGGTTTAATTTCACTCTCCAGCACTTTCTTATTTATATTTTAAGGCTAGATAAGAAATAGCTTGCCCCTCCTCTAACTAACTGAGATGTCAACATACACTTGGACAAAGGTTTGTCAACCTTGTGCAGAAAAAAAACCCCAAATATTTTCTTTTACTCCAAAACCTGTAAGTCTTGTAGTTAGAATGCTCGTCTAAGTTATAAAAGGCTCATCAGCTTACATGAATGCTCTGTCACACACAAAGCCAGGCTTTGAAAGGCAAGTTCTCATGCTACTCCCATGAGCCATTGGAATGTCTAGATTACTGCCTCAGTCTCTCCCACAAATGTCTCTTCTTTGTACTAAAATTATCCACTGGATCCAGCAGAGATGACAGGGATGGCTGAAGGGCCTGATGGTAAGGTAATGATATGATACCAGAGCAAGGACTTAAATACTAAGTACCTGAAGTCTAGACTTCATTCCTTAACTATCACTTGACTGTTCTGTAAAAAGGTTTTTAGTTATCTGTGATTTTGATTAGATATTCTCTATTGCATCCCAGGAATCTCTCTCAGGTTAGATTCTCTTCAAAGCAATAGAACCCTATGAAAAGCCTTTCTGAGCCCAACTCACTGAAATTGGTATCTAGCTTTACTTGAGACTGGAGTTCCCAGAACTATTGAAAAGAAGATTCTAGGGCTTGAAATGTTTGGTGGGCAAGTGTGGGGGAGGGGTGGGGTGTGGGGGAAGGGTGCATTGGGCAGTTTTTTGTAGTTTTTAAAAATTTTTATAAGAAAGCATCCACAAGGTGATCTCTCCAATCTTGACTAAAAGTAGCAATTAAAATATTGGCTTTGCTTTAGATCTAGGGATGTCTCATAATAGTATTTACATACTTAAAGTTAGGAAGAGGTTTTTTTCGTTGATCAAACTCAAAGGACTTAAATTTCACGCTTTCAGATGTGTGTCCTCTATAGGTACTATGTGACATAGGATTTCTTGGCAAAATTGAGTTGCCTTAGAACACAGAGAAAAAAATAACATAACATGACAAACGACAGAGGAAAGACAAATGTCTAAAGAAAGATTAATGAAACAAAAAATACTGGTATTTTCACTGAAATTCTAGCATAAATATATGTAACCTATTTACACTTTCATTATAACAGGATACAGTTTTCAAAACTTTTTTAGTATCAGAGCAATTTTCAGCTCACAATTTCTATTTGCTGCTTAGTTAAACATATACTTAGGTTTGGAAACAGAGATCAAGAGGAAATATATCATCAAAATAACATCTCATTCCTATACACAAAACATCATAGTTTATATGTCAACTTACCTAGCCATTGCAAAAATTAGGGGGTTTACAGCACAAAAACATTAAGGAAGTTTCACATTTAAGGCATTTCGCATTTAACACATTATTGTGCGCAGCTATAAAATCTGTTTAAAGTTGGTCCAATAAAAAATAATTGCAAAGAAAGCTTTTATTTGTAAAGATATATTAGCCTGTAAAATTTCCCATGAGACAAACATATGGGGTGTTATTTGAAAGGATCTACAGTAAATTTAAAAGTTTGCACATATTTAAGTCCCAACAGTGTTTTGGCAAGATTCTTCTAGTTCAATGCTTTGAATTTCAATTTCTCTAGATAATCAAAAAAGGAAAAAAAAAAGAAAAAGAAAAAACTAAACAAAACTAAACAAAACAAAACAAAAAAAAAAAAAAAAACAACCCCAAACAAGCAAAAAACAAACAAACAAGAAGAAAAAACAAACAAACAAAAAAAAAAAAAAAAACAACCCCAAACAAGCAAAAAACAAACAAACAAGAAGAAAAAAAAAAACAAACAAAAAACTATATCCTCTGAAACTAATACTCCAGTTAATCTTGCAAAATGTTCTTCCCATTCTTCCCGGTTTTTAGAGGTCCCCCTCCTGAATCACACTGTTTGAAAGCATCTGACTTTTCAGGAATATTCGTAGATTCCCCATTAGAAAAGTAACAAGATAATATGTTTTAGCTTCTGCTATTTAAAGAGAATGGTATACATAATGAGAAATTCATAAGTTGCTTCGTGTTTTCATATAGAAAGTCATTCAAATTATTTCCAAAAATGTCAGTGTTATAGACCTTAATGTATCACTGTCTACATTTTTATTAACTAAATAAATGTTAATCATTTGCCTACAACTTTCTTTTTTTTTTTTCAGTATAAATTAATGCAGCCTTCAAGTTTTTGTTACTTATATAAAATGGATGTGGTTTAAATGATGTATAACATCTTTTTCTAGAACACAGGATTATTGAGGTTAAGAACTGTCTTTCACAGGGTCTGTTTTACAGTATGTTTGAAAATCGCACGAGGTCATAAGGATGCCTGCAGAAGAAGGCTGAAGAGAAGTATACATATAATTAAAATATTGAGAAATATATAGTAAGTGTAGACATGAATACTATGTTAAGTAAATACTCTTTGTAACTAGAACAATTATGAAAGAATTCTTAGTTTCTTTCTCAAGGAAAATAATTTGAAAATGTAGACCATACTACTAGTGTAAACTGAATGTCTGTGGAATTATAATTCCTTTTAAGTTAATAGAATATGAGCTTTAATTAATAGAGGTGCTATTTTAATCATTAGATACATTTAAACTGAGATAATGTAATAAATATTAACCTGCTATTAAAAAATAACTCAGACCTTATGTTAATACATGCTTGATATATCATTTATTGTTAAATTAATTCTGCCAATAGAACATACATGGAATTTCTGTATTGCAAAGGAAACAAATCTGTTCAAAATAAAGTCTAATATATAGGATAATTCAAATAGAATGAATAGCCTATGTTTAAATATGCAAAATTACTTGGACTGTGCATCCCATCTGTAAGGGGAATTTTTTCTATTTTTTCTTTATGGCCTTGGTTATGATAATAATACAACTGAGCACATATTGTCTTTGCTTTCAGAGAGTCCACCAACAATTCATCAAAAAGATTATATCATTTTCTGTGTAGACTTGCCTTGATACGTTTTATATGGTCCTTGAACATTGATCTAAAATGTTAACAAGAATATTTTGTGTTCCACAGCACCTACTTATGCACAATGCAGAATCAGCTAACTAATAAAAGGAGTGATGTTACAAGCTTAGAGTATAGCTACAAGTATTTCTGCTTTTCTTTTTGATTCTCTAGAAGACTATATCCTAGAAAACAGAACAGGATAGTGCAATTTAGTGAAAGCCAGAAAAATTAAACCTTTGTGTTGGCCTGCAAAAAAACAAATCTCTTTTAGTAAACATTGAAAGACATTTTATGTGAGCTTTAACTACAGAGATTAACACCACAGAAGTATTACTTCCTTTCAAATTTATGATCTGTTTGAAAAGAATTAATGGGAAGCCATTAAAATATTAATAATGACAAAATATTTCAAATAATCTTATTGATATGCAGATGTTGGAATCCAAGGCACAGAAAATCCTCAAAGCCTTGAGTCTGCTTACTCTGAGTATGAAATGTGTATTGCATTTGACCTAAAGTCTTGATATAAAAGTAGTTATGGAATAAAGTAAAAAGTTCAGGGTGTGGTCATGCAGGGTACAGTAATGGATTTCTATG
Organism: Picathartes gymnocephalus; assembly: GCA_013390045.1. Taxonomy (NCBI): domain Eukaryota; kingdom Metazoa; phylum Chordata; class Aves; order Passeriformes; family Picathartidae; genus Picathartes; species Picathartes gymnocephalus. Next base: position 83,095 of record WEKY01061437.1, on the reverse strand, counting down.
GGACAGTACCCAATTGGATGAAAAATGCCACAGTGCGACACCTACGAAATGCAGGTATGATTAACTATTGGTGTGAAAGTGAAAACATCTGTATGTTGCAATTATCTGTTGGTCAATTAACTTTTAAGAAGCCTTGTAACTTGCTATCTTGAACTCACTTTTCACATTATGTCTGACTTCTGCAAGCCTCTGCGAGGGAGTTGGCAAAACTCCGGAGAGATTGTAGCAATAAATCTCACTTGAAGCATATCTAAATGAAGGCGTCTCATTCCCAATATAATCCCGAGGTGCAGTCTCTGGGAGAAACTAAGTTGGTTAAAATAGCCCTTTGGCTTGAACATTTGATTTAGATTATTAAACGGTTCCCTAGTTTTGCATATTCTAGCACTGGATCCCTAAACAGGCAGACAGTGCAAAGCTAAACAAAACATGCATCACCCCCAAACTTAAAAAGAAGATTTTCATTCCATGTTCTCATCCTTCAAATATCAATCTGGATGACTGCAACACCTGGACTTCAAAATGAACAACATAACACAAGTGTCAGTCTAACAGAGATGAGATGCAACTACAAAGCATGAGCTTAGCATGAGATCCAGTGGAAAATCAGACAACAAACAAAAGATAAATTGTTGACCAGGGGATGCAAACTAAAAGCCTATAAAATACAAAACAAGCCACATAGATAGAAAATAAGTTTAAATAAAAAATACTGTAGGAAATTGAAAATTGACGCTAAATTTATTTGTATTACACAGCTTTTAGTTTGTTTGGGTTTTTTGGGGGGATTTTGCTGCTGATGTTCTCGTTGGGTTTTTTGTTTTTTTCAACTATCAATTAGAAATTTTCAAGTAGCAATTGCTGTATAACTTATTTGCAATGATTAAAATCTATTCACAAGCAACAATTTCAATGCCACTGTATGTAGATTCACTCTGTGGCACAAACCCAAGTTAATTGTTTCCCCTGTATCTACAGAACATTCATATCTCTCTGTTAAACCATTTCTGAATTATGATAATACTATCAATGACAAATTCTTTCCATTTATCACTGAAACTTTAGGGTTTTATAACATTGTGCATTGGGATATGTAGATTGACAAAAAAATCAGTACGCTAGAAATTACATCAGATATAAACTTGTAACCTACAGGCAAGATAACAGTCTTTAAGAAAACATGAAAATGAGTAAAGTTGTATATATTCTAATTTTTTGTATGCTTATTCAAATCCAGTATTTTGAAACTGTGAAGACTTTTCATTACTGCACCCTAGTTTACAGAATTTTTAGTTACATTTACCTCTAACAGCTTGTTTATATCATGCAGTCATATTCAAATCGCGTAAGCAACAGCGCTTGCCTTCATTAGGCAATATTCATTTATTCTAAAACAAATTTAAAAATTCAAAATTTAGACTAATAAACAATCCTCTGTTGCTTTCTAAAGCCACAAATCTTAACACTAATTTTTTGTAAGGGAGGTGATTTGTTGCACTACACAGTGTGATGTCCCTGTTAGAACACAAGAAATGAGAACACATTATTAGGGACAGCAATTCAGCATAATAGAAATGTTGCACCAGAGGAGTTATGTGATCATTGAAAGAACAGTCATGTCTTGTGAAGCCAGAAAGAAGGTAAGAACAAGAAATCAATAACAGGTTCATTAAGTATAAAAGAAGGTACATATCCCAGGTTTGCATTTACAGTGAGTGGTATAAGAATAGAACACTTAGACGAGAACAAACCAGAATAGCATTTGTCTTTAGGACACAAAGAGTTGATGAAGTTTCAGGTGACTAATTCAATGACTTGTAAATGCTATCCTGAAAGCTCCATGTATAAAATAGATTAAGTATTGTATTATGGAAGTACATTATCAGCTTCACAGCTGCAGTTGTAATAAGGGATTTTTTCGCCACTACCACAGATATTTTACTTAATTCCTCACAAATGCTATTGAAGAGCTAAGAATGCTTTTGGAAAACCATTGCCATAAAAAGAGCTTAACTTTTAGGATAACCTAGAGATCAAGAACAATTATCACTTGCTAGGAAGCTGAGTGAAAGGTGGAATAAGAGGTTTCATGTTCTAAATATTTTCGGTGATTAACATAGATATCTTTGACCCCTGTTAAAACATAATCTTCTGTTCTAGGGCCTCAATAACTTTTTTTTCTTCTGCTCACTTCCTACAAAACTATCGACATTTATTGAATCTTCTTGAGAACAGTTGAGTCTTCCAATGCACGTGCAAGTTCTTCAAGCAATTTTCCATCCTCACACAAATATCTAGAAAATACATGGAATTTTGAATGACTGATTTACTTCACTGCCTTTTTGAAAAAAGCAGCAAGTCAATAGTGAGACATTGATAAGCTATAAGTGAAGTAGTTTTTTGTACTCATCTCTGGAATCTCACTCTCATCTCTCCAAGTGATTTTTTATAAATGTCCAAAAGCAATTGCTCTCCTCGGTTAGAACACAGTTATTCATTACCTCTCCCTAAAACACAATCATGGAAAATCAGCAGAGCTGTTCCGGTCAGCAGTATTATTCATCCCTATCAAAATGCGCAGTTAACAGGATACAACATGTTACATCTGAAGAGACCGTCAGCTCTAATGAAAACATTCAGCTAAATAGCTATCACAGTCTGCTGCCATTCCTTGGATGGCATAGACTCAAACTTGCGTGGGAAAGGATCAAGTTGCACACCTTATATTTAAAACTCTAGAGCTGCCCAGTTATGCATTTTCCCAATGAGTTTTAACAGATGGGAATCTCATTTGAAAATGTTTCAGTATTAAGCGAAAGTTTCCCAAATGCTGACTGTGCAAACAGCAATTTGATGACTGTCAGAATTTTGCACTTAAATAAAAATGTTTGAAGTACTGAAAAACAGAAGTAGAGAGTAGAAGGAAAAAGCATGTTTTCAAAATGGATTAAAATTTCTAGAAAATTTAATTTTACTCCAAACAATATTTTGGTTTAATTCTTGGCACGAAAAATTGACCAACTAATATCCTGAAAAACCTTTTCTTCATATGGATTTTTCACTTAATCAGAGAGGTCTTCCAGCGAAGCACTGTTTTTTGGTATTTTTCTTTGCCTGTCCAGTTGAGGAGAGGGAGTAGTAGAATAGCTTGATTAGCACTGGTTGTCCAGCAAAGGTCAACATCTAAATAATGGGCATTGAAAATCTTCAATAAGCAAAAATATTCCTTATCATGCTATTTCAACATATCGAAAGGGCGATTAATAGGGTAGATGATACAGGCCTTAGACGACAAATGTGAGCTAGATTAAGAGTTTATATCACCGGCATCAGAAGAGGAGAAAGATACCTTTCCATTGCCACTATAAAAAAACATTTTCATATGCACTGAGTTGGTGGGGACCTCACTTAAGACCTCAGAAAATACTTCCATTTCATATCAGTGGATGATTGCAAAAATTCATCTAGCAGTATCATGTCGGTAATCCTCACTTTAGTAATAAGAATTTTGAAAATGCAGTCACTAAATGTACTCTTCCTCTGAGAAAATATTGCTTTTATGAACAAAAGTACTGTCTTAATAATCACTCTGTCATAGCCACAACCCATCTGTTCATATATATAAACTGAAAATAAATCTGCTAGATAGGGGTGCTTATCTTGTTTTTCTCCATCCTCCAGTATACACAAATAAGGTCTGTGAAAACATGCTGCAATATGAGAGTCACTGGAACCATCCAAAGGTTTGCTATTGCTGGGAGTTCAGGAGCCATAAAAAAAGTTTCCTTTTTTATTTCCAGGGACATACTGCAGTATGGGGAATTTTTAGAATCACTTAAGTATACTTTTAGGAATTAGTATAAAGATTTGTGCAGGTACATTTTAAGCATGCAAAAATGGAATAACAAAAACAATGACTGAGAAAGAAATTCAGTATTAATCCATGGAAACAGAATTATAGTAATATTTCACTATTTATCAAGTTTACTAGCACCTCAGAAAACAAAAAAAGTAATTATACCTTATAAAAGCATCACCAGTCAGCAATAAGACCTAGGCCTCCCAAATTCCAATATAAAATGTTATCAACAGGAACATATTGATTCTCATTATGTGTTGAAATGGTGCATAGCAGTTTAATATTCTGAAAAAGAAAGGAAACAAATATTTTTCTAATATAGTATCAATTATGACAATGACACAATGACATTGTCCACACTCATAGCAAAAAAAAATCATTCAAAACAGTTCAGTGGCAGATTCTCAAAAAATGTTCTATTTCACCACCCTTCAGATCAAGCTGGATCAAGCTGCATCTCTAACAATGTCGTTGCACACTTTTTATTCAGAACTACAAAATGAGCCAGCCCTTCCCCCAAAACTTAATGCCTCAATGCATAAATCAAAATAAACTATTCAAATCCTGAAAAAGATATCTGGAAAAAAAAAAAAAAAAAAAAAAAGGAAAAAATTTGATCTATTGTGTCTGAAATTACACTTGGTAATCCTTAGAAAACAATTAATATCTTCTCATCCCAAAAGATTGAAACTTGAAATATCTTCATATAGTCAGTTAGGCCTAATGCTGGTTTACACTAGCTGAAATCTTAGACATTCGCATCATTTTCTTGTCACTTCATGGATTTTGGGAACTTCATGGACATTAAATTGTTTTTACTAGCAGCCCACCAGGCAATATTTGTTGCATTTACATTGCACTGATTATTTCTGAAACAGAA
>WEKY01061437.1:0-78327 GCA_013390045.1 Picathartes gymnocephalus | reverse complement strand
AACTAATGATAATAAGATTGATTATTGTTTCTCTCACACACTTTTTATCAGCATTTCAAAGGCAGGAGCTTTAACTGGTATGTTTTAATAACTTTATATAAGTATTTTTCATGTCACTATGTTTCTGGAGCTTTATTTTTCTATGATGAAAGGTAGAGTGTTTCATTCTTCTTCCCTTGCAGATATATCAGAATATTAACTCTAATTTGTCCTTTTTTCATCTATGCTCATATATAAATAAGTATAAATATATATATTCATATAAATGCAAAACCTGCAAGAATAAAAGAGTTAACCAATGGCAGAAAAAATCCCCATACTGAGTAAATGGTAAAGCTGCCAAAGTGAATTGAAAATTTTGTGAAAAATAAATAAGATCTAGAAATAATTTCTACTTCTCATCCATTTTGTAGTCTATACAGAAAAGAATTGCATGTTTTACTAAGCTCTTGCAGAAATCCTTGTACTGAAACTAAAATGTCATAATTTTTAATGAGAATTTACAGGACTTATGACAGCAATCACTTTAAAGTAAAAATTACTAACAATTTGCTATCTGCATAATTTGATTTTTAGCTATACTAACATGGTCTTATTTTTCCTTATCCTGAGGTGGCAGATCTTAGCCTTGGCTCAGTCAGTTTTCCTGTCAAGTCCCTTGAGGCACAGACTGAAGGCTCTCCCTTAACCAGCTAGCACCCTACACTGTCAGCTTTTAAGAACACCTTCTAGCAACCGACAGATAAAATCTTGTGTTTTGGCTTAGATTTCTTTTTTTAAAGCATTTTTGGCTGACTTTTCTTTGAAGAAAATAGAAGGTGCTCTTAGGCAGAAGGTAGCAAGGACAGCCTATGAGTCAGTCTTCCTATTGAAACAGAGCCAAATCCAACCTTGACCTTTTGAAACAATAATGAGCTGCTTAGTTCTATTCAGTGTACATCTGACTGTATTTTCAATTATTCTCCTGAAGCTTCTCTCTGATATCAGAATTCATTCCTCTCTATAACAATTTCACCCCTTCATTGAGAATGTTATCAAAGGAAGTGGTTTAGTCACCATTCCTGGAGGTATTTAAAAGACGTGTAGATGTGGCACTTAAAGACATGTTTTAGTTTTGTACTGACAGTGCTGAGTAAATGTTTGGACTTAAGGGTGATCTTAAAGATATTTTCCAACCTTAAGAATTCTATTATTCTAATTTTACGGTAATAGCTTCCCTCTTTGTAAGTTTTGTTAAATAAAATAATGTGATAAGCATAAAGTAGTCAGATGCAGTGATGATGAGGGTAATGTTAATACATAAAAAAAGGGGATGGATTGTACAGCCTCTGTCTGGGATAATGAATACTTGCCAACATTAGCCATTCATATTTTTATAAATTCTTATGTAAAACAGACCTTTCACCCACCACTGTTGTACATACCAGCAGGAATAAAAATCCTCATTATAGACCTGATGTACTAAGCAACCCACAGACTGCAGTTAAGGAACTCAAGTAGAAATCTCAAACAGCAGAGGAAAAACAGTAATTTGGAATTCTATATCAGTTTACACTTTACCTGACCCTTTTAGATGAGAGAAACAGTAGAAAAGCATTGTACCAAAAGATTCTCAAGAAAGGACTCTGCCTCAGAGTGCGTTGGGATACATTATTCATCAGTGAATCCTGCACTGAATATTAAACAGGCTTAAATATGGAGCAGTTTTATTAGTTAAGTCAATTAAGCCAATTAAATTTTCTTGTATGCAAGATGCCCAAGAGATTTGAGATTCCTTCTTAAAACAATAGAGTATATTTTGAGTACAAGCAGTAATATTTTCAAAAGACATTTTATTTTACATTTAAGAACATGATGTATTAATGTGACCAAATAAAAAATATTAATCAAAGACCATGTGCCAAATGGGTATTTATAAGTACTTTTATTGCATTAGTAAAGTATTACCGATTTATTCAATGTTATGAAGGATACTGTGCAGCACCTCTGACAAGGTGAACACTAAAAATCCAAACAAGGAGAGGTAAGAACTTCACAACCCCTTCACCTTGTAAGAGGAGAATGTTAAGAAGAGGGAACTGAAAATCAAAGAGCTGTTACTAGATTTCTGTTGTGATGTAAATAGAATCTGGAAATGGCACATCGGATCAGGACTATTTAAAAAAAACCCCAACATTTCTAAAGATAGGAAATGCATGTAACCAGAGACTGATATTAGAAGCTACAAATTTTTCACACTTTCATTAACACATCTGATAGTGTCACAATAGGTAAGATTTCATAATCCAAAATCAAGAGGGGAATACAAGCAACCGAATATTTGGAACTGAAAAGTTTTCATCCTGAATAAAATGGGGACTGGATGAGAAGGGCTTGGAGGTGCTGGTGGATGCAAGGCTGGACATGAGCCAGCAGTGTGCTTGCTGCCAAGGAATTCAACTGTACCCATCCTGGCCCATCTCAGAAGCTCAGCCGGAAGGCGGAAGAAAGTGATTCTCGCCCTATACTCCGCTCTGGTGAGATCCCACGCAGAGTAATGTGTCCAGCTATAAGGTCCTCAGCACAGGGAAGACACGGACCTGTGAGAGGGTGTCCAGATGGGGGCCACAACAATGATCAGAGGGCTGGAACACCTCTTCTATGAGTGCAGATAGAGAGAGATGGGATTATTCAGCCTGGAAAAAGAAAAGGCTGCACTGAGACCTCATTGTGGCCTCTCAGTTCTTAAGGGGGCCCCACAAGAAAGATGGGAACAAACTTTTGAGCAGGGTCTGTTGCAATAGGACAGAAGGTAAGAGCATGAAACTGAGGGAAGATAGATATAGAATTAAGGGGGTTTTTTGTGATGAAGATGTTGAAATAGGAACAGATTTTCCAGAGAGGTGGTTGATGCCCCATTCCTGGAAATGTATGAGGCCAGGTTGGACGGAGCTCTGAGCAATCTGATCGAGTTCAATAAGGGGCCTTCCAACACAAACCATTCTATGATTCCATGACTGGGTTGAAGGAATGGAGTTCTGGGGTTAACTTTCTTCATAGCAGTCCCCCCACTCTGCATTTGTGGTCAACAGGGTGCTGGTAACAGATCAGTGTTACAGGTACTGCTGAGCTGTGCTTGGTCCTCCCCATCTGCTCGAAGTGAGTAGGCTGGGGATACACAGGAGGTTGGAAGGGGACATCACTGGGGTGGCTGACTCCAGCTGGCCAGAGGGATGATGTGCACACTGTAACTCATCTCCCCCCCGGGCCGGGCCCAGGCGGTGGCAGCGGCTGCGGCGGCCCCAGCGCAGGGCAGGGCTGAGCCCCTCAGCCACGGGCGGGCGGGCCAGAGCCCCGGGGAAAGCCTGGCCAAGGGAGGGCAAAACGCTGCCCGGCAGCCAGGGCCGGGCCGGGGGAACCGTGCCAGAAACAGCGCTGCCAGCCCCGAGGGGACAGCGGGAGCAGGGACGGGGCCGAGGAGAGGCCCGGCAGGGATGGCCCTGCGGCCCCAGCAGAGATCCCGGCGGGGCAGGGGTGTCACTGTGGTCCGTGGGAAGTGTCAACACCAGAGGAGGGGAATATTTCCTGAAAGACTGCAGACTGTGGAAACCCCGCTCTGAAGCAGTTTAACCTGAAGTACTGCAACCTCTGGAGAGGTCTCACACTGTAGCTAGGTAAAGTGTGAGGAGGAAGGAAAAACTGAAAGGAGCTGACCACAGGCCCCCATTCCCAGGAATGCCTTGGAGGAAAGGAGATAAAGGAATGGGGAGGGAAGGTGCAAGGTGAAGGTGATCCTCGGAAGCAGAGTTGACAGATAAAGTGAAAGTATTTATGTTGGGGGTTTTGTCTCTATTTCTCACCATCCTATTCTTATTTTCAATGGACAATAAATGAAATTGATCTTGCACAAGTGGAGTCTGTTTTGCATGTGACAGTAATGGATCCACCTGTCTTTGTGTTGACCCAGAAGCTTTTCCATCCTATTTACTCTCCCTGTCCTGGTGAGGATGGAGAATGAGAGAGTGGATGTGTGGGTGTGTGGCAACAAGTCCTGGTCAACCAGAAAGACAAGCACAGACAGCTGTAGATGATGCAATTTGAGAACAAAATAGACCTGAATATCCTGTTACATATTTGGCTGATATATATCATGACAGTGATATCAGCATTTCAAGGAGAATAAAAAACAGGAAAAGTGAGAATTGTGATGCTACTCCCCCTGTCAAAGACATCAGAAGCACAACACAAGAATTAGAAAAAGAATTAAAGATCTAGCTTTTACTTTCTGTCTGGATACTATTCAGATGGTTTCCTCTCATTCTCATCAATGCAATTTCTCTGGTTTATGTTGTATTGCACTAGTGTAAATTGCAACCTGGTCTGCGTACACCATGTTCATTGCATAATATATTGCAAAATATTTTTGCTATTCTCCTTAAATCAAAATATGCTCAAAAATATGTCCTTCAGTTGTACCTATCCCTCCACCAACTGATTGTTGTATTTTATGGATAATAAGAGCACATTGTTCATATGCAGAATGGCAGAAAGGCATCTATCCCACATATGTATATGCTTTTCTTCAACACAGTCACTAAGACAGGAGGACTGTTATAACTCAGATTGTGTCCAAGCATCATTTATAGAATACAGTATTGCTACAATAAACTACCCAATTTTCTCAAAAGTGTAATCTTCAGAGATTGCTAATTGACCTTTACCAGAATATACGGATTACCTTAAATAAATGACTCAAATACCTTGAATATTCCTTCGTATGTTAAGTAGTGGTGCAATTTGAAATAAAGGATTTTATGGTTAACATTTTTCCTCATTTAGTTTAACTGAAAGAGCTTCTTTCTTTCTGTCATGATTCTTACAGTAATTTAATACTAATGCATACATAGTATCTTCTGCCTTTCATCAGCTGAAAATGTCATCACTGAAATAAACATTTTTTGGCCACTAGCCCGTTTAAAGCATTTAATCTTGTCTTCTCTTTTAAATAAAAAATCCAAAGGGATGAGTCATCTCCTAATGCTCTGAAACAGCAGGGGGAGCTTTCAGCTTGTTTAGAACTCCACAGTGTTTTTAATTTATCATTCAGGAAAGTGTAACTGAGCTGTATTACACAATAGAATAGACTTTTTAAAAGAATAAAAAATTTTTGATTGTATTCCCAGGGCCAACACCATACCCAATCGATAAATAAACAAGAAAAAAAAAAAACAAACAGATCCACACACCACCACACACCACACACACACAGAGCCAACCCTGCTTACTTTTTCAGTGGCAGTTTGGTCTTCTGGGAAAGAGGAAAGAGTTCAAGTCCCTTGACTGGCACTTTATTATGACACTTGTCTCAGAGTTGGATGCATTCTGCACATCACAAAGGTGTTTCAATGGTCATACAGCATTTAATTCCGTTTCCATGGAAATCCACAAAGCATACATTAATATTCTTTATAAACAAGGTATTTATGTATTTATCAATTATTTTCAATTTACCTCTTCCAACATGGGCGCATAACTATGTACTTTCTAGTACCATGCATTTTTTTCCTATCAAATTAGCATTAGAATATGATATTGAAACACAAAAGAATGGAGATGAAAAATCTGAAAACATAACATTTATCGATAATTTATAATTTGCACTTAAAGTTGCAGTACACCATCACATGAATTGGTCAAACCCACAGAAGCTGCACTTAGCTATGTTCATTTATTTGCATCTTGTCATGATCTAATTACTAAGGTTCTTAGAAATGCCCCTGCCTGAATTAAGGTGAAAATGAGACCATAGGCCAGTGACAACTGTATGGGGTTTATTTGATCGTATTTGATAGCAAATAGGACAGAGAGAGAGAAAGAGACAGAGAGAGGGAGAGACAGAGAGAGAGAGAGGGAGAGAGGGAGAGAGAGGGAGAAATAGGTGGGGGTGACAGAAAGGGAGAAACAGGGACAGAATAAAGAAAATATCACCACTCCATGGATCCCAACGATGCTCTGTTGATCCTCTCCAGCTGCTCTTCTTGGTGGTGAAGGTCCCCCCACAAAGCACAGAATGCCCTGGGTTAAGGTACCCTCAAGGCAGGGGGTGATGTCCTGGCCTGTCCCTGGAGTTTGCCATTGTCTTTTGCAGCAGGCTCTGGATCTGTTGCACCACGTGCAGTCCTGTGGTGCAAAGCCTCTGGGGAACACTTTGGGGGGTCTTTGATGGGTTGTGACTCCCCCTCAGCTGCCTCTCAGGTGAAAGTCCCATGGATGGGGCCTGTGGGGCTGGGGGGTTTCACAGCTGGGCCGGTTTGTGCAATAGGAGGATGGGTGTTCATTGCCTCTGACCAGAGGTTCTGCCATGCACCCGAAACCTCCTCCTTCCCCTCGGTTGTGGGGGCAGCCTGTGTAAACCTGGCTTCTGTGAGCTGTGCTCTCCCCCATCCCAAACTCAGCAGAGGATGATCCTCAGCACAGCTGGTGGCTTTGGCCTTTTGGTGGATGCACACCTTTCCCTCCGCCTGAGATGACTGAACAACGGGTTTCCCTTTATCTGATCAGCAGTTTGACCTTCAGTCCAAAGTCTCAGTCAGGTGTCTTCAGGGAGGCTTCTTTGGTTGTAGCTTCTTTATACAGTTTTCGTTAAAATGAGCAAAACTTTATATCAATATTTGAGGCATGAACTATTCAGTCCTTGACACATCTTGCAAGTAAAATTGGACACATGCAGCCACAGTACTAATTCCTGACTAGAAAGTTTTGGCAAGATATCCTTTTCTTTTCCTCTTGTATTCAACTGAGCATTTTAATTATTTCTTCCAGGTAATTTCTACTTACTACATGTAGATCTCTAGAAAAAAATCCTACCTTTATCAGGTTTCTATTTACTTGTATTTGTTTTGGTCTTTGAACAGTAATGTTTTCATCTTGCTGCAGCCAGCATTTCTACAGCATCCTATAATTTCAGATTCCTGACTTTATTAATTTTTAAAAATTTGAGCAATGAAATCTGAGTTCATTTTCAAGAGTTTCAAGAATGACACTTGAAATTAACCAATTCACAAAATCCAGTATGCTTTTTTTACATCCTTGGTTGGTGCAACTACTTATAATTTCATGACTACAAAACAGCTACATAAGGTCTCTGAGGAGCAAAACTCAAAAGAATCTCCCTTCAATCAGGAGAGTAAAGACAGAAACTCCATGTTCCTAAATTTCTCAATTTTTACTTCATTTTCATACATCTTACCTGTTAGAGCCATTTTCTTCAAGATACATGTGTCAGATATATAAATAATTTGACCATATCATCTCAATCTGCGCGCTGAGTACTTCATAATATCTATTAAAATATTTTTACCACATGTGCTCTTCATTATATTTATCATCAAATTTCATTTTCATTCAATTCTAGCTTTCAACTTCAACTTCTTATCTTCTCCATCCAGTGTTCCTTCCACCTAATTAAAATTTACAGTTGGAAACAAAGCATATATCAATATTACCTGAGGAATAAAAACTGATTTCCACAGCACACATATCTATCTTTATTATTATTATTATTATTATTATTATTATTATTATTATTATTAAATATATTCATGTTTATTAATAGATCATATATTACTGCAAAGATGGGGAAAGTAATCCTGAAAAAGAACTGTGATCTAACCATTAAGGATTTTTTATTCATTTCGTGGTATTAACTTCCATGATCACTAACATGAATGATTTTAGACTGCCAGACCACCATTACATCTGAACTTCGGTTAAAATATCTGTCATAGAGCGAACAGACAGTTTGAAATGAACTGTTAGGATTAACTTGTTAACACTGTTGGCAGAACTGAAAGCTGATTTGCCCTGACATCCTTCAAAGTTATGTCAGGACTTTGTATATCCCAAAATCCCTTGCCTTGTTTATTTTTTTACATCGTCTCCTCTGTCTTTAACTTTTAGACACATGATTAATACTAATGTTAAAAATCCATGTCCTCATGTATTATGAAATCCAAGCCCTTTGATTTCTACTGGAAATACTCACAGTGATTAGAAAATGACAGTAAGTCAAAGAAGTACTTAAAATAAATTTCTGTTACAATTTGTAGTAATGAGCAAATTATTTAAATTCCTTGGTCTCCCAGTGATTCATCTCCAATACATAAAATCTTGTCTCTTAAGGATTTGCAGTTGTTGAAATTATAAAATTGGTAGGAGAAAGAAAGAATGCAGAGGAATATTATTAAACATAATGTGGGGCAAAGATCCTCAGGACATACAAATCTGTGATTCCCCTGAATAAAATGAAATTTAATGATTTATAAAGTTATAATGATTGATGTCTTGGGCTTCCTGATTTTTGCAAGGACTTTTGAAGAGACTCATTGAAATTAAGATTTTCATTGATCTACAATCATAAATCAATTTATTAACATACTGTTCCAAGAAGAGAGAAAGCACAGTGAGCCATTTGGAAAAAATGTAATGACACTTCACTTTTTTTCTTTTTTTCCAAATGTTCTGTATCATGTCTAACACGTTCAAAGGTTCAGAAAAAAGATAATACACTCTAGAGGAGAACATGTGGAACTGAAGATCTATCAGTTTATATCACAGAGCATGGAAGTTTTTCACCATGCTGACAGGATCATATTGACTGCTTAGAAGGCCACATATCTAAATTAGATACAAACAGATTGAGACACATCCAATACCTTTCTCCAAGGACAGTGGAAAAATATATAAAAATGCATTCACCATTTGGTAAGTGTAACAAACATAAACAGGGCTGAGGGACTATGATGTAGCCAGACACCTACAAATGCACTAGTATAACCTTCAAAAAGTACCTTTCAAGGCCTCCAAGCACAATACAGTACAGAAGAACTAATGCACAGAAGGCTTGTCTCACCACGAGGCAGGTAAAAAGACTAAGCTAAACTTTGATGCAGCTCAAGCAAACCAAGGGCATGATGCTGGGCTTTCATGCTTTATGCAAATGCTCCAGAGGGTAAGCTATTACTGTATCTCTGAAGTACTTCACACTGAAGATTAAGAATGTTCTTTGTATTTCATCTAGGATTTATAAAATTAATTTAAGAGCTGCAGGAGGAAACAAAAAAAATATTCTTCCCTACTTTGGTAATAGTTTAATGAAACCACTCTTCTGAAAAGCTATTATAAAGCCAAAAGTCACTGCTCTACAGGTCTCCTTTCATTGCTATAAAATGTATATTCTGAAGAGAACTCCATTTACAAAAAGAAATAAATAGCTCTGAAGTTAGAGAAAAGGGCTTGCTCTAGGACTTGTAATAGAATTTAAGCAGAACACATTATTGCCTTTACAGAGAACTCAAGAACAACAACAAAAGAATGTGAACAGTGTGTCGCTGAACTTAAGCATTCTGGATTAATTAATCTCCCATCCTTTAAAGGGATAAATAGAAAACACAGAGTGTTACAATGCTATACTCAACATGAAAGTACCAAGAGAACAGATATGTATTAAAACTGTACTTTGGTTCACCTTTCCTTGTAACACTGAAGACATTAGGCATATAAGCTAAGTTCCTCTTTCTTCCCACAGGAAGAAAAAAATTTATAACCACTGGGGTTTTTTCAGCCTTTTTTTGTGAATCTTTGGGATATTCTGCTGTAGTAAGAGCCAGAAATACAGATGTTTCTTTGTCTTTTAACAAGAACATCCATGGCTAAGGCTACCTATTGCCTTCTACAGTCAAAATGAACAGTTATCACTTAGAATTTTTACAGTTGTTAAAGAAATTGCAATACGAAAGCAGCTAATGCACAAATAAAAGCAGGCAAATGGGCTGTTTATATTTTTAGAAAAATATATATATTAATTATTTCTGTACAGCCTTACATACCTTATACACTTCCACCTGCCCAGGACCATTAATATAAGCTCAAGCAGCCCAAAAGCAGAAGCCACTTCTCCAAGTTTCTAGTGAGTTTCCAAACACCCTTAGTGTGGAGGTACTCTACACTTTGGAAGCATTTTGGCTTAGCATTAATCTAGACTAAAAAGAAACTCTCAGACAACTGCACAATCCATTTGATCCCTCAGGTTGCTCTCAATATAAAGCGCAGTTTAGTGAATGAATTACATAGCCCCATGGAAGATTATACTCTGATAAAAAAAAATACAGCTTATTTTTATTCAAGTGACTGCCATGATATTACTCAAGGGCATATATAATTTGACTAAATCTTTCTTCAGATTACCAGGTACTTCTGCATTATGAATGAACTTACTTATTCTATTAGAGATTAAAACAAGGCATAATACTTTGTGAAAGGTAATGGTTTCAGAATTATTTGGAAGAGCAATGTAGGGGGAAATAGATTTTCTTTATTACAAATTTCTGGTGAAAAAAATATTTGCTTAACTTAATATCTAGTACCTTGTCATTTGCATAACTGGTAACCAACAACTGGATAAGTATACTCCTAGTTTTTGGAAAAAAATTTAGATTTTTTTTCACTTGAAAGTCTTGCAGCAGCATTTTTCAGCATATTTCAGGGGAGTTGGAATTAAAAGGAAGTAAATGTTACAATTCACACAACTTCAAATTATTTTTTGTAGGTCCTTATAACAAACAACATTATCACATACACACACACACAAGAAAATCGAAAGCAGAAAACATTTGATTACAGATGCTGAACCCAATACTCATTGTTTTTTCCCTAAGTCAATAAACTTAATCCTAAGACATGTTTGCATGCATACAGAGTTCCAACAGTATAAGAAAACTTGTTTAGTAATGGTAGATAAGAACAAAATCTAACAGTTTAAGAATTTCTATGGGTTCATCCCTATTTTAATGTATAGTTTAAAAATATGATTTCTCATTTTTTGAACATTCACTATAAATAATTAAATACATTCTCAACTTTTGAAAGTTTTCATTCTCATATCAAAATTCAACTAAACATTCCATTTTGAATTTATATTTTAGATTTTAAGTATATGGGTGGATAACCATATATAATCAAACCTGGCATGTTTTCAAAGTGTATTCATTTAAGTAGGAACATGACTTTTTGTCAGAATACTACTCTCACAGTAGTGTTCTTCACCAAATTTGTAAGGCGTGCAAAGTAAATAAGTGGTACCATATCGAAGAAAGTTGCTAAATTATTGTAGTGGGTTGAGCATTCTGGTGGAATACTATTTTTTCTCTAGTTATATATGAAGTATACATATTCTACCTACACATAGAAATGTTTTACATTTTGTCATATTTCATCATTCACAGAAATAGACCACCAATTATGAATATTAAAGAACTGGATTTTAGTCGAGTATACTGAATGTGGGCAATTGTCTTCTCTGATAATTTCTCTATAAGGACTGCCAAAAAATCAACTGAAAAACATGCATAATGAGCACTTAACTGTTAGTAGTAACTGCTATCAAAATTAAACTCAAAAGCCCACCCTTTTTTTCATGTGCCACATTTTTAAAAAAAATTTAGAGAACAAGCAAAGGAGGACCTCTTTCATAGTAAGCAACCTGCTCCTACAGACAGTAAATCAATCTACTTCAGTAAATTGGTAAAAATGGATCTTTAGTACTTTAAAGACTTATGACTTGCCCAAAAAAATACCCTGGAACAATAGTGCTGTCATACAACAGACAGTAAGAACCACATTTTAATAAATCACAAGAAACTAGACATGCACCCTGGAGTACTGGATCCAATTCTGTTCAACACCTTCATTCATGATCTAGATGATGGGACAGAACAAACACTCAGCAAGTTTATACATGTCTGGGATCCATAGCTGACAACCCTGGGATATTGTGCTGCTGTCCAGGGGGTATCTAGAACCTGAGAAGATTGCTGACAGGAACCTCATGAAGTTCAGCAAGGGAAAGAGCTGAGACCTGTACCTGATAAAGTGTAACCCCTTGTACCAGTATAAGCTACAGGCTGACTCCCTGGAAAGCTGAAGAGCAGAACAGAACTTGGGGATCCTGGTGGACACTAAGTGGGACATGAGTCAGCAGTGCTCTCTCAAAGAAAAAGCTCCCAACAGTATCCCTTGCTGCAGTAGGAAAAATATTGACCACCAGCTCCAGGGTGGGGGTCAGTCTTGTCTCCCAAAAGTGATAGGACAAGAGGAAAAGACCTGCCATTTTACCAAGGGAGGTTTAGACCGGATATTGGGAAAAACTGCTTTACTGAAAGGTTTGCCAAACATTAGAATGGGTTGTCCAGGGACTGGAGGAGTCACCATCCCTGAAGGTATTTACGAGATGGGTAAATATAGAGTTCAGGGAGGACATGGTTCAGTGGTGAACTTGGTAGTATTGTGTTAATGGTTGGACTTGGCAATCTTTAGGTCTTTTCCAACCTCGATGATTCTGTGATTCTATCTGGACTAAAGTTCTGTTGGCAACACAGAGCACAACATCAGTTTGCATGAATCTTGGCTTCAGTTAAAGAGCACACAGATAGTGACAAGAACATATATTTGGCAAGGATAAGATATTCAAAAGTATTTTACAGGACTACAAGAAAAAAATTATATATGGATATCAAAAAAGGTATACAATAAAAAATCCTAAAAAACAAAACCCTTCCAATTATATGTGGGAACTCCCTGGCATAGCGGGACATAATCAGAACAAATGAAAATTTCCTTAATTTACCAGAAAGCAGATGTTGCAATAGCTCAGTAAACCTCAAAGTTAGAGAGAAAATTGGCATAAAGGCATCACTTTATTAGTAAACATCAAAAATGTTAATTATGCACCCCTTAATAAGTTGAGGTTCCTTGAGCATTATGATTTTGCTGAAGTTAATCTTACAGATTGAACACTAGAAGAACTTGTTTATAAAAGTCCTAACAAGGCCCGCTTAATTGAGAACACCAGTATATTGTTCCTCTTCACACAGTAACATATTTCACAGCAAAGTAATAAATACTTTCTCTCAAGAATATGAGCTATTAAGGAAATTATATCCTCTTCATTTTCAGATCTGGGTCCTCTTTCAGCATTCCTACTCACTATGCTTGTGAAGGTAACCTTGGTCAGCAAGACTATAAAAGTGAAATTTTTTCCAACTTTTCCTTAAACAAGGCAAACCAGGATTACTTCCAGCTACTAAAACAGCACAAGATTAAAATGCTGCAACATTAAAACGTTTGTATGATTCTTTATGTTCTTGTAAGTGGATTTGTAAAGATTATGAGTTAATTTTGTTAGAAACTCCTCTTCACCAAACTCGCTTTTGTTATCTCCTCTCTTATAAGTGCATAGAAAATGGATGTTATAAGAGGCAAAGAGAGATATAGATCTGTAATACTCATTCTAGGACAAGTTTCTCTTATAACAAAAACACTTCAAAAAAATCTACTTGTGCCATACATCCTGTGATCCTTTGCTTTCCTTTCTACAAGATATTATCCCGACCTGACCTTTATTTTCTATAAGTCTTCTTAAGTGCTACCCACCAGTGCCAGTGGCTGTCATGGATGTGTCTGGTCCTTTGGCTGTAGCTGACTCATTGTGGATTTGGAGGAGACAGATAACAACCCAAGAGCCAAGAGCTAATGTCACACCTGCCTAACAATAATGCTGTTCAATGGTCTGACTCAAGCCAAGTTTGGAAGAAATTATTATCTACAGTCTGTATGCAAATGTGACTTTAAGTCAATTATTTTACCCCATAAATACTGGGCAGCCCAGGGCTGCTGAACTCTCCTGCATGGCAATGGGCTATGTGCCAGGATCTCCCCTTGAGTAGAGATGCCTCTCAAGGTTACTTTGTGAGACTGAGAGATTCCTTAACACAGCAGATCCTTGGTGAGTAATTCATACTGAAAACTTTGCTGACATAAAGGATTGATTGTGCCTATATAATACTTTACACATAAAACAGTGACCAAGTTTGGGACTAAATCTGGCTCCAGCTGCACCTAAACTCCCCTCTGAGGAGGAGTTTAGACCATAAGGATGTCCTTTCTGAAACTCAGAACTCTGTGGGAGGGTTTCCCTGACAGTTTTGTCTGACCCGGTCCTCTATGCAGTAAATAGTCAAGTGTACCTTGTTATCAAATCTTGTTAAACCACTGTAGTGTTTACTATCAAACTTTGTTAAATTGCTGGTTCATATCAATGAACATATTGCTACTTCTCTCTTAAGAGTGAAGTGTGTCACTCCATCCACCATATACCCCCAGAGGTCAATTTAATGATGCGTTAAGAGGTTTATCACCCATTTTGATTTTCTTCAGTTGGAGAAAATGAACTCACTTCCTGTTAATGATTGCTGGCACTTCTATGCCTTGTAATCCCTAGCTTCAAAAAGCCATCTCATTATCTCTTATGGAACACAAATGCTTGAAAAACAGCATCTTTTATTCTTGCAGTTCGTGTGCAGAATAATTCAAATAGGTTCTTTAACCACTCCAGCATTACTTTAAGGAATAGCTATTATTAGTAATCCAAGGGAAGAGATGCAGGGTTTATCCCATGATTAAGTCAGATTTATTGGACAGCGGGTAAGTGACATTATAGTTTAAGAGATTAATTTTAAGTAATGTCTGAATTGAAAACTCCTGAACATAAAATAACCCCAAGGGCATAACATAAGGGAAATAATAAAAACATATATTCACAGCAACACATATAAGGCTATTTTCTGCTGTATTGCATCATTGGTTTACTGCAGCTGAAACACTGCAAGAAATTTATTTAAGAGGAGTGTTCACTAAAATATTCTATTTGCCTTCTGTGTGATACAAAATTGTCACCTTACCTTCTAACTCCTGTTGTGTAATCTAGGTTTTCTGCTGATCTGAAATGTTTCTGAAGTGAAAACATTTTGCTGCTTCCAGTTACAGACAATGTCATTCCCTGATGATGGGCATTTCACAGATATGACACTAGCCAACAGGAAAAATTAGAATACTTTGGGGACAATTCAACACAAAATTATTTCTTAACAAAGATCTGGCATACCCTTTAAAGGGTCAAGAAAGTAACTGCTGGGCCTACTTAGCCTACCTGTGGCTAAGGGAAGATCTTTCCTGTGATCTCTGTACTCTCTGGTAATGACATTCTTGATGAGTCTGACATGCTTCCTTCAGAGAACTATTGACATTGTTCAACATAAAATTTAGAGGATGAAGGAAAAGAGTCATTAAGGTGTTTTATGCTGTAAAGGTGAGTGGAGGACCAGCACCTCAGGCTGTACAGTGAACACCAGATTTTCTGATAATAAGATTTTTCTTTCTTTTTTTTTTTTAATCTACAGTAATACAGTCATGATAGAGAGTTTGGTTGTTTTGGTGCTTTTTTTGGCCAAAATAAAATATTTTGCATGTTGAGGTTTCATAGGGTTACATGAATTTTTCCTGATGATCCAATTCAGGATTATCAGATTTAGGGTTTCAGCAGAAAATGCAGAGTCTCAAAACCAGAAGTTTTCTGTATCCATAGTAACTGTGTTAACACATCTTTTACTGGAAGTCTATCTTCTTGATTTTCCTTTTAAATGCCACACACTTGCAAAGCATTCAGCCTACAGTCAATGACATATCTGATTGTCAGTATTTGCCACTAGGTGAGTCTCCACAGGCTTACAGATCAAAGCTGCTCTAAGAATATTCTCCACTGGAGACTGAGCTGCAGCAATAATTTCTACAACTCAAAAGATAATACCTGTTATGACTTGGCCTTGAGATACTTGAATCTCTAGCTCCTAAATGTTCCAAATTAGGGACACTTAAAAACTCATCCAAAATTTTGAGATTGGTAGGCCAGCAATTCCATTATTCCCTGAACCAAAAAGACTTCTTTGAGAAAAAGTGTTAATTTTTTTTTTTTTTATCAGGTACCACAGACTGAGGAGGGAAATACAACGTAGGTATGTATCCAAGAGTAAATTTATAAAGCAAGTTGGTACTTGCCATACACTTGACTACCAGAGACAGAACTTGTAAATTGAAGCTGAGACAGGTGCTTTTGAAATGTTATGTTCAGAATCTTAACATTCTTTCAGTAATGCAAAGTAATTCTTCCTTCACTGATCATTTTCACATATGGGAATTTATCCTTGCCACAACTACAAAGCTTTTAGTACTTCACGGATGAGTACACAGAACTACTGACGCAGTCCTTGCAATGAATTATCCAAAAGAAGTCATCAGAAAGTGCTCTTGGATAACTATTAATATTACATATCTTTCCTTGCCCATTTTCTCCAGGCATATTCTATGTGGTTCTTCCAAATAGTTCACATTTATACAAAAAACCTCTCAAAATTTTTTCTCAGTTCTTTAAAAAAAGGTATATTTTATCCTTTCCTGCTAAAGCTGTAAAACTTCTTAGTTTTGTCTGGTATAGTTGTCATTTGTGTTAATTTTATACTTTTTCAGGATAATTTACTGAATAAACTTTACAATAACCTTCCATTTAAGGAGTAAACTTTGCATTCTTCAGGAGACCATAGCACACTGTGCTGGAACACAGGAAAGGCAGAGATATTTCCTACTCAACCAGGAATAAAAAAGCAAAAAATCAAACCCTATTTAATGTGGACTGTACATAATGTAGCATTAGTACACCTTTTTTCCTTTAAAAAAGGTTATTGAGTTTTCCATGCACAGACTCAACAACTATCAGCTTTTTCTTCTAAATGCCTTATCACATATGTATGAACACTGCAACAAACATTTCTGTTTAGAGACTAGCAGAACAATGATCAAAAATCTGTGTGCATCACAGGGATGAACTGAAATCAGCCTCAGTTCAGACACTCATTTCGAATAGTGGTAGAAACTGACTGCTGAATCCCAGGCAGAGCAACCTCTTACTGCACTGTTGAGAAGGGCTCTAAGAGGTGACAAATTCAGTGTAATGTCACAGTTCTGCTGAAGTCGTCTGCAACTGGCCAATCAGTTGTCACAAAAAATTGAGATAAAAAACAAAGTCACAAACACATTTAACCATATAATCTAGATGCAGATTTATTTTAAGTGTTTCCTCTTGAATTTTTCACTCATCTTTAGGCTCCTTGGAATTCTCCTTAATTGCAATTAACTCACTTTCTCAGATCCCATCCAGTACCCGAAAAATATTCCCAAGACACTGAAGCCAGTGAATATTTAATTTTAAAAGCATTTTTATTCCTAGAATGTTACATCCAGATACATCTAACAAGACCATTGTGCTGAAGCCTTTTAAAATCGTAACTTCCCATAATCAACAGTGTAAGTATATACCACTGTAGTTATTAAAAATTTCAAGTGATATAAGAAAAATTAAATAGAAATTATTTGAAAATATTATCAATAATTATCATAGGAAAACATTTGAATATGTACGTCACAATTTTGAAACACCATTATTATGTTACCGGAACAAATAACTCTCAATACATGTAAGAGTATTCCATAGTTAATACCTATAAATGCTATCACAAAACTTCAAAACACATGAATATACTAAAAATAATTTGCAAGAAACATTTTGGTCCCAACCACTCCAATCTCCAAAAACCTACAAGGAAAAAAATGGGGATGAAGGATTACTCAAAAAATTGGTCTCGCCTTTATTATTTGAAAAATTGTGATTTTCTCCTGGGAAAATGCTGGTGTCTAGGTTCCTGTACAAATAACTAATCTTATAATTATTTATTCTTTCAAGTTTATAAAACATAACACCTTAATGAGATACTTAGTATTGTGCAAAATATTTCTGGAGTATTTCAGCTTAGAAGACTAGAATTTATTCGTGAATGCACCTGCTGAAAAGCATAGAATTTGGTTTGAATTTTTAAACATAGTCCATGGTGTGACCCTGAGATTAGCTAAGTTGGTCAGAGCATGGTGCTGAAAATGTCAAGCTCATGGCTTTGATTCCCGTGAGGGCCATTCACTTCTTTTTAACATAAGAAAGTTATAAAAAAAACCACAGCATGACAAAAAGGAAACATGTTAAAAAATATTTTTTGCTTACATTTTCATGGGGATTACAATTTAGGAGACTAGGGAAAAGAAAAAAAAAAGAAAAAGAAAAATAATTGCCCCCTGGTGCAACACCAGGGTTGGTGACACCAACCAATCTCACCTGCACACAGCCACAGCAAACAGGATGCAGTTGGCTACTTATATATTCCCCTGACCATCTTCCACATCTGGTTTTACAGAAATACAATCAGCACACATGTCTTTTAGGACATGACAGTCTGCATTTGAGATTTCTTCTGCTGACCTGAGTCATGAATTTTATTCATGATTTTTAATTTTATCCTTCTTCTTATAAAACTCTAGCTCCATTTAATTGCAGCAGAGAGTCTAGTGCACTATAGTAAGAGTCTGTACCTAAAAAAGCATTGGGCAAACACTTAAGAAATCATTCAAATTTTAGCTGTTTACATACATAATTTAACATTAAATATCGTCATCCAAATTCCTGATTAACAGTGCTGTGTCTAAAAGTTGTATCCTTTAGTATATAAGCACAATTTCATGAAGGCTGAGTTCAAACTGGAATTACGTAAGGACAGCGTGCTAGTTCACCTGCTTACTAAAGTACAAATTGCAACTTTTGAAACACAAAACCAAAGAAAACAATTTTCTAGCACAGACAAGCAATTCTCAAAGCTTTCACTAAAATCTTACAAAGACTTTGAAGAGATAATGGTAAAGACTTTAAAATAATGAACAGTCCGGCTCATCCCAGTATAATAATTCAAAAATCCAATCCCATAAGCACTGGCTTATGAGGACACCTTAACTCTACCAGAAGACTTAGACTTCTGATGTATTTCTATTTCTCATACAGATTCCCACAGAAAATTCATATGCCATGGACTCTGCCCGAAGGAATAGCATTTACTTCTCACAGAAAATAGAAATTTCTGAACACATTCCTGTAAAACCTTTTTTTCTGACATACCTCTAAGCCATGTGTAAACCTGAATTAACATATGAATCCATATATTCACAGCACATGGAGGAATAAGTGCATACAGCCTTAAGGAAACTGTTAGGAAGGCATTTGAATCATCTGGGGAATTTGAAATAACTGCCTCCATGAATTTTGTAAAGCTCAGGGTTAATTCTGTGAAAGTAATAGAATATGCACAGAAAACTTTGCTGAAAGAAGTACTTTAGACTCCAAACATTACAAATCCAAATATTTACATGTGTAAAAATAAGGTCTTTTTTTTTGTTATTCAAACTAATTTCATTTTGTTGAACTACTTTTTGTGCTATCAGTGGATGAAATGTCTGGATTTTTTCCCTCTAACGATGGAACATGATTAAATTAGAATAGCACTGTGAAAATCTGCATAGTCGACTTCAACTCGTACTTAATACTAGTGTTTCAAGGAGGCAAAAGTTAGGATAGATATAAAACTTGAAAAAGCAACAGAATTTTTTCCATCCCTCATGTGATTTTTACTATCCAGTCTCCTTTAAATCCAGTACCAACTTTCCTTGGAATACTTTGTGCTGCCAGAACCTATAAAAAGAAAATAAAAGATCACTAATGGTCTAGCATAAAACTGAGGCTTTTTAACTCAGTGTCTGCAGTACAAAACAACATCCTACTTTATGTGCAAAGCTCAACTGCTGTTACTAATTTGTTGCATCTGAATTACTTTCTTGATTGGCTTGAATTCACATCAGTTTGTTACACTCAAAGTGTTTTCAAGAGCAAGTCCTTTTGCAGCACAGATACAATGCTGAGGGTTTCTTCTTTGTCACTATAACACATTTTGTATAATTTTAAATATATTTGCTAATGTCATCCACCTTGCTAGTTTTCCTCCCTCTGGTTTTCATCTCCCCATTGCACGCAGATTTACTAAGATCTGTGTTGCTTAGGTTGGATACTTGTTCTTTGCTCCTTTTGTTATCCCTAAAATTGGTTTTGCCCATCTCCCAAGGCAATATTCCTCTTCTGAACAACTGCTGGGCATTTACCAGTTGTTTGTAGCCCTGTGGCCATCACTCTTACCTGTACATTGTTGGCTTCTGCTGTCATCCCATAGCTGTATCCCTATGCTCTGGATTTTGTTCTAAGGCTATATGTGTCCCATTATTTTATGCAGATAAATTACTTGTTATTGTGGCCTGGTAGTTAAAAAAATATATATAATAGCAATTACTGTTATTCCACACAGCAGTAGAAGGATAAACAAAAAATTAAACTAAGGGAGGCAATAGTCACCTGGTCATTACACAGCTGGTGTTACAGCTAAACAAGCTGACAGGGTCCACGAACAGGCCAAACCCAGATAAAGCCTGACAGGTCTGAAGGCTCATGCGATCAGCGTACCTGGCACCAAGCCTCTCAACAGCAATGGCAACAACGTAATTCCTAAGCTGGACAGGGCTGCACTGCAAACAAACAAAACCTTCTGGGAACAGGGAAAATCCAAGCCTATGGAGCTCGTTCTTCTGTTAACAAAGAACTACATAGGTATTGCTGCAAATGCAAGGTATTTGTCTTTGATTCATTGTGCCTACTAGGAAAGGGGTACTGTGCCAATAACTGGATGTAAATGTGCCAATGCAACAACTCCCAAAGGGCAGAGGAAATAAATGTCAAGAATGAGAGGTGTTCTGTGTCTGTGAATTCCTCACATAATAGGTACTGTTTGGATAAGGCACAGGCTGCTTTATGACAGCCTGAAATCTCTCGAAGTCCCTGTCTGTTGTCTGTAAATCATAAGCAGAACCAAGTAAAGGTTGCCAAAGAGTCATTAGAAAGCCCAAATAAAACGATCATTAGGATGTTTTTCTTTTATCCTATGAATAACTTTTTAAGAAGATTTGGTGCTCTGCACTGACAATGGATTTAGGGTTGAGAAATACGCTTAGAATAGAATTAACTTGCTAAAGTACACAACTCAAGTTAGTGGATTTGAGATTTGAGTAAGATATGATTGTCAGTAATGTGCTTTAACCACAGTATGGAATGAAATATTTAGTGATTTGTTCTCCCCCTTAAACACATGCTCATGAGAGAATAGCACTTAAGAGGTTAACATGTACTTGTATTGAGAAAAAAAAACCAAACAAAAAACCATGAAAAACAAATTCTTATCCATTATTTACATAAGCAGACTGTTGTGAAACCAACATTTTCAGTGAAATTACATATCATCACCCAAAACTCACAGATGGCCTGTGTCTGCTTCCTATCTTTGAGCTTAGCATGGTACTGTTGCCAATTTAGGGGCTCTAAATACGGGCACGGGGCCTGATTTAGAAAAGCTACATTGTTTTTTCTGAACAGGGTACAAGGTGGAATTTTTTTTCCAGAAATCAAGCATGAAGATTCTCAAAGGTTTACACTATTGCTACATTTTAGAACACACACACAAAAAAATAACAGTTTGTTGGCTACAAGTTATTTAGTTCTCTTATAATTGGAATCTTACCTTCTATTTGTTAAATAATTCTCTGGCTTCACATACTAATTAGGCCATATGGTCAATATTGCCCTCCTTTTGAAGCTGTTGGGTTTCTTGAGTCAGTGGTCACAATCTCTCACTGGCAGACTCCAGAGGTCATGAAATGGCCCCTATCCCTTGCATGAGCTAGGCATGACCCCGTTTTTCGAGCACTTTCTCATTCTCTCTAAGTCCCTGGGCAAATAGTTAACTGTTTCTGCCTCTTAAGATGTCAGCATCAGTACCTTTCTCCATTTATTTCTTCAGTGCATTTATTGTCATGACTCATCATCCCTGAAATCCTCTGTGGAAATCACCATCACTTTTTCTATTGTTTAGTCTTCTGGAAGTGAATTAGTTTCAAGAGAGATGTTATGTATATCATAGGCAGCAGTTCAAGCATTTTGTTTCTAATTTTGTGTTTGTGTGTGTGTATTTTTTGTAAATATATTGGTCAATGTGTTTTAAGGAACTTTTGGCCTTGTGATTCATCCAAATTAAATCTACAGGTGGAAGCACCATATCAGACCCCCCTATGCAATCCACGTGGGATAAATAAACACATCTTACATGCAAATGTATTGATACACTAATTAAAATACTAAATTAATAAATGACCAACAATATATTCAAAGAGTTACTTGTTATCTTTACAATAAATTCTCCAAATTCTCAAGCTATTGTTCTTAACAAGACTAGAAATCTCCTTTATACAGGTTTCACTGTATCCAGCCTTCCCTGTTGTTATGATCCCCAGCCTTACACTCCTCAAGAACAGGTGTGGATATTATTATGGTGAGCTGTCAATATTCTGAATTCTTCACTGGTGTGGACGTGCTCACACAGCCCACTGTTGGCAAATAGACTGAATAACAATATGGGTAGGATTAGAACAAGTGTACACAGTCTGTGCATACAGATCAAATGCACAAAACTCAGGAGCATGCTTGCCCAAAACTGATCACATTAAATGACATGGCTGGGAATCAATTGCCTCCAGTGGTGTTAAAGGGCAAGGAAAACATCAGCCAGAGTAAACAGTATATAGGAATATTCTAACATGTTTTGGAAATAAATGAAAAGTTTACCTGAGAAATATAGAAGAAACAAAATTTTGTATCAAAGGAGAGGAAGATATCTTAGAGTAGGAACTGCAGCACTCATCCTGCTGGCACTATAAACTCTGCCCATGCTAAAGAGCACAATTTGCCCATGGGAGGCCATGAGCAGCTAGCACCCAGACTGTGTCCCAACATGGTTAGAATTTTGGGTGTTCGGTTGTAGAAAGATTGTTTATCAATAATTTAAAAATGCTTAGGATTCTGCCTTGTTGGTTGTACAACATATATTAATCCCAAAAGGATAAATCAATGACAACTGGTTAACACAAGTCCATAATAAAGTAATTAATTGCTTTTATTCCAGTTTAAGATTAAATTAGATGAACTGAGCCATTTTACTCTTTTAAGAATTGGCATATTTTTTATGTTGATAGTGAATATTACTCCTTTCTCATCTTATGGACTAATTTTATGTACTCTAGAACATGCACTATACCTTGGTTTTGTTTCACTGGTTTGCAGTTCTGTGTTACTCCTGGACTTAATGTATATGACATGTTTTACATATGTTAAATAGCTATTCTGTTTTTCCTTTGTCAGTTTTGGAACTAATTTTCCCAGTTAAACATTGCATGTGTTTAGCGACCAGTAATTGACTACTGATCATTTGCTCATAGCTCTTGACCTGTGGCTACCATGTGCCCACCATGTTCTTTCTATCAGCCCACACCCATATCCCTCTAAGCTGCACTTTTATTCTACCCATTCCATATGTAAGAACTACTTATCATTACTACCTATTACAGCCTCCTGGTGCAGTGTTGGGGGTTAGGTTTTTTTCTTTCATTTTGCTTCCTTTAATGTATAGAATTTTTTCCCATTAAGTTGCTAAAGGACTCTAACTACTGGGTACTTAAGAAGAACAAAGGATTGCGGCCAAGCCCCGAGGAGAGGGGCTGATAAAAGGTGGGGGTGGGGGCAGCAGGGGGCTGAAGCTGCGCTTCGAAGGAGGACACGGAGGTGCTGCTCTGCTTTTTGGGAAGAGGAGTTTTACTGCTGCTGATGGACCCTTCACCTGGAGCTGATTCTTCTGCCGTCAGTGAGCCCCTGCTCTGAACTGAGACCTATTTTACCATCTGCTCGGGGTGCCCGGGATCCTGAGCTGACCTCTCTTTGCTGGGCTAGGAGCTGCGCTGCTGCCCCTGCCCTGCCCCCCGCGGCTCCATCGGCACTGCTCTGGGTTTCACTGCGCTTCAGCCCCCGCTCCCCCTGCCTGCCGAGATGTCCTGCCATCCTGGCTTGCTGTTTTCCGAGAGTCCTGCTGGGGCACCTGGACCGACTGCCCCAGGGGGTTTGTGAAGCAAAGCCTCTCTCTCTCTTCCACCCCTCCCCGTCCCGGCCGAGCCGCCATTGCCACGTGCTCCTGGAGCTGGTGCCACAGCGCCCCCTGCAGCCACGGGGGAATCATCGCACCTGCCCTGCCCACCCAGCGCCACCAGCGCCCCCTGCCGGCTGTGACCATCACTGCACCCAAGGGGACAGTGCCTGCAGGCCCAGAGGGCTGGGACCGGGTTCCTGGTTCTGTTTGTGGTTAATGCTGTGAGAGTTGTTTGTTCGCTTTATTATAAATACTAGTAAAGAATTGTTATTCCTATTCCCATATCTTTGCCTGAGAGCCCCTTAATTTCGAAATTACAATAATTTGGAGGGAAAGGATTTACATTTTCCATTCCAAAAGAGGCTCCTGCCTTCCTTAGCAGACACCTGTCCTTCAAACCAGGACATGCATTCAGGACCCCTACACCAGCTACTGAGCAATGCCGAGTGCTTATTTTTGTCTTGCTCTACCACATAGAGTATCCCAGACTCCAACCCAATTGCAAAGATTCAAGTCAAAAGTAGTTGCCTACTGTTTTTTTTTTTTTGGTTTTTTTTGGGTTTTTTTTTGTTAAGATTTTCCCCTTTTCAAAACTGTCTTGTAGCTTTTGGTTTTTAACCTTTGCAAAAATGTTTAGTTTTAAACATATTTATGCTGCTCTCACATGGTGATTCCCATAAGAGGAAAACTCTGTGAAAGGCTGTTAGGCTGTTTTTCCTATTGCTATTTCCCCATGAAGTAGTGACTGTTCATGCCTGAGTAGCTGGATCCAGCAGCATGGTATGCACTAATCTAGGCAGCAATGGAGTTTGCTTAAAGACTGATGAACACACAGCTTTTGGTGTGCTTTGCCTACTATGCTATAATCACTTCCCATAACACCTTCTCCAGGAAAACCACAAATCTGGGGACTTTTGCTACTCTGCTACTATGTATTTAAAGAGCAAGAAACATGCATAAATCATGCAAATACAAATACTCAAATTACTAACATTTTCATATGTTATTATTTTTCAGAATTTTCTCTCAATTTAAATATTTTTGTCTTTATCTCCCAGCTTTTCAAATTATTTTTTTTAATTTCTACTCATGTTTTTATAATGATTTTGAGTCTAGTGATATTATGCCTTTAAGCTGAGTTTGCTTTAGTTTCTCCTGGTATTGAAACATATCAAGATTTCATTACCATTTTTCCTTCTGATTTTCATGCTATTTGAAGCATTAATAATTTAGCTTTTTCAAAATATGACCTATTTTCCTAATGTAGACAAGTCTATAACATTAGTTATCTATGAAGAAAAATAAGTGGATTCTGTTATGCAAATAGCAAATTAAAAAGAGGATTGAGTTTCTCTGCAATATGACTTTCATTTCTAAGAATTTGTAAAAGATAAAGTATAATGGAAGTATGAGGGAGAATAATGAGAGGAGCCTTTATAAAGGGAAAGGCTCTCTGAGCTATCTACCAATATTCTTTGGAGAAGTTAGCACACACAGAGATAAGCAACACAGCAATCCATCCAAAGGGCATCTCTTTCATCAAAATCTCTGCAGCTGATGTTTGAAGTCTAGCACCACCATGGCATTTTAAACAAACCATAGAAATCATGCCCCGTCTACAGATTGTTATGCAGCTTATGATTAAAATGAAGCTCAGTTTGTCTTCTTTCTTTCTTTCCTTCCTTCCCTTCCACAAGTACATAGAATAGCACTATTTATTTTGGTAATTTCTACCAAGGGAAAAGGCTATCTGTATTTTAAGTTTTGCTAATTGCCATTGTTAAAGAGGTGGAGATGTGTATCAGTGCAAATAACTTCAAAAGATTATCAGACAGCTAGTCATCGAAACTCAAGAGAATGATAGAAAAGGCTGAGGTGAAGGGGAGGGAGACTGAATTGTCTCACATTCTTTACTCTCTCCCACACCCAAGGAAAGAAACATCTGGTTCAAGAGAGCACATTTCAATATTATTATTTTTTGGGAATTAAGATTTTCAAATGAAATTCATCTGCAGTCAAAAAAGATAATTAGAGTTATATAAGTTACTAGAAAAAGTATTAATTCAAAACTCTAACGTGCATAAATTCATATCTGTGACATCTCATGTTTTGAATATTGCAGTTATGATCCTCAGTCTCAAAAGAAGATACGAAAAAAGATTTGTTTTGATTATAGGATACTTACTTATAAAGAAAATACATTACTGAAGGGGTATCTGACCACCTACCCCAAAATCGTCCATAGCCTGGTCATGCCACCTCATGTTGGTAAGTTTTTGGTTGTGTGTTTCATGGCCTACTCTAAGTCAAGAAAAACACCACACTCACTGATGTAAATTGTTCAAAATTCTGTCTTGATATGGCCAACTGCCAGATGATGTGCAACAGTGATTCCTCCAAAAATTTCTAGATCTCAGGCAATAAATGGAGATACAGCATTTACAGTGATAAACATTCCACCACTGTCTGGGAAGTTACAAAAAAAACACCCAAAAAACAATGGAATTCTAAACTCTTGCAGTTGTTAAGTCTGCAATATGGCTCCCTTATTTGATAAGGTTAGAAAACAGATTTGATTTACCCAGTACAATATTTTTTACCTCAGCATAATTTTATGGAATTGGCTACAATCAGAAGTTTAACTAGGGCTCATACAAGAATTTAAAGTCTCAACTAAGCACAATCTTATTGTGTTCTATAGATCGTGTAGTAGTCTGTTGGATAACTACAAAGAATCAAATTGACATAAGCTGTTATTTACAGGTCAAAAACAGTTGCCAAAATATTTGTTTTGCAGGCTGCCATGTGATGTTGATGTTCTAAACAGAGCTTACTAATACCAGGTGGCCATAAATTAATTTGAAAATTGGGACTGGCAGAGGGAGTAGATATCTGAAAATCACTCATTGAGTAGATCAACAGCAGAAATCTCAGGACTTAGATGGATATGCACAGTTTTAAACTGCAGTATAATTGTTTTATTATGTGGCTGTCAGTCCTGTGTCTTTGAAGCTTAAAATTAAAACACTGAGATAAAAGAATAAAAAATACCAAGAGGGTATGCAAAATGTTGAAAATTACCTCTGTATAGGAAACCAGGGAAAATGTATATCCTTATCTGGAAGTATTATAAGTCTTGGATGTTTTGTTACTAGAATGTCCCACATGAAGGTGAAAGGATCATGCTGAAACTTAGGAATAAGGACAAGTAACTGGAAGTTGTCTTAGAATTCACATCCTTAGGATGTATCACATTAAAGATTTCAAAGCTGTCTATGTTAAATTTATTCTAGTAGGTTGACATTTGTTCAATGATTAGCCTTAGGTTCTCTACACTGAAATATAGCCACAGAAGGAAGTACAGAATGAGTACAACAGTTGTGCCAGAGGCATCCCCTGATCTTTCCCAGAGCTTCCTGTCTCTTCAAAATGGGCTGATTAAAAAAGCAAAGGATAGGGATACACTGTCTCTCCTTACCTTCTTACTTCACCTCAAAGACAACATCACAATGTTGTCCAACATAGGCAGTGACCATACCAGTTCCCTTTGGAGGAATGCAGTGCTACTTTTTCTGTACAGAAATCACAATGCCAGAATGTTTAGCCATCCATGTATGACTCAAAAGTGGTGCAAAATATCTGTCCCTTTGCCCAATCCCCCAGGCCCTGCCTCTCCCACCCCTTGTGCTAAGCTTCCTGTCTGACTGTTTTTAGTAACTCTCTGAGAGGAAGAGGTGCTGCAGAAGTACCACACCCTTTGCCAAAGGCTTTGCTAAATCTAACTCTCTTCCTTTTGAAAGCAAATAGGCAGGAAGAAAACAGCTAACACCTCTACAATGATCAACATTATCATTTGGATAAAATTCTTATAACACAAGCAGTCTTCTCTTGATTTAGTTTATATCAAAGGTCAGATTTTTAAAAGACCTGGATACTTACAATGGTTTTGTGGTTTTGTTAGTTTGTTCATTTTTCGTAACACATGGAAAGGGATGAAAGAAAAAGTGTTGCAAACATATAAAACATAATCATCAAAAGATTTTTCTGTTCTTTTTACTTAAGATAATCTTAGAAGAAAATCCTTTAGTATTTTATCTAGAAAAAAAAAATACACTACAACATTACTGTCCATTTAGGCTTTTTGTTAATAACAATACTCATGTTCTTTTTTTCCAGATCTTTCCAGATGCTTCTGCTTACCAAAAGTAACTATGTGAATCCATCGTTTTAATGAGAGGAGAGGACACAAGGGTACATGAGTGCTACACTCTGTGGCATTCAGACCTCTGTTTTCCTAAACCCATATATAAGTAAATTGTAAGTAAATTATAAGTTACTATTAATTTACTAACAAACAAGAAATGCACATCACAGTAATACCTCAAGATCTTGGCAATAAAACTCACATTTCCTTTTTGACCTTGTCTGTCTTATATTTTATATTATTTTATAATGTTTAACCATTCAATTTTCTAACAGCACAAAAATTATCAAATCATCCTGACTGCAGATGAAATATTTATATTAAAATGTTTTAAACCGACAGAGCTGGTTTAAAGAGCCAGCTACTACAGCAGGGCCTGCCACAGAGCTGTGATTTGGGAGGCAGAGACAAATGGAAAGCAAGTGGCCAAGAACAGACCAAGTTCTCATCACATGTAAGTTACCTTTCTTCCTATCTTTTACACAATTGCAAATTCCCCCAAACGAGGACACTTCTACATTTTTAACTGGATTTGAATATTAAAAAATAAATCCTTGAAGAAATGGTGTCAGGTCTAATGTACTAAAACATCAAGAGAAAAAAATAACAGTGACATACATATGTGAAATCCATTCCTATTCAGCATATTTAAATTTCTTCTTACGTCCTCTTTTAAACTGGGTATTATAATATAGCTAAGTATCAGCAGTGTGTCATGGCTATCCTGTTGAGAATAGGAAAGAAAAGAAAAATATTTTAAATTTTTGTCTCTTTTTAATTTACTTTAATTTTATATTTTGAGATGATTAAGAAAGAGAAAATTCAAATCAAAGTTTCAGAAAAACAATAAGGGTAGTTATATTAATATGATGAAGAAAATAATATGTAGTTTTAGAGCTCTGCAATTTTTATCACCTTTACTTTCATACTTTTGTTTCATTTATATTCCAAGACCTAGAGACAGAACTGACACTGTTTCACCCTTTTATCAAAGAAAAGCTATATTCCATTAGGAAACTGTTCGACATTTTATGGAATTAAGCTCTGTATTTATAACAAATGTCTCCAGTTATACACTACTAATATAACCATACTCCAAAACTCTCTCGAAGCATGATACCAGTAATTCATTTTCTCCTGGAAAAACCGATGAATTAAATGTGAGGCTGTAAACAGAAATTACATTAATCCATCTTGTAGCTCACAGTAATGTAAATTTCCTAACCTTCTCGTTCATATTGCTACAAACATGCCATTAATCTGTTACGCCCTGAACTTCTGTTCTTTATACTGCATAAGAGCAGTGGAGTAGATAAACTATGGGCAGTGTATCAAGAGGAAGGAACAAATTAATGTTTTGACACTTACTAAGTGATTTCCCCATTTTCTTTCTATGTATTTCTTCTGCAAGTTATCGCTTACGTACTAACACTTCCATTAAACTTTCAAATGGGCTTTCTCCCTGTATAGAACTTGTGAAAATGAAATAAATTATCTGTTTCTTTGTTCAGAGTGGCTGCATGAAAGTGCTGTCCCCTGTTTTATGTTGGTGTTTTAAATTCTGGAAGAGGAACTTCTCCAACCTCTCTTCTCCCTAACACTGTGATGACAAGACTGCTGCAAAGAGTAAAATAATATGCACTTACGGAGATTTATCTGAATAATAATAAAATTTATAAGAAAACTTGGTGGCAAAACCATTAAAAAGGTTATTAGACTTTACACTGCATTTTTTTGTCATTTAATCTCTGATGAGTAAATGTTAAAATAACATGTCATGTGACTGTCTATTGGGTTTGCATGGGCAAGCTTTGGAAGCAGAGCGGGGAATACAGGGATGGCTTCTGTGAGAAGCTGCCAGAAGCTTCCTCCACGCACGGCAAAGCCAAACCCTGGCAGCTTCAAAGACAGGCGTGCTGCTGGCCAAGGCTGGACCAATTAGAATAGTTGGTAACACCTCTGTGATAACAGATTTAAGAAGAAAAAAAAAAAGTTATTGAACAGCTGCAATTCCAGCTAGATAATAGCAGGATGAGAACATGTGAGAGGGGCAACTCTGCAGACACCAAGGTCAGTGTAGAAGGAGGAGCAGGAGGTGCGGAGGTGCCAGAGCTGGGATTCCCCTGCAGCCCGGGGTGCAGGCCATGGTGAGGCAGCTGTGCCCCTGCAGCCCATGGAGGACCTCAGGGATGCAGAGATTCATCTGCAGCCCATGGAGGAGAGCCACGCCAGAGCAGGTGGATGCCTGAGAGGAGGCTGTGACCCTGTGGGAGGCCCGTGGAGCCTGCACCGCACCAGCCTGTACCTGCAGAACTGCACCCCGTGGAAGAGTGACCCACTCTTTCCAATGAAGTGTAAGATTGTCAACAAATTTCTGTTTACAAATGTAGCTATGAATTTATTGTAAAATAGTAATGTAATGCAGCTGTAATACTTGGAATATCAATGTCTTTCCTCAGCAATATAAAATACTCTATCATTCCTATGTTTTAGACTCACCAAAGAGAGAAAACACTCACAATCATGTGCTATTGCCTCTGCTAGTGCCACACTCTGCTTTCCTACAAGACATTTATGTGTACCTAACTTCCTACAGTTTAGAGTCTCCTTATAACTCTTGTTTCATTGCTTTTTTCCAGAAATATTTGACAGTCACATATTTTTATTGGCAAATTTACTATCATTTTTTCTTGAACTCAATTATTCTAAATTTTCATCTCTAGTTTCTTTCCAGATATACTTATTGAATTTCTTACCTCATAGTACCACAGCTGTTATTCTTCTGATCTTCTTTCTCTGCAGTCTTTGAATAACATCAAACTCTAATCTTAGAAAATCTAATATCCACTCTTGAAATTTCAATTCAATCCTTCCTAACAAACCCTTCTCCACCCTTCTAATTTTCCCTTTTTCCGATAATTTTTTTGGCAGTTCTCATCAGAAAATTCCAGATGTTCTATGGCAGAAAAGGTTGCTAGTCTGAAATTCTTTAACTTTACTTAACGTGATCTGGCAACCACAAGTGAAATATTTTTTAAATTTTCCTTTTACAGGTTAGCATAGATTTTGTCAGAAAAACATGCTGGTTTTTATCCATATTGCCATCATTCAATCTAGAAAAAGAAATAAACGTTTAATTTAAATTTCTAATTAATATTTCAAATGTACTTTCTTTCTAAGCATAAAATCCAGTCTAGGTTTCATGCTCCGCATAATCTATTGTCAGATGTAAAAGACACTGAGAGATATTTTGAAAAAAATAATTGAGAGATAAGTACATATATTCTACAAATTTTTCAGCATTTCTATCTTCAAGTATCTCACAAAGCTAATTGAAGCTGACAACTTCATTAAAAAAACATTTTCATTGGGGGTGGGAAGAGTATTTTTTTATTTGCTTAACTGTTTGCATCACTACATGAGATAATTAATTGACAGTATTCTCCATGGTGTAAGGCCTGATTTAGAAACAATTATGCAAGGTGATATATCCATTCTTGTCAATAGCTGTATTAATGAGAAATCTCTGAAATAATTTTTTTCTGCAGAACACTGCCAACCTAGCACATACAAGACTTATGTAATATCAATCTACATCCATCTGAAGATCCAGACCTTCTCATCTCCTGGTTGGGTAATTCACAATCTATTTGCTTGTGAAAGGACTCTTGTGTGAAAACATATTCACTGACTAATTTCTCTACCTCAGATTTACATCAGTCTTGACAAAATCATCTGGAAGTTTTGCTCTGCTGTGTTTCCAACAAATTCCTGTTGAATATGTTCTTATTTTCCAAGTATGCTTTGGAATTTGAAATACTGCTCAGATATTCTATTTTCCCCTAAAACTCCTGTTTCACCCAGTGAAAGTAAAGAAAATAATGAAAAATTATTAAGAGATCCAACCATCTCTAAGAATCTAATAGAGTCTTAACAAAATATTAGTTTCCTATTGTAAAATCTGGCCAATCAACTTTTATTTTAAAAACATATCTCCAAAATTTTAATTGCTCTTCCTCAAGGAGGTAGCCTTGAACTCTAAGAGAATTTCTCAGGATTTGATTTTCTCTGCTCTGTAAAAGATTTTTCTGCCCCATATCACTGCTAACAGGTCCAAAATTAAGTTCCATTTTATTTTCACTTCCTCTGCATATTGTAACAGATAATCAGCACCATTATAAAAAGTGGCAGCCATTCCACATTTATAAGCTCAAGGTAACATAGAATCAGTAAAAAATCCTTTTCTTAAGTTAATCAGTGCTTATAGGAGTGGGTTTTGTAACTTTCCTCCCAGTATGAAACCCATACCAAAAAAAGCCTGTTACTGGGCCCGGAACTCTGGAGTTTCCACTAAAGCATTAGGACCTTGCACATGCCAGTGCTCCCAGCCAAATTGTTAATGTGCTGACCAATCTGGCAGCTGTCACACAGATCTGAATCAAATGACAACATACACCACGAGGTGAATCCCAAAGTAGACCGTAATTATTTCTAGCACCATTGATTAGGACTGCCTGACAAGACTGTTAATCACACACTAGGTTTCTAGAATTTAACTCTTAACATTCAACATCGTTTCTTACCATATGTTGAATTTTTGAGATATGCAAGTATTTCATCTTAGACTTTTTTTTGAGAAAAGAACAAAAAAAAAATATTGCTGTACATGTTATTTTATTGTGTTTTTCTCCCTGAATCTCCATTCATTAGCTCAGCAGTTCAGCTCTCTGCAATACAATGTCTTTGTTTGATGTATCAAGCTGCGTGACCTTGGGTCAGGTTTACCATTAAAACCCTTAGGCTTTGAAAAAGAACACATAAGAAACTGCTTAACCTAGAGTCATGCCAAATAAGAGAAGTAAAACAGAGATGGGTAACACCTTAGGGATTCAGGAAGGAAGCTACATGTATGAAAGCAGAAAATGGTGAATAAGACAAACAAAAGGAAACAGAAACAGTGAAACTACAACGCTGAACATTGATTGACATTGAACACTGGTCCATTCCAGGAAGCAACACAGGCCAATTCTTCCTAATCTAAGACTGGCTGGCCAGCAGAGACTCGTCATGAGCATATTAATGGGCACATTAACCAGGCAAAGCTGTAGGAACTCATTAGTTCTGATTATCTGCTCTATGAGTAGCCAATACGTAATTGCTTGTTCTCTTCAGCTGCATGTATCTTGTTTACAGAATTCCCTTCACAGGTTAAAAGTTGGCAAATCTAAAATAACCAAAAAGAGGGAAGGTTGCACTGCAGCAGATTCATGCTTTGGAACAACCGCACTAAATCAGAAAACATGACTTTTTCTGTTTTTCCCACTTCTGATAAAAAGTCACACAGTGCATTTTGAACACATTTTTGACATTACTGACAATACAAAACAACAGAAATTTGATAGTACTGGTTAAAGACCCACAGATGTCATAAAGATCATCATAGAGTCCTAATGCCAACTGTACTGCATTTGTGCCATTCTCATATTCTAAAAACCTCACACATTTTTTCCAACATTTGGGAAACTCTGGATGGCCAGACTAAGATCTCAGCAGAATGTCTGAATATGTTGTCTACCTCCTCTGGCTACTGGGTGTAAAATGAGGCTTTGATCATGTATTTGAAGATTGTCATCAATGTACTTAAATAAAAAGTTGCGTGGAATGTGACAGATCCTGACTTGAACATTTTGTTATCTGATGTTTACACTATTGTTAACACTATATGTTTTTTACCAAAACACTCCAAAGCAAAAACTAAAACAAACAAACAAGAAAATCCAACAATGTTTAGATTTCTCTCTTTGAATGTTGTAATTTGTTCTTTTTGTATTTAAGGTTTAGGAAGGTTTTGATGATGCAAGAAATAAATAAAGAAAAAGTGCAAAAATTTTTTGTTGTTCTGGAATTTCCGTGCTACTCTGAATCATCAAAGAGTGTATTACAATGTTAACAATTTTAAAAGGAGCTCGATAATCTTGAGCACTTCCCTGCTATATTATTACAATCTGCACTCTGTTTAAAGTTTAATTTTAAAAATAATTGTCCCTTATTAAAATCTCCCACATTACATTACTGCTGGTCATGCAGAAAATTACTTTGCTTCAGGAGACAAAACCATCCAATAAGATAATTTCTGTCCTATAAATGAAAGAAAATTGGTATAATCACAGTACAAAATCTTGGAAGTGCTTTGTTTACTAAACTGAGCTGCAAGCATCAAGAAGAGGACTTAGTACTTCTGACTTTTATGTACTTTTCAGTACTTTCTTGAAACTAGGAAGTGATCTCCCAGGTCCTTCTGACGTTGTTTATTTAGCATGTTCTGAATAAAATGGAAAATAAACATTTATAAGTGACAGAACTATCAAAACTCTTGGAAAAAGTGAATGCAATAATCCCATTTACAAGAATAATTTTCTATACTTTCATTTATGCATATTTTTCAGAATGTAGTGAGTTGAGAGTACAGACAAAGTTGAACAAAATTAGGATTGTTTTTTTTCTCTTTTATTCTTACAGGTTTGATGAAAAAAAGAAAGTGCATGAAATGCACCTCAGGGCAGAAAATGAAAATTATAAAGTTAAAATTTTGAATTTTTAATAATCTATAAATCTGAGAAATTTTTTTTGTAGTGCTAGCAATACTAGCAATAGATGCAGCAGCAGAAGCACTAATATGACTTAAATAAACTGAAAATTATAATACCATGATGTAAGAGTCTCGTTTATTTTATCCAAGAGAAAATAATTTTTATGATGGCAATGCTGAAGTTTCCTTATATTCTTATTTATTCTTATCCTATTCTACCATATAAAGGCTGGAAGTCTCCATGGACTGATCCCTCCTCTACACTGACCTGCTTCAGAGGCTGGAGGAGAGTTTGGTTGGAACTATGGAAGCCGTAGTGAAGGAAGATGCTATGTATTCAATAACAGATGCCTGATTTGAACAGATATGTTTGTGCTGCGAAATGTTTAAACAAACCACGTACCAAACAGCAGCACTGAGGCTGCTCCACAAGGGCTGCTGGACCAGGAGCACCAGATGCTGACAGCACCAGCCATGCTCTCCCTGACAGGCTGCAGTCTGGCAGGACCCAAGCAGGGCTGGGCTGGGGAAGGCAGTTCCCCGGACGGCAATCCCAGGCAAGGTGAGGGGAGGAGTCAGGGCTGGGGTTCACCCATAGAGTTTGCTCAGAAAGAGCAGAAGTTAAGACTGAACAAAGGGACAACCACAACTCAGCACAAGGTGTCATGGGGTGTCCCAGCCTGACAAGCCTGAGACCAAACAGGACACCTGGACCTGGTAGAGGACACCTGGGTGAAGACCCCAGTGAGGCTGGTCTGGGCAAGAAAGGTCTGTTGGTGGAACCCAGATCCTGACCAGCAGAATGAGCTGGCTAGGATGGATGTGCTGGAATTGAGACCTCACACACACTCCTCAGACTATGTTTTCTCCAGCTAATTTTGGTTTAAGAACCATGAGGGTAATATTGTAGGACCATGCCCATTTACCATTCTTGTCAGTCCCTTGGAGAAAGTGTCAGAGCTCATTCTCAGATATTACAGATGACACCAAATGCAGGGAAGCTGGTCAGTAGCTCTTGAGTGAGGGGGTACTGTTCATATATGTCTTATCAACAGGAGGAGCAGGTCAACAGGAAATGTAGGAAATTCAGCAAGGACCAATGCAAGTGCTGCCCCTGCATGAGGCACATGTGCAAGGACAGGGACAGGCGCCTGTCTGGCTGGGAGCCACTTACAAAATACCTGCCAAGTCTCTTGTGGGTTTGGTTTGTTTGGCTTTGTTTGTAATCCCCACAGCTTCATGTAGGGTTACTTAATTATAAATAAGAAGTACATCAGCTGCCTGATGATTGATGAAAATATGTAATATATACTATGTGGATTGAAGAACAGATAGTACAAGTCCATTGACTTTTGTGAAAATTCAACACAAGACCTTCTTAACCACTGACAATATAGTGGATTTCTCAAGCCTTGGAATAAACTTCACTGTAGAAAGCACAAATACTCCTTCAGTAAGGATTTGGAAAGAATTTCAGATTTTATGGTTTGTGTAATCCTAACTTTTCCTTTATCTCAGCCTTTTTGTGTCTGCTGCTGCTAACTAATGGAAAACCACTGGTGAATTGTGGGTTGACTGCACAGAGGTGATATGTGAGAAAGCAATGTACCTACCTACTTTGATCTACTGGCTGAGCTAATTTGTATCAAACTGCCTTTTAGATGTATTACTGCTTCCAAATATGCATACTGAAAGGGTGAGATCATGAAATAGATTATTACACAAAGGTAAGTTGTAGTAACCCCTCTAAGACATTTAAGTATAGGATTGGCAATAAAACATAGTGATAAATTATAGTTTTCATAGCTCTTGAAGAATATGTTCCAATAAAAGTTTTGGAGTTCAATAAAATGTGATACCTAATCCTCAGTAAAATACTGCTAGACTTTCTGTATTAATGCATAATGGTAGAAGGTTTTAGTAATTTCAAGGGAAAATTAATATTTTATATGAATATTTAAATACTTGACACATTATTAGGGAGATGGAGACAAAAATCTCATATTACTAAGTGACTGCTTAGTTAATTCCATTAGAATTTTACTCATTTGTGTTGGTTCTAAATGTCATCCCTAATTTGGCCTATGCTAGAGCGCTAAATCAATCTTTAAAAAAACAAAGTCACCACTTCATCTACGTGTTT
Organism: Picathartes gymnocephalus; assembly: GCA_013390045.1. Taxonomy (NCBI): domain Eukaryota; kingdom Metazoa; phylum Chordata; class Aves; order Passeriformes; family Picathartidae; genus Picathartes; species Picathartes gymnocephalus. The sequence goes on along the minus strand of WEKY01061437.1, from coordinate 41,524 downwards.
TTCATCATTTATTTCACACTTATATTTGTTACTTAATGAGAATGATTTCTTATTGAGAGCTCAGTTCATCTCTCCTGGTCATTAAACATTTGTTCTTCTTACAATGATCAGCAAGTTATAATTTATCATCACACAATAGACAGGGCATTTCTATACTGGATAAAAAGGTACATGTTTATTCTTCCTAAAAATTACGTTCAGGACTGCACAAATTAGCAAAAAAATATTCTAAAAGAAAACAATATTCCTCACAGATGAGATTCATAAACAGCAGACATTTTTTTTTTCCATTCACAAAACTCCCACAGTATTTTTAAAATATTTGAAGATTTTTAATTAAAAAGTATGAATTAGCATAATAAGTGTCTTAGTAGGTAACTACTTCTTACTGACTTCTTACTATGGTTACCAAAGTTGCAATTCACATTGTTATTTTGTGATGGAAGTTATAAATCCACATTATTTCCAATGGAATTAATATTGATTGTATTTGGCCATATTAGTACATTTCTGTAATTACAGTCACCACTCATACAGTATAAATAATTGGTCTAGCAACGCTTCCAAAATACATCCTAGCAAAAACATTTAGATTTTTGTGAAACATTGTCAAGCTCCTAATACATTTAGTTGAAACAAGAGCTAGCTCTATTCAGCAGTCAGTGGAATGACTTAAATATTTAGAGAGGTCAAAATTTTAAAAGCACTCTGTGCCAATGAAGCCAAAGATAAAAACTTTGATGTTTTCTATGAATCAAAATCCCTACAGAAGTAGAAACATATGTCCCTTGTAAGATCAGACAGATGCTGACCAAAACTGACCTTAGTTTTATCAGTTTGTTGCTGGTCAGCACTAAGCAGCAGTAAAGAACCTAGTAAAAATCATGCTATTTTTAATCTGAGAGGATCACAGCTCTGCCAAATCCATCCTTGGAGATCACAAAAACCCTGAGTAAGAAGGTATTTCCTGAGTAGTCCTGAATGGAAACTTTTCTTGAAATAAGTAAATGGTGATAACATGACTTCAAAAATCTTATATTAGATTTTCAGAATTTGCCTGCCAAATCCTGTGGTAGATAGTTATATCAAATATTTCATCAAAATTATAATTCTATTATGACATATTCCATAATTGAAAAGATCTTGTCTAAGTGGGGGACAGGAATTTCTATTCTCTCCACAGATTAATATTATCTACACTTAAAAAAGAATTTGTATAAAGGGACATTAAGTATTGACTTTTTACTAATGTAATGTGAGTTATGCAGAACCCCCAGACATTTTAAAAAGATTACTTATTTAGCAAAGAGAAGGAGGGGAGAATTATGAAAAGGAATTCTGTGTAATTGATTGACATAGAAACGAGCAAATCTGCCTATGATTTTCCTGAATCATTGCCTTAGAGAACAAGGCTATGGAAAGCAGCTAGCCCAAAAGTGTTTAATTATTTTAACACTTTTCTTCTAACTATTGATTTTTAAGATTTGCCAAATGTATAAACAATCAATCTGTGAGTCTTCATAATTATTCTGACTTATCCATATGTTTCCTCCATCTTTCATATAGGACAGAAAGTGCCTGCATAGCAGAGCCTGTGTTGAGGAACTTAAAAAAAAAAAATCCCAAAACATTTAAAAGTCATGCTGAAAGATTAAAACTGTGTAACACTGGAGAAGTTAACTTTGCACTTAAGTGTACTCAGAAAATTGATACAGTATGTGATGCTATCTGTTTTTCCATTTAAAATTAAGAGCCTCAAGCTGTAGATAGTCAAAACCCATTTTCCAGAAAACTAACACAATACAGTTTGACAGATTGATTCTTGTTAACAGTGAAAAGGTTTTGCACATACTGACCTGAATTGATTTCAGTTTTTTTTCTTATAATAAGAACCAGATCATAGTTTTTTATCTCCTGACATATGGATATCAGAAGATTTATGGAATTTGACAATATCAAAGAGTTTAACCAGCAGAATGCATAATTTCTGGCTCAACCTGAGTTATTTTTTTTTTAATGAATATGTAAATAACAATAGAAAACAAAAGAAATTAGCAGGAAATGAAAACTCCTTCTAGAGGAAAAAAAATAGCATGTGATTATCACTATTGTACATAAAAATTCTTCACTGTATAGCTCTGATCACCTACACCTCAGCTCTCTCAGGGACGAACCAAGGGTTGTGTAGTGGTTTAAAACAAATGAGATTTTTCTTTTTTAGGGTATAGTGATGACATTTTTCAAAATGTGTTTTTACTAAATATTTTTATAATTTTCATAGGTTCAAGATCAGAACATTTTTCTTATTTCAGAATAAGGGTCATTAAGAGAACTACAAAGAATTACACGGTGTCAAGTGTATGTTTGAAATGAAATTTTTTCCAGAAGATAAGAGCCTAAGCCACAACATTTCTCAGTGTGGCAGACACTGGTGAGACTGAATTTTTTATAAATCATACATTGCATAGGACAAAAAATGTCACTCTTTAAAATCTTGAAAGTCTGGGGTTTATGATAAAATACAGATAATAAAATTTCCTGATCACTGCCTCTCCCTGAGGACAAACACTCTCAAGATTCAAATTAATCTTTAATCATGAAGCTAGTTGGCAAACTTAAAAGCCATTACATAAATTAAAATGTCTTTGGTTATTTATAGAATCATAGAGTAATTTAGATCAGAAGAAAACTTTAAGGTCCTTGAGTCCAACCGTCAACCTAATACTACCAAGTTCCCCACTAAACCCTGTTCCATCCTTTAAATATCACTACGGCTGGTGACTCAACTCCTTCCCTGGGCAGGCTGTTCCAAAGCTTGATAACCCTGTCGGTGAAGTCAGGCGCCTTTCCAAGGACTCTGTTCCTAGCCTCTAGTGCTACGCGGGGTTGCTGCCACCCAAGCACAGGACCCAGCACTTAAATACCAGTGTGTTGAACCTCACGCCACTGGCATTGGTCCATTGATCCAGCCTGTCCAGATCCCTCTGATGAGTCTTCCTACCCTCTGCCCTAGTTTGCACCAAGTAGCACTATTACTTTTTCTGTGCTCTGCCTCAGATTACTAGTTTTCAGTTTTGTTCTCATCTCTTCTAGTCACTAGAATAACAAACTAAAATATCATATTTACCAGTAGGTCAATGAAACTCCTCAGTATTATCAGTGTTCCTGCAGTTCAAACCACCTTTTCCCTCAGTAAATCCTGCAATGCAGGGATTGAAAGGATTGTGCTGTTGCCTTAGAAAGGGTAAAATGGGGGTGATTCTTGGGGATTGATTACATCTCCCATTATACTTTCTCCAGAGGCAAACAATTGTACAAGTCAATCTTCACTCTTTAAAATATCACCAGAAAAATACTAGATGCTTTTTATTATATATGTTTTATATATATATATAATATATATTAGTACATCTATCAGGCTGCTAACATGCATGTTAAAATCTGCATAGATATTGTGTATGAATAGTGTTGAGTTCAAACTGATTCCAGTAACTGAAACACAACATTTGATGGATGCAATTAGGAAAAAGTTTTATTTAAAAAAATAATATTCACTTGTTACCACTGTGAAAACATTCCCTGAAGAAAAGTGTTATGAAGGAACTAAGTATGGGAAAGTGATTTCTTAAATAAGTCATTAACTGACCATCTACAATTGATTGCAATGTCTGTTGCTACCTTATGGACACAGGGACATTATGTACTTCTTGTAAGATTTTAAATCCAGATAGATAAATTCAGGTAAATAATTGTGTAGGAGTTCAAGTATAAAAATACCCCATCTGGATTTATGTTTCTGTCTAAAGTGAATTCAGTATATTTTGAATAGAAACTACTATGTGTGGTTTTAATGTAGTTTAAGAAATTTGTTCTAATTAAATTCACATTGATTTCATTTTCCAAAATATTCTAATTTATAAAATTGTTGAAGGAAGGACTGGCAATCTTAATCATAGGAAAGTTTTCGTTCAAGGTTCTAGCACAGGGAAAACACCCTGCAGAAGGAAGCACTGCTTCTAGAAACTGAGGTTATAATTTTAAGTTATCTTCTCTGATGTGTGAAAGTCTACTTCTGAAAATAGAATCACATTAAAGTAAATAACATTTCCCAACATTAAAGTAGGATTAATTCAACTGAACAAAATATGTATCCTTATCTGGCAACTTCCAATATTGCTCACATAAAAACTCTTATATATTTGCTCATGCAAAATAACATGTACATAGCAATAGCTTCCTTAAAATCATTAGCCTCCCACTGAATTTCTGTGAAGCAATATAATAAAAACTAAAAGGAAAAATAATTTACAGCATCTACTTTGTGTAAAACCAGAATGATCTCAAGCTACAGCAATTCAGAATTTCTTCTCTGTAAAAGGATATGTGGAGAAAAAAAAGATGAAGGAATTCAATCTAATTAGTCTATGTAAAGGTTAGCTACACTTCTTAGATAAATGATAAAATTGTGGCTCTTAGGTAAGCAAACATGGTTGTCATAGCTATTTAATACTTGTTCTCTTTCTTACTCTGAAAAATGGGAACAATAAATACTGAACAGCCATGCTGGCAGAGATAAGACAATAAAGATCTCTCAGCAATATCCAGTTATTATTACAAAAAGAGAAAGATAACAAAGGCTCTTCTAACCTTATAAAACCTTGTATTTCAACTACAAATTCTGTTCTCAGTATACTAGATATTCAAATTTACAAAGGGGAAATACTTTGCAAAACGAGCTCACTTCCCTCCACTGAGACAACAAAGGATTTCTATTGTGGAGGGACCACTGGCCCAGCTTTAGGCCAGGGACATGTTGCACACCTTGATTACAACTGTACTTCATTAATTCCATCAGCTACCTGTGGACACAGTAATAGGAGACTTTCTTAGATGTTTGCTTCTCAGATGATTTCAGTGTTTTGAATGTGGTTATGTCTGGGAGAATTCATCAGCTATTTAGGAATACAGAAGTAAAAACAAACACACAAAAAAATGTGGCAGTCTAAGGTAACTGTTAAATAGAGATATAGTTCTGAAAAGCCAGTGAAATACCTTTTAAAACCTTCTCCAAATCCATGTCTCCTGAACATGTGAGACTATCTTCCCACCAAATGAAGTCAGAAGTAACAACTATAATTTGACTAAAGAGAGCATGAAACCTGGGGATATTGTCAACATCCAAAGGAACTTAAGTCAGCAAGAAGAGTATTAAATAAAATCTGTACACTTATACACAGATTTAAGGGAAAAAATGTAGCAATAACACCATATGATATTAAGGCTGGTATTTAAGTTGATGCTGCTGTATGTGTTTAAACACTGGAGAAGAGTAAAATGAAGAACCTTAATCCTTATAACAGAAGTGTTTTCAGCTTGCTACACCAGATGGGAAACCTCACCATGACCACCTGATGGGTTATAACTGCAAGATTTTGCCTTTGCTTCCTTGTGCCATTTCTGTTACAGCCCTTAGTGAGATTTAAAAGTTGAGAAGTTTAGTCTTTGAGACCTTTCCAGAAACACTCTAGATACACACTGTTTCTAGGTAGATTAAATGTTTTTCTCATTCTATATGACAAAAGAAACAATAAATGACACATTCTAGTAAAGCACTCAATATTATTAACAAGATATTTCTTTGCAAATGTAGATTCTTGTGCAAAAAAATACTCACACTCCAGCATTGGAAAGTACTAAATAATACCTCCTCCCTGCACCTACTAGCAATTCCTATCCTTTACTGATCTATCCTTTCTAAATCAGTTTAGATTTTGGCTGGGTCTTCAGGAAAGTCCCACCAGAATACAATACTTAGCAGGAACAAGGATGTCTTTTTCCAAGTGAGAGAAAGACTATTCATGCCCAGAATTGAAGAATTGTACCAGAGACTGCCACCAAGAACAAAACACTTGAATAGTGAAGCTATTAACATCTCCTTGGTTCCCTTCCTGTATATAAAACCTTCCTGATTTTAGAACATTTCTAAATTCAGAGTGTTTCTGCTCCTACTGGATTGATACATGTCACTATTTTATTATCTGGAGTAATCCTTTCCCAAGGTCTGTAAGTTTTTAACACCACTACTTGCAAATTTAGAGGTAACAATCTCATTGAGGACTTCTACAAAGAAGCCTTTCAACTATAATCCAAAGACTAAAAATCAATGCAAAACAATTCATTTCTTAGCAGAATTTTCATATGGTTTCTCTAGCTCTGTATAGCCCTAATATTTCCTGATCACATAGAATTTGCATTCCTTTCAGATCACTTTCATCATTGTGTAGATAGTGCTAACTTTAATAAGTACTATTGGATAAATCTCAGCTGGTTTTGCTGATGGTTAACTGAGATCAGGAGGCCTGTGATTGTCATATACAAAAAATTACTTCCACAGAATTTGGAGATTAAAGTCCATGAAATTCAGCAGCCTTTTTTTAATTAAAAAAAAAAAAACCAAAACAAAACCAAACAAACAAGAAATAAAAACAAAACAACGATGACAACACTAAAAAAAAGTGCCCAAAACAAACCAACCAACCAACCAACCAGCCAACCAACCAAACAAACAAAAATCCCAACCAACAACAACAACAAAACCCCAAACCAAACCAGAAAACTATGGAAGAAGTCTGGGAACCTTATATGTAACTTTAAGCTTCACATTTATCATTGGCTGTGCCAAGGCTATGTCCTTCGCAGTACAAGGACTATTTCAGATTCCTAATGGCGGAAACTGTGCCTTGTGCTATACAGCAATCAGAGCAGCCCCACTAACATAACCTTCTTTTGTAGGAATATATACTTAGCTCCTCATTTGCAGTAATTGTCAGTGACCTTAAGCATGCATAGACCTTATTAGTTTTATTCTGGAAAGCTCTAGAAGCAAACTCCAGCAGCAAAAATCCAGCCACTCAGATGGAGAGACTAGGAACCTCTCATCTGTCTCTAAACTATTGCCATTCTTTGGTATGATGAGAATAAATTATCCAGCTGTCTGTTTTGCATGTGCCCAGGAAGAAAGTATCCCATTCACCTTCCTCTCTGTACAAAATTCAGAGCAAACCTGAACGGAGTTCTAAATAAAGCCTTTACTATTGAACAGCAAAAGCAGAGGTGAGGTCAGCAAATAATGCATTGAAAAAGAATGAAAAAAAACACTCCACAAACAGACAAAACTATTATACAGGTATAATAAAGTTATCCACAAAACAATTTTGACTCTTTATATTCCTCAAATAATATACACTTTCCAAAGTGTTCAGGAAATAAGTGCTTGTTAATTTCATTGATGACCTAAACCATATATGGTCATAACATTGCAATTATTGAGTACTGAAATTTGTTTTCATCAGGATGCAAACCTCAGTGCAAAAACGAATAGAAATGACACTATATTTTCTTGTCATACTGAAAAAGAAAAAGTACCATTTCTGTTTCAAAAATGGTAAAATGGAAAAATAATTCCTAAAGCTCAGAAAGGCACACTGGGATTAAACTACATTGTATTTCTATCACATAATTAAATGAATTAGCCTTAGAACAAAGTTATTCAAGAGCAAGATACACTTAAAAATTAGACCTTTTATTAAGATACCTTTATACTAAAGGCTTCTACAAACCAGACAAATGTATTTAAGAAGTAGTACTTTCTTGTTAATTATAAGTGGGCAAGTCTCCATGTCATCTGTATTTCAGCAAGACCTGTATTTCAATGGGAAAAGAAAAAAAAAATAAAAGGGAAAAATCGAATTTAGGAAGTGATTTGCTTTGAATCTGTGCAGATTTCCTTGTAAACTGCACCAAGAATCTTCATTAATCTGTGATTAGCAGTGTGCTATGGCAGCCAGGAGGGCCAACCCTGTCCTGGGGGGCATCAGGCACAGCATCGCCAGCCAGGCGAGGGAGGGGATTGTCCTGCTCTGCTCTGCACTGGGACTGCCTCACTTCCTATGTGTACGAAATTCTGGGTGCAAAAAATACATTAATCTCTCGGAAGGCATCCAAAGGAGGGCTGTGGCAATGGTAAAGGCCTTGAGGGGAAGCCGTATGAGAAGCAGCTGAGGTCATTTGGTCATGTTCAGCCTGGAGAAAAGACTGAGGGGAGACCACACTGGAGTCTACAACTTCTTCATGAGGGAAGAGGAGGGGCAGGCACTCTGTGGTGACCAGTGACAGGACCTGAGGGAATGGCCTGAGTCAGAGGAAGTTCAGGTTGGATATTAGAAGAAGGTTCTTAATCCAGAGGTCGCTGGGTACTGGAATGGACTCCCCAGGGAAGTGGTCACAGCCCCAAGCCTGACAAAGTTCAAGGGTTTGGACAATGCTCTCATACTTGTGGTGTGATTCTCAGGGATGGTCCTGGTTCAGGTTATTCACTGATAATAGTGACATGGGTGGTCTCTGGGTTGAGATTGTCAGTAAGGCATCTATGTATACCAAGGAGGACCCTTTCCTTCTGAGAGAAATTTTTTGTAGCCAAAATAGAACTGAGGGGTATACCTCAGAACAGCTCACACACAACTCATCTTTCTTTAATCTATCAAGTTCCTGCTGAAAGGTACTCTAAGCCAACAAATTGTTTCACCCAGTGTATAGCAATGTTTTTGCACCTAATGCATGAAGGGAATAATTATTAATGAGATTATTGTGCTTAGCAGTTCTCACACAACACACTGATCATTTAATTCACTCTGAAAAGAGAAAGACTAAGCTATAGAACTGTCAAAATATGTGCCATGCCTGCTGAATTGATGAACTACTGAATAAGGAAGGAACCTGCTTCTGAATTTTTATTGGGTTGTATTTTCTAATAAATTCTGACATGAAATGTAAGATTCTGGGCATGTTTCTCTGAAACACTACTACACAGCACTACAAAATGGCTCAAACATAGTAAACAATGTTCATGAGTAGTAATGGACTAGACCCAGGGCAGAGAGTAGAAACTAATGCTCAGGTACGTCATTACTTTATGTTTGCATCTCAGATCCAAGATAAGAGGGCAAAAGAGAGAAGCTAGGGATTTTATAATCCTGATTGACCCTGCTTTTACATTTCCTTCTCTTCCTAGGCAAGAAAATATCAAAGAAGCGCACTAAAGGGAATATATCACTGGCAAGCCTACCTTTTACAAGGCAGAGTAGCTACTTGATTACTGGTTGGGAAGTCTCACTGCATGATAGCATTGCAAGGAAGTGAAACTCTTTCCACAAGTCTGAAGATGAAAAGATTGTAAGGAAGCCCACCAGAGAGAGGATGGCTAGAAGGATTCAGATAGGCACGGCATGTGAGCAAGACTACCTCCAAAGACAGTGGGTGCTAAGACAACTACTTCAGACTCCCTAGCCTCTGACACTCAGCTGGAAATCACAGCAAATTTAATCCTAGTGCTTGATTTCATTTTACAGTGACATAAAAACCTGTAAATCTAATGTGGCCATGGAAAATATGATACTTAAATATCTAGAGTGTCTCAGAAAATTGCAGACTAAATGTGTGTGACTTAAAAGGAAAACATTGAAGAGCATCTTCAAAAATGTGAACAGAAACTAGTGTACCAACTGCAACTCAATCTGATTTCTAAATCACACCATGGTACTATTTACATAATCTTCAACCGATTTTTAGAAAAACTGGATAACTGCACAAAGAAATGTCCAGTCTCATAAACACTGACATCGGTGAGATCTACTGTGGATCAGTGACTGATCTTCAGACTTGTAATTTTACCATATGGTAGCCTATATAGTAGAGCCCTCCATTTAACTTTTGCATTGTAAATATGAATTTTTTAAATAAATAAACTCTGAGGGAAAAAAAAAAAAGATGCTAAAATAAAATATTCTCACATCTCAAGTTTCTCTGTGTAGTTAAGACAACAGATTATTTGTAAAGTATGTAAAACAAAGTTTTGAGATATACATATATATGTACATATACAAAAAGTCAATTTAGATTTACTGCAGCTTTAAAAACTCCCAAATGGCAGTCTGTATGAGTGTCTAATATTATGCTCTCTCTTCTCTTTTAGACAATTATTCTTCCTTAAAGTACCTACAGTGTGTGTTTATAAATTGTATATTTAGCCATAAATTTTGCTGAATTTAGTACTTTATGCTCTAACACACTTCAGTAGCTTTAATTTTAAAAGTTCTTTTTCTTTTTGCAAAACCATAAAATCTTTTAATAGATCTTAGACTACTGTATGTATCAACCGCTACAATTTAAAATATTTTTCTAAGCATTCTATTTTAGTGAGACCTTTATAATAAATTTTTTCCCAGACAGATCTCTTAAAGAATTATTTTATTTATACATTATTTTATATCTCATTCAGTCAAGTTCAAACTAGTTTTGCTAGTTTTGCTTTGTTTCACATTGCACCATATGTTTATTTATTGTGACCTTATATTTTGTTAATACTTCACTTATCACTGACATCTTTAAATACTGTATTGGGTGTGTACATTTTGCTGGCCTGTGTAGTTTTACTACAAATATTTGGCTTATCTGTGCCTAATCCTAAAATACTTATTTTGGCTTTTTACATGAAAATGGGTACTGAAACTATATTTAATATTTTCCTGCATGTTTGCCAGTTTGCTAAAGCCACCTATAATCCGATGTTAATAAGCTCTTGAAATCCATGAAGCAGAAAACTCTGTCTGAAAGTGTTTCTGTAGTTTCTCTATTCCTAAGGAAGTCTACACAGAAGTGCAATGTGAAGTAGAAACTCCAGACTGCTGACTTTAACCACGTACCATGTACACCAACACTCCAAGTTGATCCATACGCCTCCTTACAGATACCTCTACCTCAAGAGATTAGAGCAGATGAAGACTATTCAAAATTTCAGGATAATTGATTTGAGTTTCAGGATAGTTTCTTGGTACTACTAAACTAAAAGTAGTGTCCTGTAGTGTGTAAAGTTTGTCCCTGATGCCAGGAACCGATGGAAGATTTACACTGGCTTCCGGAGCTGTCAACTCACTGCTGTGTGCTGGAAACTGCTTACAAGAGGCTAAGTCAGCATCAGTGGACTGATGAAACAGGAGTAACCTTCTATGCAACCTTCTGATATTTAAAGCAATGCATCTGGGCCATAGTGTATTTCAAAATATGATTTTCAACTCGATATATTATACCAAGTGAATGGTGAAAAAATGACTTCTTAAATCTGCAAAAATCCACCTTATGTTCTCATGTAAATATAGCTGAACAAAACATACTATTACTCCATTTTTAAAGCAGATTTACTTCTCAAAGATTTTTCTCTGGATATTAAACTGACAGGACCAATTTATTATTGACCTGATCTAATAAGTTGTAAGCAAATAAAGGACTAATTGCGAATCAGTCTACTATGTCAGTATTCTCAACTTACATTGAAAGAGTTCATATACCAAAACTGTACCCTAAGAAACAGTTACATTGACAGTATCATAACACCTGAATACAGTGCCATAATCTGAGCAACTGTTGCACAACAGGTTGTTTCTGGTTGAATATGCTATGTACTTGCATATTCACATTGCGTACACAGAGGAGATTCAGGGCCATGTGAAGCAGAGCACCCACTGTAGCCAACCGGGCCCCCATAAAAATTCATGAATCACACTTCCTCGAAGAAAGCTGGAAACCACTCTTCTAATAACATAACATCCAGATGTCACAAAATCCTGTAAGACATAGAAGTGTATTACAATTTGATATATCTACAAAGAACCTATACTATACATGGTAAATTTGTTTCTCAGCCAAAAGGACACTTCTTCATTTTTGTCAGCTTGATTTAGAATGAATAGATTCATTATTATTATGAAACCACTACTCAATGTATAATAAATTGAGAGAGGCAGAAGCAAGGAGCAGACTACGCGATCATTAGTATCTTTCCTTAGGATGTGTATTTCCTAAACTTAAATAAAAAACATATTTTGCAAGTATGAAAAGACCCCCATTGAGCTAAACTCATAAAGCAGCAAAACAAAAGCAGTAGGTTGTTGTTGTTAAGTGTGACAACCTAATAAAATGATTTTTTTTATAGAAACCAATTTTAGAAAAAAATAAGATATGCTTATAAGCCTTTTCAAGGTTTTGAAAGCAATACTGAAGCATGCTAAATTAAAGGTATGAGGTATGCTTTATGAGTACCAACAACCTACGCTTCAAGATGGTATTTTAATATTATTCCTCAAGCAAATTCTTCCAGCTACAGCACCTCAGATGCTTCTTGAAGTAATATCTTTAGTGTCTGATGACCTAAATAAATGGTGGTAGCACATGTTGCATTTACACATAATTTCTGGAAAAATGTTTTAAAAAGGGAATTTAAGTGGATACCGGATAACTCTCTGAGGATATTAAAAAAAAAAAAAAAAGGTATGTTTGGTCTACATGATATTGAGAATGAGAATTCTTGGGATATTTTACTCTCTATAAATTTGAAGGACCTGCACAGTATCTGAATGTATAATTAATTTAAATAAAAATTTCTATCTACAAGTATAAACAAAGAATTACAATTCCCAAAGCGAGAAACACGTGGCACTTGGATGAGCTCCCATGGTTTTTTATTCTGAAAATAATGCTCACAGTGTATAGCAGGCCATTAACTTCTTTGTCCCAGCTCTGGTTCCACGTTTTTAATTCTCATCAGTTTCATGAAAATATTGTTTCTCATACTACTTTGTCTGACGGAAAGATTTTTTTTTTAACCTAGCTTTGCTGTACATCATGAAATTGAATTTAAAAGAACGAAGCATCTAGGCAATACAATGGAAAACAATCAGTAAACTTGGTAGAATTTTATTTCAATGGATTTTCTGCTAGCTAACCATGAAAACAAAAATTATCAAGGCCAGAGAGAACGTTTCAGTTTAACATTTTTTTCCACAAGACAAAATAATTTGATATACTAGTTCTATCCACTGCTTTTTCATCTACTCATTGTTTCGTCTACTCACATTTAGTAACACAGGTGTTTGGATGACTTCAATTCCGTGAATGAACCTTTCTTATTGCTATTTTTATTATGAGTCCTACGCCTAAATTCCTATATCCTTCTGTAATTATCATTATTGATAAGCATGTATTGCTGATTTTTTCATCAGAAATTCACTGGATCTTCATGGTTCTTTTTATGCTACATAACCTATTCCTATGTTCATAACCCTCATGGCTTGCTAAACTAAAAGTTTTATCTTTCAATATTTAAATTACATCTAGTTCATTTTATCATTAAACAGAAAGATTTGAACTTTAAATGACGTGATTCAACAGAGAAAAGCAAAGATTGTCAAAGTATTTTGGAAGGTTACTTTATATACGGGAATATAATTAAGAGTAATATAGAGAGTAACAATATGAATTAATATACACACTTATTCATAGATATAGATTAGGTACAGATATAGATACAGATACGTGCTACATATATAGATTGGCCTTTACAGATATAGATAAACAAAGGAGAAGAGCCATATTGATCAGGTGATTAGAATTGCAGCTTCATCCTCAAGACAACAAATATCCTTAAACAGCTTCACCCAGCAACAATAGTTTTATAACTAAAACAAATTTCAAATATTGTCTTAAAAACTTCACTGAACTTCATTTTCGCTATATTACATGAAGGGAAAAAAATTTCTCTTTCCCATTTCTCAGCAAAAAGTAAAGAATTGTTGCTGCTTCAAGGTTATATGATTTCAGAATTTCATTTTTATTATAAAAACACACAATAACACAGTTATTATTTTATCCTGAAGTGATGCCAGGGAAATATTGTTACAATATTTACAAAGGTCTTTACTAGACAGAACAGTTCCTTTTTGTGGTTTCTTTCCCATTTGAACCTTTCAACAACACAATGTTACTTACAAAATCAATCTTGTTAAGTGACATGCAAGTTTGTACAACTCTTACAAGGCATCCATGGCATGACAAAAAATTTGCAGCGTATCAGTTGCAACAACATAAAGCTTGTTTTAATACAACTGGCTTTTGTGAAAGGAGGTATTTCAAATTGGTGGGTGCTTTAGCTTCTAATATGCATAAAAATTATCCACTTTTAGGAAGATTCTTCCTTAAACCTCCTAATGTGAATGTGTCGCAAGTCTTAAGACTTTTTTCCATTTTGTAAAAGTGTGATACCCAACCCAAAAGGCTACCTAGTCACTTCATCACTAAGGGCACAGTTGTGCCCTGTACTTTTAGTCTCTGACCTGTACATTGTTACTGATGCTGTCTGGGAGCTGCTCCTTGGACACCACTCCTGCTTTCTCTTTCTCAAGAGCACGGGCTCCTCCCCAGCAAAGCCTCCTCAAATACTGAGTATTGCAAAGACCTCTGAGCTCAATGATTCTGGGCTCCCTGAGCCTCTCGTGGTGCCATGAACCCTTACACAGCCTGCCCAGACCTGATACAGCAGTAAAGGAAAGAATGCAGGATCCCCTAAGAGAAGAATTAAGTTGGTGTTGTCTGCCAGAGGACCAAAGCTAAAGGCCTGTCTCTAGTACCTGAGGGATGAGAGCTGGGAATAGGATCAGGTAGCTTTTGCTTTACCTGCTCACCCTTTTGCATTAATGCTGCTCTGCCACTAGTGTGATTTATAAGTAATAATGCTTGTCAAAAGGAAATTACTGTTGTTTCTGGCCATGCATATCTTGTGAAAATGAAATACACGCTTTGCTCTAGGGATGCTGTCACTCTACTGCACCTCATTAGGCAAACTGAATTCATAAAACCTTAAATACTGTTGGGCTTGAGCTTCCCTCAACCACAAACTTCAAGTCATCAAATTAATCCAATTATCCTCTTGCAGTTGTGTTATTTTTTGCTGGGAGTGTATTTCAGAACTTGTTCAGTGTCACTGCATGGTGTCTACCCATGACTGCATTGACATGGAAATGTGCGGCATAGTGCTGCCCACAAGAGAGCTGCAAGCCTGGCCTGGCTTTGAACATTCCAAGGAGCTGCACATGCTCAGCTTTGCCCCTGGATGTGACAGCTTTTTTGAACTTAATCCAGAGCTGCACAAAAAGTCAAGGTACTAAATTTGCCATATGCACTGGTCTGGTGGAGTGAGGGTAACAATGATGCCCATGGAGAATTCTCCATACTTAAGGAAAAAAAATGTTTCTGTGCAATATATTTAGATATAGATATAAATACATAGATATAGACATAGATGATATAGATATAGATGATATAGATACATACAGATATATATCCTTAGTCTACACTAAAAAATAAAATTTCAGTTTACAGACTTTACTTCTAAAAAGGTAGTCTTTCACATGCGTTGACATTCCAACATGAAACTGTCAGGACAAACAGCACTACACTAGTATGGTTAGAAAATCAGGGTAATTTAGAATGAGAAAAAAAGCATGGAAGCATGCATGCATATAAAATCAGCTGCTGGGAATTCTTAGACTAAGTATGTTTAGGACATAAGCATGATGCTGATTTGTGTAGATATTAAACAAGATGTTTATCATAGTCACCTTTTTCTTTCATAAAGTGGTTGCAACAGAAAATAAAGGTAAAGAAAATTAACTTTACCCCAACCAAACCCAGCACAAATGGTCACAAAGATAAATATAGGAAATTACATATAAAAATTTAAAAAACCTTTTTTTACTGTGAGAGTAGTCAAATACTGGAACAAGTTGCCCAGCTAGGTTGTGCAGTTCTCACCCCTGGAAATATTCAGCACTTGACTAGCTATTGTCTGGGACAAACTCTTTTAGTTGGCGTTGCTTGAGGAGGGTGATTGGACAAGATTGATTATGATTTAGGCTTTTATTTTTATAAAAATAGTGCTGCGTCACTTAAGTTTCATCTTATTTCCTTCTATTCTCCTATTCTTTCTCAACAGGAAACTGAAAAGATCTTCTTCTAGAAATTTGTTTTAAGAAAAAAAAAATCCTAATATAGCAGTGTTGTAGCCTGAACAATGTTCTCTCTCACTCCCAAATGATAAAATCCTATCTGTAAAAGCTAGGTCAAATCAATATTATTTGTATTAAGACCATTGGATTTGACTTCTTAAGTACAATGCCAAAGGCACTGAGTAGACAAATTACTAGACTAGAGTAAATTTATTGGCTTGCATTTGAGAAAGTTTAATAACTAGAAATATTAATAATAACCTCTAGTAGTCAGCCCAGGTCATCTTTACACATTTCCCATGGTCATTTCCACAGCCAGCATTTGATCAATGTGAATTCATTGACCCTAAGGTAATTACCCAATCATTATCAGAGAACAAAATTAACTTCAAAAATAACTACTGATCAATACAATCATTAATGCATTATGGCTGACATTAATCCAGCATTCAGACCTGAGTTTGCTTACTATCCATGTTCAATAATCCTTGTCTGTGTGCTTCAGAATACCATATTCATGAAGGGATGCTTAGATTGAACATCTATTCCTTCAAGTGAAGTCCTTTGTGCATGACATATTAGATTTTCCCACTTTGCATTTGCATCTTAAAATGTGTATTGGTAAGTGTCCAACCATGGAATTAAGAGAGCATGAGCAAGCAGGTTTAAAATTCAGTATACATTCACACTTACTCTCAAGCTCCCTTCTGACATCATTCTGTGGTTAGAATATAATTAATGATATTTCAGACTTTATCAAATCAATAGAACTACTGACTTACGGATAAAGACAGCTAACGATTTCATACAAGACTTCTTGAACACCCTGTTTGAACAAGATGCAAAAACCTTCTCATGCAGAACATTTGCTGGCTTATCACTAAGATGTACTTCATATACCTTGACATTCTTGAATGAAGCTGATCTTTCCTCCCCAATGAAACTTCTTTAAACTGAGTTACAGATAGCTCCATGCTTCTTCTACCTTCTATTTTTCCAAGAGCTGCAAAGTTATCCTGTCTTGGCTCTAAAAAATGTTAAACTATTTTAGATACATGGTCTTTACGGGATTTCATATTTATATGGTCAAAATGCTGTGAATATCTAATGGAATTTTGCTTAATAATTCTGAGGGTAGTTGTCAATGAAGTTTAAAAACTTTGTCATCTAAAATATTTCTAATGTCTTTTAAATTATGTTAGAGCTACATATCACACTTTGTATACATGTAACTTATATAATGAAATTGTTGATTATGAAAAGTTATTTACTTATGCATATATTTTCTATGTAATGTTCTTTATATTCAGTATTTTCTAGGTTAATTTTTTAAAGTAGTTTTCTATAGGGAATGGTCTTATAAGATTGCTTATATTGTGTCTTGTCTTGTAACAATGTTCACACTGACTCTGACAAAAAACTTTAACATTTTCCTTGGCTTCTCATTTTTACCTGGCTTTAACTCTTTCCCATATCTTATCTAAAGTACTTATTTTCATTTGATAGTTAGTGAAGTCATTATTAATAAAAATACTAATAAAAATACTAATAATATGTATAGAGTAAAAGCCATCACTTGAATCCAAAAGACTATTTTTTACATTTTAATTTTATTTTAAATCATGGCACCTAACACAAATATATCAGAAAATACTGCTAAAGGAACTCTCAGCTTATGCTTAAGAAACCTGTTTTCTTTAAACTTTATTAATTAAGGTTTGGATTTTAATCTTATATTTAAAAATACCAAGCAATATTTCTCTATTTTTCTTAAATGTATATTACTGTTCCATGATGTTAAAAGGTTTCAGAATAACCGTGACTGTGTAGATGCTTTCAGAATGAGGGATTTCTTTTTTAAATGGAAGATCTTTGATATTTAAGCATGTGAAATTTGAAAAATAGGAAGTGTTTTAATTATGCTTGCCAGAAAACACACACATAAAAAATACATTTGTTTCATTTAGCTAGTAACAGAGTACAAACACTAAGAAAATTAGCAGCCTCTAATAAAAAAAAAACAAAGTTAAAAAAAAATATTTAAAGGGGAAAGATATGGGTTTTTTTTAGAAGCTCTATCAAATTATTTGTATTTTAATTAACTTTGTTAATTAAAATGATAAGTTAACTTTCATTCTGTTTCAAAATATTCTCTTAAATTGCATTATGAATCATAGTTCAATTAGCCTTAGAAAATATATTTCAATATAAGTTATTGTAACAACACCTTTAAGGTAATTTCTATATTCCTTTAATAACTTTTCAGGCCTCATTTACACTATGGATTTATCACATTTTATTTCTCAGGCCTACCTGAAGTGATAATTGCCTTCCAGATGTATGAAAAGAGCCATTTGAGGAGAATGATTTCTTCTCTTTTCTGGACAGGGGTCCCTGTGCTAGTGAAGATTCACAACTAGTCAGATGCTGAGCTAGAAGTAAGGAATGGGTCACCCAGCCGCACTGTCCTGAAGAAGAATGGCTGTTGTGGGGCCCTGTGCTCCTTTGTCAGTGGCTATGGGGCAGTCAGTCAGCGTGCCAAGGCCAGGGCTAAGGGGCATCAGGGTCACAGGTGCCACCGGGGACACCTGGCAGGGCAGCAGCGCGCACCTGCAGCGCCGCAGCACCATCTCTGGTGCGCCTTGGGGGAGGCCTGGGGAGCTGCCTCCATGCAGGGACAACATGGTGCTACTCTCCAAGCCAGAAGCTCAGGGACGGCCCAGAGGAGGCTCCTGCTGGGCCTCAGCAGAGTGAGGAAGAGCTCAGCACCCGGAGAAGGCGATGCCGTGGCTGCAGGAGCTGGATCACCACTGCCAGCTCACTGATGACAGCTCGGACACGACAGTCGGGGCTCTGTTAGGAAACCACCTCTCTTCTCAACAGGAGGCATGAGTTAGCAGTTCCCACATCCCTGGAGAGATACAATTCTAGTAATCAGCAAGGACAGGGAGAAAGTGATTCAGAAATAGCTTGCAGCCACAGGAGATACAGGCATGGGGGACATGGCACTTGGATGAGCTCCCATGGGCATTCTGAAGGATATGTCTTGTCTCCAGGATTGTCAGAATAAGATGGGAATACAATTAGGAGAGATTAGAAACATCAGAGAATATAAATTAAGATGCTATGATTTCAAGTAAGACCCATTATTTTTGCATTATATCATATTTGCAAAGGAAATGCTCTAATAGAGCATAACTACCAAGGTGTTTTAATGTCCTGATAAAATATGAAATATTAAATATATCTCCTTTAATAAAAACTAATCTCAGTACTGATATTTTTTCTTCATTTGTAATCCGTACCTTTCCAGACACAAAACAATGAAAAGTCTCTTGTTTCAGAAATCAGCTGAGAAATTAAAAAAAAAAAAAAAATTTCATTGTGAAGGATATTGCAGAATTTCCACTATTTTCAAATACTTTTGGTTTTAATCCTTTTTACTTGGATGAAAAAATTGTTATACTACAAAAATCTACTAACCACTGTTAAAGACAAGGTGAAAACATCGTACTAGAATGTGCAATGCAAGCATTTTGAAAGAACGATTTTAAGTCTGAAACAGAAGTTGTACTCATAATTTCCAATATATTTCTAATTGTATTTTTTATACAGTAAAGTTCACTCTAAACAGCAAAGTGGTGTGTCATCCCCATAATCCCCAAAATGAATCAGTTGCAAACTGCGACAAAGTTCAACTAGGAGCAGGATAGCTTGTGGTAATATTAAAAAGTGCCCTGCTGTTTTTTGAAATATTTGTTGTTCAAGTGGAGTCATTACATTGCTAGAATAAGTGACATCATTCTAGTGGCAGAAATTAACATCTCCCAGTGAACTGCTTGGTTAACTTGCACTAACCCATTTATTTCTGCCTCCAACAGCATGAGGTAAATATGTCTCACCCAGATTATGCTCAATAGGAGTAACACTGCTTCTTTCTCAGCACAGACTAATTTATTTTAATTCATGTCCCACCTTTCACTTTCAAGCTGCAAAATCCTCAAACACAACCCCCAAAATGCCACAGTTTTATTTAGCAAATTGCAACAAAGGTTAAATGGCATCATTATGATATCTGTGTACACCCAGATCAACCTCTGATACAATTTAACATGAATTTTCTCCGTATTCACTAGCATATCAGACTATTTGTTAACAATGTTGCTCCTTGGTTCTTCTGTTGTGTCTCAATAGACTTAAAAGAGCCTATATCCATTATGTTTACTTGAGATCTATTTTATCTGATTAGTACAATCACTTGCCTTCAGTCAGAAACAGAAAATAAACTGACTCTGGTACAAATGCTGAAGGACAGTACAGACAAAAAGAAAAATAGACCTGTCTGCTGGAATCTGTAATCCTGCCATCAGTATAGAGCTAAGAAGCCAGAATGCATGTACAGAGGCCAAGATTTTCCTATCCAAACAGTCATAAAAGGAATTAATTTGAGGTCATGGTATTGGACTCATAATAAGGAGGCAGTAATCCAATTCCTAAAGCTGCAACAGGTTTCCTGTGAGACTGTAATAAAGCCATTTATTTCTTAGATTTTGGAATGTATACCCAGACTTAGCCACAAAATTTTTCTTAACAATAATGCATACAATGAAGAAAATTGCTTAAAGATAGGCCTAAAGTACTAAAACACTTTACTGAATCAAGATTTTTAACTTGCAGATTCCCAAATGGAGACAGTGCTACTCTTTTTTTTTCCCGCCATCAGGTCTCAACAGACTTGTTACCTATATGCCCAGGTTTACTTCTGTGAAAAATCTCCATTGGTACAAATAAATAATTTAACACAATTAATCCTGAGCTTATTTGGGTTGTACTTGTCTTTCAGAACAAAAAATAATGGTGTATCTTTTCCATTCTCTATAATACAGTGAACTTGAGGTCACAAAAAAATTGGCAGATTTACCATTAAATTTTGTTAGAAGACTTTCTCCCAAAATCTTATGTAGCCTGTGAGATAGAAGGGAAAAAGTGAGGAGTATGTTAGAGGATAAAGAAGTAATAATATCATTGTCCCTGACAGAGAAGGGTCTGAATTCAATATGGGAACAGACACAAGCAAAAGTCTATTTTATAGCATCCCTTGCAGTAATAAAAATTGCTGTTTGAGGCCACCTCCTGAGATATTGCTAAAATAACTTCCTGTGATCTTTGAAGGTTGTGTCTGTACAGTTATATATATATACACTCATACAAAATGGTCTGGTATTGGAGGACAAAGCAATAAAAGAACAAAAAAAGACTTTGAAGTTTAAATCCTATATCTAGAATTCAAAAACACTATTCACTTTTCCAGTAAAGAACTGCCATAAAAAAACCCCAGTCATACCAGACACTCATCTTTTTTCAGGAATATAAAAGGAATAATGACTTGCATGGACAGTTTATCCTCAGTAAGTAGTTCAGACAAATAAGAAATGACATAAACCTTAAAAATAGTTTGATTAAGCCATTAAGATGGAAATCATCACACTGAAATATCTCATCCATGAAACTGAGCATAAAAATTGTTTTGAAATTATTCTAGGAGGAAAATTATTTTTTTCCAGTCACTTGGAGTTAAATTACCACATTTGGTTTTAGCATTTAAGGTAGCATGGTGACCAGACTGCAAAAGAAATGCAAGGAGTTTGTGTTTGTTAATGATGATAAAATAGTGAAAGGTATTTATTTCCTGGGAATGTCAGAAAGAGCAGTCTGAGTCTGCCCACAATAGCAATTTTCCTTCTGATCTGCCTGCAGTCTCCAGTCCTGCCAGACCATCCCATGTGTGGGGGACATTTCAATACTTTTGTCTGCTGTTGTTTTGCCAGGCAAATCTGGGCAGGCTGCCTGCAAGGTAGGTTATGCAGATGGTTGGTAGTCAGAGACAAAATGTTGGTTGTCAGTGTACATGGCTACTCCAAAACTGCAGTTTAGAAAGAAGAAGTAGTAAAAATACAGAAAAATCACGAAACTCTGATATAAGTGCTCTAGTGAAATGACTGATGTCCTAACAGAAACATGGTAAGAAATAGACTCTGCATTACATAATTACTGCTGCTGTGAGCCCTGTGGAAACACATATCCCCAAGAGGACTTGGGAGAATTAAGAGTGTGCCAAGTGTGACCTCTAAACAGGGCCTTCCTGTGGGAAATCCATTTGTTATCTCCTCGAAGAGCCATGTTTGTCAGCCCATAGAACAGAAGTGCCACCACATTGGTGGGGCTGAGCACTCAGCCCTCCATTCCTCAGCCTGATAAGGATCTTCTACCTACTTCTTCCAGCCTCCTTGGTGCACACACCATGCCCCAGCTACTCCTGACAAAAACATAGTAGCTCTGTTCCCATTTCCTACAGTTTCCAGGGAGCAGAAAGGGTTGGACTGTCCCAAATGGAGGAGGAGCCAGGAGCTAAAGACACGGACCAGACACAGGCATCATCCCTCACCAGTGGGTAACGTCCCTAATCATGTAAGGCAGTCAGGTACACGTATCAAGAGCACAACAAGCAACAAACCAGGGCTAGGGTCAATCCAGGGGGGGCAGTCAGGAGCAAGATAAAATGGGGCCAAGAGGCAGGACTGGAGCTACAACACAACAGTAGACAGTACAAGATCCAAGGCCAAGCCAAGAAGTAGGGCCACAGAAAGGACTGGAGACAGGCACAGCTGCAGCTCAGCCCAGGAAAGAGCTGCAGGCCCAGGGTTGCTTTGAAATTGGGTTCCTGGGCTCACTGGCAGAGCATGTGGGTGGAGGTCCCAAGTGAGGCTGGGCTGGGTTATTATGACCTGTTAGTGTCCTCAGGGCAGTGGCAACAACACCAAAGTGGTTAGGAAAATCATTCATGGAGTTGAAAGACTTCCCAACAACTGGGGCACTGCATTAAGTGTTGTTACATCTTTCTTCAGGGTGGTGGTTATATATTTCTTCAGAGTGGTAGACCAGCTTGAGTTTTGTTGTTCCTGTTTAAATCTGTGATCTTTACAAAAATAGAAAGCACTCCCCAGTAATAAAGACATTTGCTAAGACTGAAGGGAGATTAATTCTTCTTCCCAAATCCAGTCACAGTTTCAATGAATTAATATAAAGCCTCAGGTGTTTCAGTCTGAACCAAGATATGGCTTAGACGTCACTTGAAAAATAAACTGTTCAGCCTTGACTTTGCCACTCTGAATTCACATTGCAGACAAGGATATTTTGTGCCATGTGACCCTGCCACACACACAAGTTCACATTGACCTGTGTGAACTCTTTAGTCCACACAGACCAAACTTCAGAGTTGAATTACTCCCACAGCCTACTCCTAGTTTTGGGACCAGAGCCCTGGAATGGAGGCTAAGTGTAACAATCCATAGAGAGTAGCTCAGGAGTTTGTCTCATCCCACTGTATAACTTAGATGTAGAGAGAGGGATCAAGAAGGGAACTTCCTACATATTGTGGTTTGCTCCACTGTAATTATCCAGTATTTTCTAAAATTAAGGAAAGTTAATTGAAGGAAATTTCATAAAATCCGGCATTCTATAGCATGCTTTGTAAATCTCTAAAGGATTTATTTCATGACCACAAATTTAAATAAATTTGCCTTCATACATTATTAAATTGTATTGATTTCAATTTTCCTGGTGTTTTCCATACGTATCAGTGTACTAATATATCATATAGTAAGTGTTAATCTGACCTCCTGACTACCTTTAAGCTACAGTTTTTTGCATTTGGACAGCAGCCTGTGGTAAATTTGTCTGCATTCAGTAACATGACAGTATCTACAGTCTCAGTTAGTACCTTGGCTTTATGACCTGAATTGCATAAGTAACAGTCGATTTTTTATGATTTTCTTGATTACATCTTTCCATTCCACACTTAATATATCATTGCTATTAAGGGTCACATTATACCTTCCAGAGCCATTTTTTCAAACTATTTGCAGAATAGAGCACTGCATCTGTTCCTATGCAGTTGGCATTTGGATGTTTTGGCAATAGAAGAGTGTGTCTCTTGCTGTTTGCATCTGTATAGTTTAAGAGGAAAAAAGCCTACTAGTGCAGATGAAATCTCTACACATGTAGGTATCCAAATGAAATAAATATCAACATTTTTGATTTAAATCAGGGCTAGATTCTGGCAAAAAAAATCATGGAAACGCCAGGCTCCTATGAAAAATCTGCAATCATAAAATATATCAAACCCTAATGTCAGATAGCATTTCAGCAAACAAAAAGAAGGCAACACTAGATTTTGTCTCTGAAATTAAAACTTCTCTGAATATAATATGTTCAGAATTAAAATTTGATTTCAATTTCAGCTCTTAGTCTGTCTTGGCTTAAGAGTTCTGTATTATTGATTACCCAGACCATCGAGTGTAGCTTCTACACCTTGACTGGATGACTCGAGGTTTTGAAGAAGGACAGTAATAAAGTACAAGTTCTGAATACTAATAAAAGCATTTACAAAGCAAATGTTCAGATGAATAATTATTTTTGACAGTATTCAGGCAAATTCTGAGACTCAGATGTATTTTGGCAGTAAATATGAAGGGGCCAGCATGCACAGTGTGCCATAGCCCCGCAGCTGCCTGCAGGCCAGCCAGGTCCATGCCCTTCAGCTGCCCTCAGAGAGTGTTGTTTGCAGCTTCTGAACCGCTATCACTCACCTAGGATACATTTTGTCTCTTTTTTTGAGGTACTTGGTACTTTTAAGTTTCTGTCCTTGGGTTTTTGTGGTTGCTGGTCTTTCTAGAATGTGTTCTTCTTTGTGTTTCTAATAGAGAGAAAGCTTATGTCTCACCAGCATGTCCAACCGTTGCCAATACCCACCAGAGCAGAAAATGTTATTGTTCAGCATGTATTGCTCTCACGTCTGGGATTTTGAGGGAGTACATCCTTCTTTTTTGTAAGGATGATCTCAAATTAGAAATACAGAAACATAGTTGTAAAAAAAAAACCAAAAAAGATCCTCAGACTGCCTGCTGTCCTAATCCTTTTGTACGTTTGCATGAAATGTGTGTGAATGGGTGACAGAAGCAGATAATCAATAAAACTTACATTGATGTGTTTTTAGGTCTTACTGGCAGTAGTTTTGTATGAAGGTGACATGAAGATTTGAGGCCTTATGAAGCAAGAAATGTCTGCATTAATCAAATTTTCTTTTGACATTTTCTTTTGACACTTCAGTCCCTTCCATATCATGTTGTGGTGAGTATAAGCTTTAAAATTTGGCATCTGTTATGTTCCTTAATGACTTCAGCAAAAGACAAATTCTTCACTACAATTTCCATAAACACAGGTGGAGAAAACTTGTAAAAGACAAATCATTCTGTTTTTCAAATGCAATAGAAGGGAATTTCTTATAGTGGACACATGGAAAATTGCAGATAAATTATGAAGTTATGCTGCATTACAGTGATGTACAGCAACAGCAAAACGGGAACAGAGTAAAAAGCCCTAGGAACTTTTAAAAATAGATGCATAAAGAAAGAAAAATGTAGAGCTTCCAGGGGTTAAAAATACAGTTTTCCTAAACTTTGGGCTTAGACTGAAACAGATTTTTCACCATTAGGTTTTATGTAAGTTGAATAAGTAACCTCGTTTCTCAAAACCACCAGCTGTCATTTAGACATTTACATCCCATTTCTGGATTTTGCAGTCTTCAGCTCCTACTGAGGCCAGTAAAAAATAGCAGAACCATCATGCCTTTTAACTGTTTTAGAGCCCATATCTACCAAAGTGACACATAGTGACAGACTGTGAGGTCTTAAACTACCTCTCAGAAATATGTCCAGTGGGTGTCATTGCACTGAATTCACCAGAATTGGTGGGTATACAGTCAGTATGAGGTGGCAATCAGCTCTTTAGAAGATGTGGCTCAAACTTTGTTCCAAGTGCTCAGATTTGTGTATGCTTTTCTAAGGTCAGATCTGAGTTAAGCCTGAAGACAAAACTGAGGGAAAATTTTCCTCTTGGTACAAATCTGTTTCATATACTAAACACATTTCATGCTTGACATTTCCACTGACATAGATAAGAGACTTGCACACAGTGCAAGTACAGAATTAGAAACATGGATCCCTGCAGATGAAAGACGGGATGAACAGCAGCAGCCAAAACCAAGGCTCCTGTAGCTGATATGAAGGGTAAGATTCTGTCTGCCAGGAACTTCTGATCTTCTTTTCGCAAAACTTACATTTCACTGAATTTTCTCTAACCTGTGCAGACGTGCTGTTAGTTCATCTTTTATCTCTTTTAATTCTCTTTTTATTCTCTACATGGTTTTAACTCCTATGTGTAATCTTACTGTAGCTTTCCCTTTTTTCCCCCATTTAGTTATTTACCTACCAGTTAAAGTTAGAATGAGAATATATCGACCCATTTTCTGCTCCAAGATTAGTCATTCTGTGCCTTCACATTTGGATTAAAAGCCCATTGATGATTAGAGTACCATCTTTTGAGTTTAAATAGTGCCTATTATTATGCTAGTCCTGATCCTTTAGTTATTTATGATGTGTCATTTGTTATTATAACAATACATTTTCTTGTAGCTTAAATCAAATATTAATCAATTTTTCCTGACTGACAATTGAAAATTTCTAGTAATTTTGCAGTTTATTCTTCTGAAATAATATACACACAGAGCATGTGAATAGGCATATATACCTTATATATTTCAAAAATGTCAGTACAAAAATTTCTTTTTCGGCTAAAGTAAGGGTGGAACATATCTAGATGAAAAAGAGCGTACAAAACTCTTTCCCTTTACTGAGAAATCTAAATTGCAAACACAATATAAATACATTTATATGGTAAGCATATTTGTTCAGTAAATCATAAGCATACACAATTTATTAAATAAGACAAGACTGTGAAACTTGTGCTTTCAATCCATTTTACATGATGTTTTTCAGTCTTTCCTGTTTTCTCAACCATAAATCTCCTCAAGCAATTAAAAGCATATTAAAATCATAATCAAATAAATGGTATGGATGTGTTTGCAGGTGACTCAGAATAAGAGTGGCAAAGAGACATGCTGTAATGCAATTCTTCTAGCATAATACCTGTTTACAGTTCAAATCAATGTCTTCCACTGGCCAATCAATACCATCTCACTCTGTTTATCACTACTTGTAAGCCTTTTCAATAATTCTAATTTTAAAGAGTCATTGTTGAAATTGTGTAGCCATTGATTGTTTAAAGGTTGCAGATAACATGAACAAATTGAATTTCGGATTCAATTAAACCTGTTGAAAAATTGCAAATCACCTTTTCTTAAGAAAGTTTTGTATCAGTCTTACAGATGAAATCAACTCGCATAGATCCACTATAACCACAGTGTGTCTGTTAATATAGATCAGTGGTGGGTCAGTGCAGGGCAGAGTACCTGCAAGCTACAGAGGGGGTTGGACCCTAATACAGGGTTGAAACAGTTTTCTCTTCTCATTTTCCATTGACCTGATCAGGGGCTATAATAGATAAACCACTATACCTTCTCTGTTTCTCATATCAGGTGTCTTATCTGGTAGAACCACACCTATACTGTGCCCCTCTCCAGTCTGATCAGATACAAGACAGCTTGCATCTGTAAGCTCCAGACTCCTAGGAAAAGAATTTTAGGTGAATTAAATAAGTCTAGGTATTTCAAGAGAACAGCTTAGTGTCAGGTGTGATCATACTGCAGCCTCTCAGTTAAATGCTCATGGTGAGATATTTTTCAAAGACAACTGGCCACTTACCTCAGTGTCTCAGAAACAGAGACCTTCTAAAGTGTTGGGCTTTTTTTTGAAAATCTGGCCCGTACATTAGCTGTAATAGATGTAATAGATAGCACAACTCAAGTTCACAATGTCACAGCAAAAAAGAATTGGATGAGAAATTGTCACTGTGTCTTCTCTAGGGCCATCTACAAGTAACTTATCACTGTCTTTTTTTCTGGACCAGAAAGATGAACTTCATATGTACTCAAGAGAAAATGAAATGCTTAAAATGGCAGCTGTGCACTATCTGAGCAATTACTATAATTCATTCTGTAATCACTTTAGTTCTGTGAATGCATTTGTTTCTAGGATTTTGATTCAGACTTACTCTGGCCAAATGCTAGAAATAGTGATAAAATTAATATAGTTTATTTGTATCTTCTAAGATAAATAATCATAATAATTTCAAAGACTTTTCTTTTTCTCCTTTTTTTCCCTTCTCTCTTGGGGATGACATATATCCCTTTTTTGTTGACTTGTATTTATTCTCACTCAGCCTTCTGCATTGCAGATAAATTTAAGTGGAAGTGTCACCAGTTTTGCTCATTGGTCCTGCGTGCAGCTAAAGATAGAAGGCAATCAATAAAAAAACGTTTGTTGGCTTTCCCAAACTGAAGTAAACAGTCCAGTTTTCACGTACATGCTTATAAGTAAAGCTCTGGTAAATCCATGCACATGATTTTTGTTGATTTTAGATATTTTTGCAAGTCAGTAACATTCTAAACAAGACTATCATATCTTATAATCAATAGTCCTGTTTGTGCAAGTGAAAGTAGTGTTCTTTTGCAATTTTTCTGACAATCTAGTTTACACTTTCTGTAAATTAGTAAAGTTTTCTGAATCTATTGAATAATTCTAAAGGCAGTGATGGAGTTTGGAAAGTGCAGCCAGCTGTTCTCAGTATTCCCTTCCTGGTAAAAGCTTATGCTGAAAAGAAAAGCACAAGCCACATCTGAGAGTCCTTTAATGGCTGAAACCCAGAGATAAGGATGACTCTACAATTCCACTCAATTCTGTTAAGGCAGCTAAATGGCTCTTACTACAGTAACTCGTTCTGTTTGCAAAAATTGCATTGGAGACACTGAGTAATCTCAGCTCTATCAACAGATTAACTTGGACACAGTTTTTATGCATCTTTTCACCTTACAGGACCTTTATTCCTCCTATGAGAATAACCTCCCATACAAGCAAGGATTAAAAGAGCTTAGAAGGCTTACATTTAAATCAGAATTTGTTAGAATTGAAACTTGAAGATGTTGATACCTCCTTCCTTGGAAAGCACCTCAGTATTGAAAGATGTAAAACATCATGCAAGGCCTTTAATAACAAGACCAAAATGTTTTTATAATCACAACACTGGTAGAAATGAAACTAACAGCAAACCTCATGCCCTGAGCATCTCCAAATTTGTGCTTTACAGCATCTGAATTTTCTGTGTGGACCTCCTGTGAAAAACGTGCCAGAGTTTTAGCACAGAAATATTTCAAACTACTGAATAAACTACAGGGTCTGAAATTCAAATGAAACTAAGATAATACGCCACCCATATAATTAGTAGCCTATGCAAACCTTCATGTTCAGCTCAGTATATTCATCAACTTTTTATGAATTTCTACAAAGTGTCATATGGGAACTCAGTGAACTTGGATGTAGTAGGAACAACAGCTTTAGTGAGGAAAAACATAAAAATTTAAAGCACTGAGATGGCTTTAAATGTCCAGGTACCAATTCCACTTAAGTTTAATTAAAAATATGTAATTTTTTCTGTTGAGAGCAAAAGTCTTCAAGAGCATAAAATTTCCAGAACAAATAAAACTGCCACCTTTCATTATATTCAGCAAGTCTGAAATGTATTTTAGCCCTGTTTCTTGGCAATACTTTCTAGTATGTCAACTCAACAAACCTGATTTAAGCTGAATAATACTTGGTTTCATGTCATTCTCTGTCCACTTTACAGCTTCTGTGTAAACATGTCTCTATCTCCTTGCAGTGGTAGGACTGGGTCTCACAACTTTATAGGCGTATTTAGTCACTAAAAAAAAGGAAGAAAAATTAGAAGGGCACATTAATTTTGGAACTCCTGAAAAATTAGTTCAGACCTCTGAATACTTCTTTCCTAACTATTGATGTCAATCAATATTGATGTCAATTGATGTGTTTATCTGGTATTTCTGAAGGCACACCTCTTTTTCTACCTGTTTGATACAAGATTTTTCACAGAGACCAGAATCTCACCAGCTTAATGCTTTACTCAACTTTTATACATGTATTTGAGTATTTTATTATATTCTTCTAACAAAACAAAATAATTTGTTGCTAAACAAAACCTGATTTCACTGCTTGTCATGAAAGAAATGTCTTAGTTCATTCAACTCTGCTAGTCAGACATATTGACAAGTAGCAACATCTGGTCCTTAGTATTTTCATACAAAATGTATCTTTGTATTCAAAGCATAGAACCTTATTTTGTTTAAAATTTAAGATAAATATAAATAGGAAATTACTTAGTACACATGAGCTCTAGATCAATGAGTAGAATTTAAGATTATAAGCTCTGCTGTCAAGTTCCACAGTACAAATTTAGATGCCATCCCCAGTGAAAAATGTTTATGCAAATATACATTTCATCAAGTAAAATGTCTCAAATGGAATTTGAAAATAGGGAGACATTTACTCTTCTTGTGTGTAGCAGAGAAAATGCAATAGAAGGAATTAGAATGATTTATAAAGCACTGTTTTGCACAAGGGGTTGAGATTTCCCATTAACTGCAAGCAAGGCACATAAAAATGTTTAAAGACTCAGCACAACTAAATTCTTCTTCTCTTTTTGCCTTTTTTTTTTTGTTTTGTTTTGTTTTGAATTAATCCAGCCAATACATTATTGGCTGGGGAAAGGAAGATAATTTAAGTCATAATCAAGGAAGAGTAAGACCACAAGCACAAAATTTGCTGTTACTAATAATTTTCTTCCAAAAGAATCTATTTATTTCCAAAGTATGTAAATCCAGGTATATGAAGTATTTGAATGCATTTTCAATAAAACCACTTCCAACAGAAACAATTTACACAAATTTTAGCTTTATTAGTACTTTTGCCAGTACCAACTGAAATGGAGTTGAATATTTTCTGAAAGAATTGTTGCCTGCCGTTTGCAGCTACTTGTCCACTAGGAGACACCATTGCTCCATAGAGCTGAAAGATGAGGTAGTGGCAGTAAATTATTGGAGGTAATACACGTTAACAGCCGCTCTTATCTTCCAGGTCATTCTCTGCTGTTCATAAAATTTATATTGACCCAGATGAAGTTTGGTTTTCTTTTCAAGGCATGCAGAAAATGCATGAGCTAGCACTTTTCACAGTCCAAACTTATTTAAAAAAAAAAAAAAAAAGAGTAAAAATTGTAATTAGGAATACTTTGTGAAAGAGTGAAAGGGAAATTGTTTTGTAATGCTTATGGAGAAGCAATCAAAATTTTAGAAGAAAAAATTGTAATTTAAAATACATTAACATTTTCATGTCTTACCATATTTCAACAAACCTTCAGGATTAAATTGAAGAGAAGATTACAACTTGAAGATTATGAGATTTTTCTCCTTTGTGTAATAATCTGCTCATTCAAGAATTTACCTCACATCAAGGAGTTGAGTTCAACATTTTCTCTTCCATTAGAAAGATTATGTATATATATACATGTACATAAAATATGTGCATATATATTACATGTACATATTCATACCCTATATAAAACATTAAAATATTTGTTAAGAGTTTATTTGCACTGAGAAGAGCCTTTGGGAGGACATAACAAAAGGAAAGGATCTTCTCACATCATCAGCTAACCAAAGACAAGAATTGATTCCTTGCTATTTTGGAACATAGCTGTGTTTTGTAATTAGAATTTCATAACAATATGTGTACAAGTACAAAATTTTCTTTTTTTTTAAGAAAATGCTACATACAAGGTTTCTCCTGATTTAATTTTTTAAGATTTTTCAGGGTAACTTTTGGTTATATTTTATTTGTTTTCTTTTAAAGATGGATTCCATAGCTGTGTTATCAAATCTTATGCATTTAATTATCTGTGATCTAAATAGTGATTTTAATTTCAAAACTGCAAATAGAAGTATTTAATAGTTTTGAGATCATTAAAATAAATAAGCTCTTATTTCAAACTAAAATTCAATTTAAAATGTTAAAAATTCTATTGTTCATCAAAAGAAGGTGAATCTAATAACTGTGAAAAAAGTGAATTTAAACATATCACTTTGTCACTGAGACCAAAAACTCTAAATCACACCATGAGCTGCAGTAAATCAGTGAAGTTTGACAGAATTTCATAGAATTAGGCTTCTTTGTAGTAGATAAATATCTATATATTTTGATGTTGTTAAGTAGACCCTGTTTATTAAAAAGTTATTGTCTTTGATACATCTTAAGGCAGTTTTAAAATAAAGAAATGATTAGTAGAATTTTCAGCATTACAAAAGAAATGTATGAGATCCTTCTTGACACTTGAAATATCTTCAAATAATAGCGTGGCAGCTATCAAGAAAGAAAAAGCTAGTAATATTTATTCTTTTTAGTAGAACAGAATATACAGAAGTAAGAGGTAATTATTTGAGATAGTTATGATCAAATTTTGAAAAAATATCCAGCCATCTCTGGGGATTTATTTACAACAACTATGATGCTATTAAAAATAAGTCTGTTTTCTAGAATTCTGCAGCAAAAAGTCCCAAGAGGAATAAGTTGACTACCTAGAAAATTGATCTCACACAAACAATCTATTTTATCCAACAAGTGTTTAAGATTTGCTTTCCCATCACCTATGAGAACCTACAAATTTAAGATAAAAGATTTGAAACTTTAACAGGGAAAATCACAACAAAATACTGGAAATTACTCCAGACAATTTCATATGAGAAATAAGTGTGAATTACTAGCAGCTGAAGTAATTTGCCATGACTGTGAGTGATATTCCACCATTTGAAATGTTTGAACCTGTGTTAAGGGTCTGCTGAATGGCACCTAGTCTTGCTCAGGCAGGAATTACAGGTCTGATGCAGAAATTGGGGAAGGAAATTCCATGGCCTGCTGGATGAAATTGTCAGAAAAGTCCTCTTAGGTTTCAGAATTCTGTGAAAAAAATAGTCTTAACACAAGGATAGAACAAAACAGAGACAAAGGATTTACGATTTATCAACTTTTGCTGTTTTACCATGCACTTGAAATGATCATGTCCAGAAAGGAACCATTTCCTAACAATCTGCAGTTGCCATTTCTAATTATTTTTCATCTAAGTCATGTAGTGAAGAAAGCCAAATTCTTTGTGATTCAGTTCACCTAACCTTTTTTAGAAGTGTGTTTTCTGAGAAAAGGCCATTCTGAAGTGATAGTGTCTCATTCAGAGCCTTGGTCTTAAATAAAATTGATCAGATAATAAATAAATAGTGGTAATAAAGGTGCATGACATTTTAAGGTTTGGAAGCTGAAGTGCTGATCCCTATTTATCTTTGCTAGTGACTGCAGTCTATTCTTTTAGGTACCTTGTGATAGGCAAATTAAGCAATTTTAGAGGACAGAATAACCTTCTGCAGTCTTTGGCTAGGACACAGATATTGAACAAACAATTACCATTAGGGCTAGAGCACATCCTTCAAATATTGTACCCAGTTTCATGGTACCTGAATATGGTCCTTGTTGTGCAGCAATAAAATTCTAAAGCCAGGAAAGCAAGTTAGGTGTTATCGTAATTCCTCAGAATGCTGTTTAAACAATTAAAGACCAGTCCTTTTCTGCTTTGCCTGCTTCTTTTTTCTGGCAGCTGCCTTGATAGTGCTTGGACATGCAGGACGACTTGTCTGACTTCTCCATTTGTAAATGTTTGGATCCAAAAAGTCTGAGCTCTTGAATGACTGAAGAGAGTCCCTGTAGTTTCTCACACAGGACCCAGCTCTTTTCTAACTTATCTTCTATGCTCCTTAG
This sequence comes from Picathartes gymnocephalus, assembly GCA_013390045.1. Classification (NCBI taxonomy): domain Eukaryota; kingdom Metazoa; phylum Chordata; class Aves; order Passeriformes; family Picathartidae; genus Picathartes; species Picathartes gymnocephalus. The sequence continues at coordinate 7,905 of WEKY01061437.1, read as the reverse complement.
TTCCCGCAACTAGATGATGTTCAAAACACTGTATAATGTCATTACCTGTCTTGCCTTTTGACAAAATAAAACACTTTAAATACATGAATTTGTTTTATATGCTGCTGATATTCTCAGCCAAAAGCACAACTTGTCTTTTACTCCTCATCCACATGAATGAAAGAAATGGATTGTCCTTTCCTTTTTGCATGTTTGTTCTCCCTTTTTACTATTCTATATATTCCTACATATAGTAAAATGCAAATAAAATTATTTTGCTGATGGGGGAATTTTTATAAATGCAAAATGCATCTTTTTCCTAAATGAACCTGCATATCACTGTTTATCACTTCTCAAAGAGAAGTTACATACCAGGGAGGAAGTAAAATAATAGGATATATAAGCATTACAATGAACCATGTGAAAAAGAGGTTGGAGAATGTCTTACACAAAGCCAGTTAAAGATCTGAGACAGGGAAGGTTACAAAAATTAAGAGAGGCTGTTAAGTAACCAATTATTCCCACTGTAAATACAGTTAATATCCAAGAGATTTATCCACCCCTACCTCCCCTTTCCCAACTCTCCTACAGGACAGTATGCCTCACACACACAAAAGTGGTCCCAAAAATCCTTAGTTATGTAACTAATCTAATACCAAATCTATATCTTTGTTTGCAAGCCTTTTGCAATAAGGATAGACCTTCAATATTCACTAAGCAGGTTTAGTTACTAAGCAGGCGATGGCAGGTGAAGTAGTAGATTGTGTTATGCTGAACAGAGTATATCAACAAACCTCTGTGTGTTAATTAACTCTTTGCCTTTTTTTGAGTTTCTCAATACTGTTGGAAGCCATTGTCAGAGATTGTGTGCACTTTTCCCTAATATCTTCAGCAAAACCTCATCACAATGCTTGGTTAAATTTGCCATCTGTAATTCCAGAACCTCAGGTATATCTGAGCCAGCTAACTGCAATTCACAATAATGATTTAATATGTCATAATTTTCAGCATTCAAGCATTCATTTTCACTTGGAAATGCAGAGGGTGAGATTCATAATGGCACTGAGATTTCCTGCTAAATTTCCCATCTGGCGATCCTCTCTCACTACCACTACAAAATTCCGTATTTCCATCCATTTGCAGCTGTGGCTCCTTCCCCCGTGGGATCAAAGTTGCACCTGGCTAAGCAGCCTTTTAGAAAATGCTACAAATAGTGAAATATGGCGTTTTAAATGGTGACGACTCCTTTTGGATTTGGAGTTAACAGCGGGCAGCCAATAACCTGCTGGCACACCCTACACAAGACCCCAAATCAGAGTACTACCATTCAATTTAAGTAGATTTATTGGTTTGCTAAAGGCCACAGAACAGATCTATTTTGAAGGGAAGAAATCATATTTAGTGGCATCCGTAGGCCAATAATGGAACTTAAAGCAGCTGTTCCTAAGCTGCATTAAAGCCAGGACAAGCCCTCCTAATTAGGCAGCTCCTTCTCTCCCTAATGTCTGTGCTGTGCAGATATGCACTTCAGGAATGAAAAGAGCTGCTATTCTTCATGCTTCATGTTTTGAGGGATGACTGTGAATCAACAGTTCTACAATTGCTGGAAGCATTTGAATACATCTTGCTTTTTGGTTTATGATGAAGGCAGTTTTGTGACTGCTTTTTGTGACTGTTACTTATAAAAATGAGCTGTGGAGGCTGCTGGACAGAACAGCGGGCACAGCCCCAGGAGACCAAGATTCTATTTCTAGTCCTTGCCAGTGGCTTGCTGGGAAACCCTGGAGAAGTCATTCCCTGCCCCTAAAAGAATTCTCCCTTCTCTACAGCTTAGTTCTTCTAAAAATACACCATTAAAAATCTTTCCTTCATTCAGCCCACATTTCATCTAAATCCATTAGCCCCAGAATCTCAACACAGGAGTGCTGAAAATGACAAAACAGAATTAAATCACAGCTGAAGATAAAACTGAAAAAAGGAAGCTGTAACTCTCTTTACTGTTACTGAGGGTTGATGCATATCACCTTGGGATTATTTCCACTATTCGTGCCAGACAGAGAGATATTTATTTTGTTGTGAATATTTCATTTAACATGTTATGTCTGAAGTCGCAGAAGAAGAAATTGCTGGAGACAATTTCATCTCTGGAAAAGGCTCACGAGGACTCTTTATCTGCTTCCAGGCAATATGCTTGGCAATTAATTACTGAATGCAATACCTCCAGATTTCCCAGGTCACAGCTACAGGTAAAAGCTGTAACCTGCTGCCATACTGCAACATACCAATGATTAAACCAGGAAGAGAATGGGACTGCTAAAGAGTCCATAGTATTTCAAGAGGTAGTACTTGAATGTAACTTAGGGGATAATGGGTCTAACTGGGGGCTTTTTTCTGCAGTTTTAGTTCTCTTATCTCTTTTTTTCCCTTGAAGGCCTACTACAAGTGGTAAAAGCTGTCATGCTGTTTGATTTCCATCTTCCCTGAAAATGCTTCAGTGTTTCAACAAAGTAAAATGGACCCAACACATGAGACTTTATCTCCTTACAAGACATGAAAGATGTATTAAAATTTAGCTTAGCTTAATCTACACTGAAACTGTCACAGTTATTAAGACAATTAATTTCTTTACCTTTACAAGGACTTCCAGTCCTTCACCTGTTGTGTTTATACATAAAAATGTATGGGAGTGGTCCCTTCATGTACATGCATTCAGCATGTGTTAAAACTCCATAGCCAAGACTGAAAACAAATGGATTATCAACTTTGCCCTTTAACTAAACCAATTTTATCAAAAGAAAAAGGTATCTCAGCTGGCAGGGTGCCAGCACCCCTCAGTGCCTGGGGGTCTGAGCCGTAATCCCCCCACCACAGCCCAGCCTGGGCATGCTGCGGTGGCACTCAGGTTGTGGCTGTCGGGCAGGAGCACACCCACAGCGCTTCCCATCACCCCGTGGCTGATGCCTTTCTTGCAGTGAAGGCAAAACGAATCCCACCAGGTTAAATCTGGTTTAGGGGCCAGGACACACGGGGTGTGTGCATTTCCTGTGTCTGCTGGCTGGCCCTGTGCAGAATCCTGCAGGAAGATGCCTTAGAATCTCCACTCCTTTGGCTCTGACCAGGCAGAAAATACGCTTTGTGTGCCTGAGGTAGCAAAGAAAGCAAGAGGATTCAAAAATCATTGTGACAATTTTGTCTTTGTGTCAAGAGAAGTATTTACTAAATATATCTATACTTGAGACAAGGGGAAAAAAACAAAACAAAACAGATCCCTTTTGAGTTCAGAATATCCATTGGGAACAACTGTGCAAAACAAAAGCTGCTTATAAATTACTATTTTGCCATGTACTGGTAGTATTTTGTATAAAATGAAGGAAGAACAGATACTGCGTTTCCCTGTGTTTTACAGCCAGATCAGAATTACTTAAGCAGTTACAGAATAAACAGTAGCTCTGTAAGAGCCTGTAAGGCCCAAAAAACTCACTCAACAAAACTTAAAAGTTCAACAAGACTTAAAAGTTGTTCATGTACTCTGAGTTAGACGCACAGGAGAAATACTGACAAGATATTCTCAAGGGGTCAAAACAACAAAAACAACTTTTATGGCAACTTCAGAAAATCAAAAAACTTTGACAAAAGGTATTAAGCAATATTCAGTCAACATAAAACACTGTCTAAGGCTTTAAGTTGGCACATTCAACTTCACAAAATCTACGCCAGTACAATTTTAATTTGCAAAAAAATTCCAAGAAGAGGGAATTAGAAGAAAGAGAGACAGACAGAAAAGAGCAAATATAGTTCCACTCCTGCTGTAGAAGTCTACAGAATGATAGAAATTCCAAGAAAAGGTAGAGTCAAGACATATGCTCACTGCATGCTTGACCTTAAATACTCCTTGGCCTTCCTGGGCACTGCCCCCAGGTGGGAATTCTGGTCATTTAGCTACTCGGGAGCTGGTTTAGGGGCTCCAGAGGCAGGTGTAGAGCATTGCCTCTAATGTGCCGGGGATTGGCAGCCACTGCATTGTTGAAATACAGGCTCTAGTGGTGGGAGGTGTGGAGCATGGTACTGTCTCATCAGGGCAAGGTTTGATCTGCTCCTTCCTCTCAAACTCTCACCCCAAAATGTCTCTAGACATCAGACTTCCCAGTCTCTCACAAAGCCACAGCCTGAATTTTTCCACAGTTTATACATAACATTTAAATTAATAATTTCTGTTTCAGATGATTTCATATTTTTTGTAATAATAGATTTGCATTCCTGACATCTAAATATAAGGTTGTGTGATAAAGATTCAAATCTTCTAAAACTGGGGGATGTATCTAGTAAATCTGAGCCATCCCACAGACAATTATAATTTCAGAGGGCTAGAGATCCGTGGCTTTTTGAAAACAGATTTTACCACAGCATGTAAGTCACGATCAGTGTAAACTTATAACAATAGTGTTTAATGAGACTAATTTATGTAGTAATAATATACAAATTCATAGAGTAGGTATCACATGTGTTTGTCCTTTTCTTACTCTTTCCTGGATGTTCATGTAAATCCATTAATGGAGGAAATTTCTAGGCTAGGCTGACCCTTTGGCAGAACATGGAGAACTAGTTGTGATTTATTACAATTTTAACATACAGAGAGGTGTTATTAGGGTATTTAATGCAGTCTTTGTAGCAGTTTTTCTTAGAAGAGTTGGTTCATTGCTGGAAACATTTGAACAGCTGATAAAAAGGAATGTACAAGAAATAGACAAAGGTTACATATTTTTCATATAGCTTATAATCAGGCAAGAACTGAAAATTTAACTTCAGGTATGAATATTTTTCACAGATTTTTAACAAACTGTTAATATTATGAATGACACAATTTTTTTTTTTTTTCCACCGCTAGAGAAGGAAAATAACTCACTCTTTTCACTCAGACTACTTGGAAAGATTGTGAGAGACTTGTTAACACATGCTGGGCTTTGTGGACTTAAGCTCTGAAAGGAGAGAAAAATCAATTAGCAGGAGAATGTGTAACTTTTTTGTCACTTTCACGTATAAAAGTTTAAAAAGAGTATAACTTCTGACATTGAAGCATACTGCGAAGGCTGAATTGCGGATTCTGTAAGATATGGCTGGAAGGCCAGAAAGCTCTACTGAATGATTTACTGGCTGTCTGCCATACTCTGAATCGCTGCCTGTCAGTGTCACATGTGGCACCTTTCAGATAGCATATCCTTTCAAGCAAATCTATAAAGGTGGCAGATATCAAGAGTGTAAAAATGTGCTTTTGTTAATGTTTGAGAGTATTTACATTGACAGCTGGAAAAAGAGAATACTCTAAGTCATTGCTTCTGTAGGCAGTAACACAAAATGATCACATTCACTCCATTCACTCATAACCAGCTGTGATTTGTATTTTGAATCCAGGAAATCCATGCATTTATGTGTCCCTCAGTGTTTGAAATAATTTTATTTTCCTACCATGCAAACTGAATTATGGAGTTGCAAGAGTGTCTTCTCATGAAAAAGGTTTTAATTCTAATTCTTGATTTCTACCTGTGGTAATGATAGTGTTTTCAATCCTTTTCACCATAGACCTACAAGTTATAAGATTAATTTATGGTCTTGGAAGGAAGGGAAACAGCAGTAGTTCAAAAGAATTAGATGATGTCTGAAACACAATAATGTGCCTACAGCTTCTCTTTCCATGTTATTCCCTACTCAAGGATCATCACCATTACATTATTTTTAAATAACATTTTATTACATTTTATTTAGGTGATCCTAAAAGACAAATTAGAATTTAAATATCCTCTTTATTCTAGAGAGAAATATCTTCTTACTAAACATAATAAAAGCCCATATCAGTATCACCATTACAGGCCCTTTACATTATCAAATTTTAAATGAGAGACTTGACTCATGCAGGAAAAATCATTGTATTTTAGGCCATCACTATATTTTACTATGTCCATTGTCTTAGACAATAGTTGAAATTTATGCATATTTTTGTAATTTGTGGGAGACAGGGAAGGAGAAGCAAGGCTTTGGAAAAAGAAACAAAGTAAATAAAATAAAACCACTTATAGAAGTAAAGCCAGTCACTACTAAAAATAAAATTGAAAAGAGGAAGAAAAAATTATCTTATTAAACCTTTTAAATGAACCTGAAACCAATAATGTACACATTATTTAGCCAGTGTAACTAACTGGGGTTATCATCCATTCCTTCAGTCATCGTTTCCTGTCTTTTCCATATTCATAGCAATAGTATGCATCAGTTCTTCACCCGGGCATCTTCAGAGGCCTCTGCAAGAGTGAGAGGTTAGATTCCTGAATCCTCCAGGTCTGAAACTCTCCTGTGCATGGTGTGTAACGCAGCTCACTCCTGACTGAGTCCACTGGGTCCACCATCACATATGTATGCAGCTTGAAAGAAAATGCTTAGTGCATTACAGCAAATGAGAATCCACACTGCTGTTAAAGCGAAGACATAAACCTTTTTTCAGCTAATCCTGTTAAAGCAGCTAGCAGCTATATATGTAATGTGGCAATAGTCTCTGAATTGTTTTCTGTGAGCAGCAATACCCGAAAGGTATGTATTCACAAAATAAGTTCAGACTGCTTTCCTTTTCATCTGTTGCTGACTAGACAGTTTGCGTATTCTTTTGGTTGTTCAATATTTAAATAATAATTTTTATTTCTTACTTCTTTTCATGATACTAGCACACCTGTAACTCCCCAGGAACCAAGGGGATTGGATAAATAAGGTTGTCTGCCTGCAGGTTTGTTGGTTATCCTCTTGGAGAGTACACTATCATCTTCTTGGCAGCATGAGTTCCATTCATTCATTTCCACTATCAGTGCTTGAACTTTGTCTGAAGGATGGTTTAGGTGGTACAAGTGAAAACAATCACTAACATTGTAAAAGAATAACGACAAAAAGATGCTGAGGGATTAAGAAGGACAAAAATCAGTCCCTTACAGCACAGAAATGCATGTTAATTTAGGCCATCATTAGAATGAACTTGTGTAGCCATCCATACCTGGTGCAGTGCTAAGGAATAAAATAAATAGTATGTTAGTGTCTGCAAGGAGAGAAGGAGGACATAAGCTCAGACTTTCTAATTTTCTGGGCTGTCCCAGACTAGCCCCTACACCTGTGTCACTGTCACTATTCTAGGGAGTTAAATTAAGAAGTGTTATAAAGGTGAATTTCATTCCTGAGACAATATATACACTGTGCTGGGATGAGAACACGTGGCATTGATCCAGGAACTAGCTGTGGTAGTCCCTGGCCTTCAGCACAACTACCCAGATTTCTTTAGTAGCACAAGTCCAGCTCTTTGATCCTACTCTGTCCCTTAAGATGATTTTGTCTTAGCTACAAAATCATCTTTTCATCTATTCTCTAGAAATTTCCATTATAGCTAAAGGTCAAAGATATTCTGGCTATACAGTTTGTCATAAAGATAAAGTTTTGATATTAAACCATTAGAACACAGCCCTGGGAATTGCAGAGATGGGAACAGCAAAAATGTAATTGGTACATATGGAATGTGTGCAACAGTCTGCACATATTAAAGCTAACTTTGTTATTTGCTTTGCTTTGACATTAGATTTGTGTCTAATTCCTCAGTTCTTGAGATGGACACAACTGATCAGATAATGTCATTTAATAACAAATTGTTATTGTTACTCATATAAAAAAATATGGTTGATAAAACCCTGAGGCACTTTTTATTCAGCTCTTGGTAAAAGTCAAATTTATAGATATACATGGGAGTTAGTTGAAATAAAAATGAATAAATAATGACCTGGGAAATCAGTGAAGGTCATTGAGTGTATGAAATACGTTACTTAAAACAAGCAGATTATTACCAGTTGTTGTTTATTTCAACTGTACATTAATAACTGAGTAATTAATTGAAATTATTTTTCTATA